>CM023606.1:2403473-2758473 GCA_013358685.1 Antennarius maculatus
AAAGGGTGGAAAGGTGAATTCAATCCGTGTCTCATCAACTCTGCCAACTGTGTGACCAATTTGGAGCTTGAATCCAGCAGCATCACTGCTTCATGACACTGACTGTGTGAATGTGTGGCTTCTATAGTCAGACCACGATTCAATGGCAGCAATTTCATTATTTTCTGTTTTGAACAACGGAATCAACATGAAACAGAACATTGAGAGCAAAGAGAATAACGGATCATCCTTTATTTAACATAAGAAAAGTTTCTCTCTTCCTAACTATTTTGACTTCTAAAATGTCTAAATACTCACTCAACTGGTTCGCTCTTATTTTGCATTGTTTTTTTTCCAGAAGCTGATGGAAGTTTCATTTTGTTTTCAATTAATTGTTTATTGCAACATTCCACAAACCTCCACAGAGAATTACTGGGAGTGGAGCAGCTCTGGGTTGTGGTTTAATTTCACCAAAGGATCTTGGGATAAACCTGACATTTTGACCCAAAGAAAAATAAAGACAATTGCTTACATTTAATCACATTCCCCCTAACACGGTGCTATATTTCGTGCCAAGATTAATAATATAATACATGTCGAAAAACTCATTAATGTATTCCCAGTGCCTGGAGGCTTTTCTGCCACAGCCCACCCCCTCCTGTTGTGCAGCTGTGCCGGACCTTCACCTATGCCCTCCTGCTGCTGCAACCACATCCTCCAAGCTTCAAAACCACAAAGAACAAGCCAGACAAAGAAAATCTGTGAACACACACACACACACATGAATATACACAGATATATTCACTTAAACAAAAGCAACCATCAATCAAGCTCTTAGTGGACAAACTGACCACAGTAAAATGCAATAATCTCAAAGCCTTCTTCAGTAACATAAGGAAACCCTCTCCTGAGAGCAGATATTGGTTCTTGTTCTTTATGGAGGATAATATGATTTACACATTGTTCAGCGGGATGATCAGACATTCCATGAAAAATTCAGGAAGGTCCTGATTCACGAGCGGCTGTCCTGAATCGTGTTTATCCTGAAAATTAGAATATAAACCTGAATTTTGATGAGCTATATGCTACTAAAACATTAAATAGTGATTGTTCCGGTGTTGCCACAGGCTCTGCCTCTCTAGAGAAGAGACTTTAGGATGGCCTCATACATGAGTTATGGCTGTTTTGGTGCTTTTGTTTGGTATTGTTGCTTTTTTTTTTTTTTTTTTAAGCATTATTTGATTAACACATTTACCAAGGAAAGTAAAACCATCCATCGTTAACATTTCGTCTCACTTGGCGGATGATGTTTCGTGTCCAGCGGGTGAAGAGCACCTGTTACACCTGTAGTTTCTCCAAACGGAGGTATTTGGTTACTGGCTGCGTTGGAAATCTCCAGGTTATGGGACGCACACATTACCTCGGCGAAATGTCAGACCTGCCATCCAATCAAATATCACTTCAGTGGACAGTGAAGCACAGTAAAGAGGCCTTTTCTTCCTTAATTGCTGAGTAACCTTTGGTGAGTTTGCTGGTTCTTGGTACACATTACAATTATGTACAATTATGAAGCAACTAACATCCCTCCATCCCATTTCATCATCAGAGGACATTTTTTTGAATTTTTTTTTTTTTTTTTTTTTGTGAAGCAAGCATTGTGAAAGAAATAGCTTAAAAATAAAACCTGATTATGAAATTAAATATAACATGGTGAAAAAACGGTGTTTTATCTCATTTCTGCCTCTCTCTCTCAGACAGAGGGTGAATATGTCTAAAGATGGGCAGGCTGAGGCATCTCTTGTGTTGCCCTCTGTGGTAATAAAGTGACTTACTCTGTTCCTTACTGCTTTTCCATCATATTGGTAGCATGGTGGATACATTTATATACAAATTACAAAAAATTAAACATATTTTCTCACTGATCTCTGCTGGTAGTGAATGAAGCAGTTTTGATTTTCTGCTGTTATAATAAATATCTCAGTAACTATTGGACTTTGATATTTTCAAGTGGATTCTTTTCATCCACTATTATTGTCAGGTCACCTTTTCACATTTGTACAACACTTTTATTTTTTAACCTAGAGCTAATGAAATTAAACCTCTTCTGTGCTCCATGTCCCAAAGCAAAACTGCATACCAATTTAATGCAACACAAGCACCTTGCTGATCATTACGACTGCTTTATTAGTTATTATTAGAATATATGTGATATTGAATGTAATTCTCATTACAACCTTGGAAAATGCAAATAAAAGATCACATTCTCATTTATTTCTGCAGCTTTAATGCATTATTTTTATTTATTTTTTTTCAGGGGGATTTTAGGTAGCTGTTTTATCACCACCCACAATTAATTTTAATTTTTTGACCTGTAAGCATCTTCTCCATTTAATTGCATTGTGGGAATACAGTGTGCTTCAACAGCAGATTCAGAAATGGACTTCCTGCATACTGTCTGCCTACAGTCTTCCTTTTGATACCAGAAATCCTCTAGAATCAGTGTGTAGTTTGTAACACATGTAACCATGGTAGTCACGTTTCAAATAAGTATACTGTATGCTCATGCTCATCTGGTTCAAGAAATAATTGTTAATGATTAATCATAATTTTAAGATATCCAAAGTCCAAACAGACAGTCCTGTAAATGACATTTAAAAGAACAACTCGGCATCATGTCGAAACAATCAAGAATCACTAGAGTAAGGAGAGGACGCATTTAAAGTTTGATCTGATAACGGTGTTTGATGTAAAACACGGATCAGATCTTCTTGAGTCGTGTTGCTGGACTTATTGAGCACCATGTTTGCCATCTCAAGCATGTCAATGCATGACTTCTGGTAACTTGTAAGTTGACAAACATCTCAAATGAGCATTTCATCCTGTTTGTTTTAGGACAACATAAATCACATTGATGTGAGTTCCTTCTACTTAGTGATTTTTAGTCGGGTAAATTGATAATAAATCTAGTCTCCAAATGTGTTGCTGTGTTCTTCTGAAAGCGTCTGTTAGGAGCTTAACCCCAATTTTAGCTCCAGGGGTGGTCGTGACCTTAATATGAATAGTTTCTCTGTGCTCCCCCAGTGTGTTCACATCCCACAACAGAGGGCATTATTTAAGTGCAATGATAGATTAAGGGTACTGTCCATCAACAACTGAGCTTTTATGGCTTCAGCTCTTTAAAACTGATATAATTCATCATTTTTCACCATGTCAGAAATACGATCTTAACTCTGTTAAAAGTGTTATCTTGGATAAATCACATGGGTTTTTTTTTAGAAGCAAACCATATAATCGTTAGCAAAACATTTCATCCAAAGCTGGATCTTATTATTGCATCTTTGGTTTGGAATCACCAACATCTGAGGATTTCACGGCATGATTTGTCTATTTTGTTCCTGCGTGAGATAAAGCCCAATTTACACGTTGTTAATGAATTTCTTTTGGAGAAGTCGATTTCCGTTTCAAGGGATTCACAGCATCATGGATTAATTCGTTAAAGCATCATATCACAGGATAAATAGAAAATTAATGTGAAATATCTGCACATTTTTTGAGGCCTGGCTTTTGCATAAACTGTTTATGCTTTAGTTTATGCTTTTGCATAAACTGATTTGAACCTTCTGAGGCATAATCCCTGATTGAATTTTAGGGATTAAAGAGGGCCCAGCAGATAAAGAGGAACAACTTTGATTTGGCATCTGTCTATCAGAAAACACAAAAGAGAGAGAGACCTTTAAAACGTAAGAAACACAAAAAGACTTTTTCTTAGGTTTAACCCAACCTGACACATATTTTTCCATTCCAGAAGGTCTAGCATTGAATACCCCTACATAGTCAACAAGCTACAGTACATCTGCACAAATTATGTATATGCATAACTTTGAACCTTAGCTTTTATTGTGGTGGAAAATATAAACATCTGTACCACAAAGAAAATGACATTCTCTACCTTATACCAAAAAAAAAAAAAAAAATCTGAATGATAATTTCTGTATACTCACAGTCTTTGCATAAATATTTGCAGCTCTTTACAACAAATAGAAATTGTTCCATTGAGTTATAAATAAAGTATGTGTGTGTTTGATAGATGATTTTTAGTTTCTTCTTGGTAACTTAAGTTGTTCCCCTCCAACAGAAAGAAGAAAAGGTGACATTTAATGTGAAACTTATGTGACATTGTCCTCGTTTGGTTAAATTGGCATCGACAGTTGAATTTTTATGCAATAAGTGATCATTATGAAATACATGTTGGTGGTCCATGAAGATTTAGATTGGTTCCTAGTATTTTGGTTGGGGTTAGGGTAGTGGGGACAATCTGTTTCCACTTAAAGACATCATTTCTTCAGGGGTGGAGGAAACTATTCACATTTAGATATTGGGTACATAAAATATCCCTACAATATAATAAGGAGCAACACCAAAGTGTAGTAGGGCTGTTACGAGTGAACGTATGGATCTGTGTGCTGAGTTATTTTTCTTTTTGAGGAAGCTATTCGCACTCAAAGACTTTACTGGACCTCTGTTTCATGTCGAACCTGAACAATCAGAATGTCGGTGTTTCCCATGAAATCTTCAGCCTCTGGGCAGACATGTGAGTGTATCACCACAAAGAGTTAATCCATTGCACCCAGGGCATGTTGGTGATGTCACTACGATGATGGTGCTTTAAATCCCATTTTTACTACTCCTAGTGTAAAATCATATGTTTCTCATTAGGAGCTTAGTAGTTGCAAACGTGTTTAACGATCTGAACTGTCCATGCATTATTTTCAGACGATAACACTTTATTTTTTAAACACTTTTCACACACATAAAGGCATGACCTTTGGTATTATTTAGGGATTTTTTTTTAAATTTTTTTTTTTCATTTTATGTTCCAATGGAGGACTTTAGCTCATTCTGGGAGTGGAGAGGAGGTTTTTGTGTCAGATGAGGGTTTTTTTTCTGTCTAGTGGAATTTCTACTGGTGCCTTATTTGACATATTAAATATTATCTGTGTAAAAGTGCATGAAATATTATTCAAAAGAGGGGACTTTATTAAACAAAAACTGAGAATGGAATCAGGGGAAACTAGAATTCTGGGGAGGCGGGGGGGTAGGTTTGTTTGTTTTTTTTGTTAAAATATACTGCACTAGACAATCCTCCCCCAAAAAATCAATCACTCAGGTTAAGATAACTGACTCTGATTATCTGTTTTCTCTTTTGAAAAAGGAATTACAAACTATATATATATATATATAAAAAAATAATTGCAATTAACAAAACAACTTAATTAACCAATTTCTCACTGTTCAGCCATGGCGCGGCATGCAGTCCAATGTCCATCATGCCGGTTTTTCACGACACTGACAAAACTGTATATTTAAAGAGTTCCGCACAGTTATATTTTGTAAAACGAGGAGCAGAATTTGCTGATGATTCAACACATTTAGTATTTTATCGCGACAAACGGAGCTGTGCGCCCTGAAACACGGCGCGCCGTGGGAGGAGTTGAGGTTTAAGAGCCAGAAAAGCGCCCAGCCTTCAGATCGGCGCGCAGGGAGGCTCGTCTCCACACGCACGGAGAGAGTCTCACGGAAATCCCCACGGACTTTTTAACACACCAGCATAAAGCCGCTCTTTGTGGATTTATCAACCAGCTTTTCGGTCAGGTTTTTTTTTTTTTTTTTTATACCTCCAGCCCGTGAAACCGGAGCTGCGCCCCTCGGGTTCGCGTCTGCGCTGCAGCCTGGAGTCGGTGAGATCTTTGCGCGTCCGTCTGTCTGTCGTCACGTTCAACACATTGACAGCAAGTATGGTGCGTTTGGGCTCCTTCAACCCGGTGCAAACGGGTTGTGTGAAGTGCAAATGAGTGTTTCCTGAGAAATTCCTTACATTGGATGACATTTGCGCTTAGTGTTACCAAAATTATTCCCGCGTTACTTTCCTGAAATGTTCATTTCCAACACAGGATTCCTGCTTAGTGTCAGCGGCTGTTTCAGGAATAACCAAAGTCACACTCATCATTTAGAAAACTGAATTAATGCTGTTTGCGTCAATGTAAAAACAGTAACTGGATCTGCACATGTTGGAGGGGAGCACCCCCCCCCCCATTTTCTGTTTACACTTATGGGTAAACAGCTGCTATTTGTATTTAGCTGTTAAGACATGAATCATCATCTGGTATTTATTTATTTCCCCCACCCTAAAAGAAAGTTCCATGAAAATGTGCCTTTTTCCTATTAGCGGGGATGTAATCAGATGTATTAATCATAATTAAATCACAATTGAATGTTTTCTCATGTGAACTAAAACTTGAACATCCAAAGGAAGTTCTATGACTTGAGTTATGTGCCTACAGCATCCTGTGTGGATTAAAAGTTTCCATGAGAAAATAAAGCAATGCTCATACGAAGAAGGGGTCGTCTCCAGATACACCTGCTGTCAGCTCGCATGTCCGGCGTTCACACACAGTTTTTAATATGTTATTATATCTTTAATAGGGGCCACACTCCAGCCGCTCTTCAGCCTCCTCTGTACTCCTGTGTGCACCACGGAGGCGTAACGGGGTCACTGGTCCCTTTGAAACCCCGTTAGTCTGGACCGACTCCAGATGTCATGATGTTCACACTGCAAGCTGGCATTCCTCAGCATTCAGAGTTAACGTTGCTGATTTAACAGTGCTGGTTATGTGGCCGTTCATTTCATCCTCATCACAGAGACGATCAGTTTGTAGATTAGATTTCACTATGTGAGTAAGCGGTCATCTTCAGTGCCTGTTCTATAAAAAGCTGATTACCTGTTGCTGCTGCATGTGTGAAATCCCCCAGAGCGGTAACTAAAACACAGATAGTCAACACTGGTGCACCTCTACAAACAGACACCCCTTCATTTGCATTCAAACAGAACTGTGGGGGTGGAATGAAGGTGCTACAGTGGCATCTGAATGGGACTAATGCTTTTTGTCTCCTCGAGTGACAGTGGAGGTGAGGATATTGTCAAATTCATGTCGAAAAATGAGGACACTGGCGAGACAATGGGACAGGGGTGGCCCTTTGACAAAGTGTTATTTTTTTAAGGGACGAGTATCAGCTAGCAGAGAAGAAAAAAGGTCCTGGAGATGAGGATGAGGCTCCCACCATTCAGACACCAGCGCTGCGGTGTCATTCCCAAAGGTTGACGTTGTCTTTGTTGGTGTGAACAAATGATGCTGCTCATCGGTTCTGCTTACCATTGTGCCACACCGCGTCAGTAGCAGTCATAACTCGTTCTCTGACCGCCAATAAACCCCAAGAAACCTTCACTATGCTGCATCCTCCACCATCCTCCCTCTGTCTCTCGCACACACAGATCCCCCTCCCACACAATCACACATATCCGATACTTTAAACATGCAGACTCCACCCAGGACTCCACCCGCTGTAACAACTTCAGAGGAATGGCCAGCATGTACACAGATTGTATTGGGAGCTGGAAGGGAAGTGGAAACTGGGAGGAGAGACTGTTTAACCCGTCTAAAGGTTAGCGATAAACACGGTCCAAAGAGACTCGGTTAAAGCGAAAGGGAAGTTGAGCAATCAGGGGTTTCTGTGCAGCCAGAGAGCCGTCCTTTGTTGGATTGATTGGGGGTAGGGTGGTGGGGGACTCTGAATGCAGGTGGTGTCCACTCCCTTGGAGTCCATGCAGATGAGCCTGATTTTCATTTCCCTTATTGGACTTTTCCCCCTCTTTCTATTGTTTCTTGTCGGTCTGGCGTTACTGGCATGAGCTGAAACATTTGCTCTTGTTTTATTTTGACCCACCTCAGATGGTGCTCATGCCTGGTCTCCTCAGCGTTCACACAGTCTGAGTCTGTAGATACAAAGTCCACACTCATCACTGCTCGACCGCAAAATTGCACCGGCTTTAATTGGCGTAATGCGCATTTAAATGGAGCCAATTTACAGACGTGGGGGGGGTATTCTTGACTATGCCTTCTGCCATGTTTGTGTTGGATATATGTGGTGAGACTTAATAGCATTTCGGTTCTGCGTTTGGTTACTGTTTTAGACAGATTAGTGCCATGTAATAATCGATTAGTCATTTCCAAGTAGGTCTGAGATGGAGCTCTTACAGAATGTCCCAACTTAATCCTATAGCTGCGAGAGACAACTTGAGACATAAAAGAAGGTTTAACTGACGCACTTCACAGTGTTTGGGAGCACTTTAGGTTTTTATTATTATTATTGTTGTTGTAATTGTAATTATTATTGTGTAACTTTGTCACAGGTGTCCTCTGCATCAACTTGGATGAGGCCTAAACTGAGGTGCCTGTCCTTGGATGGAATTATATTATGTAACGTGTTCCTCTCCAGAGAGAGCTTAATGTCTTCACCATTTTCCTTCTCTTGTTTTGAAAGAAATGTAGAGAGGAGGATAAATTGTGACTTTGTAATGGAAAACAGACTTTCTGCGAGCCTGGAATGTCTCTCCCTGTCAATCCACTGATAACCCTGTTGTATGTATTTCACCAGGAGAGCTGTGGCTGGACTTATTAGTTTGGCTCTTATGTAAATTCAAAGATTCTTAAAAAATATATTGTTTAAAAAAAACAAACAAAAAACTGGCCGACCAGTAGAATCGTGGCCTCTGTGAAACAAAAGTAATCCATCTATCAGAAGGAGGGGGACCTTACCAGAGAAAGCAGAAGCAAAATACATTTTTAAAACATCAGTTTTAGTACATTTAAATTTCTATTTTTTGATTGTTGAGTCATTTTGAGTTTTCACTGATTCAAGAGAAGACTACATATCTCAAGGACTATATATGGTGGGAGATGAAGTGTTTCAATCTTTTGTGTGGTAGAATCAATCCAATCTGTACGGAGCCCACAAATAATAACAACGCCGATTTAAATTTGGTAAATTTTAACTGAGCTCCTGAAGAAAACTACCAATAATGTTGTTTTTCTGGTACAATTATCGACTGTTAATAAAACCGACACGATTCTGATGTGGAATTTAGTTGTAAAGGCGTCAGATTATGTGAATCAAACTTTCATGGGATTATTGCTCTTTTTATCCAGTTACATTACAGGAAAACTGGGCTGTCTTGGTTGAGGTTTGTACATTCAGAGCGCTGATTTGTTACAGATGATCACTTTGTGTAAATTGAACACTGCCAGATACAACAAATCATGTTTGAAATTTGTATTTCCCGTCTAACCGTAAATGCGACATCAGAGGTTATGTGGAAGATTTTCTTGTTTAGATCTGATACCAGACTCACCAGACTTTGCATACGAGCGATCTTGCTGATAATTTGCTTTATTTTTCAGCTTTTCTTTAAATGATTAACAGTTTTGTGACACCACTCCTTATCTGTAATGTGTTCCAGCTATTATTAGTAGGATTGTTACCCTGAGGAGCCACTCTGTTGACTTACTACTTCCTTTATTGCCAGCAACTGCTCACACAGAGCTGCTGACAGTAAACAAAGCAGAAGTGCTTCAGCAGTTTGTCTTTGAAGGCAACATGTTTGCTGAGGGTAAACAGCTGACAGTCTGGAGATGGCAAATTCACACAAACTTGCATGTTTTCCGATCGAGATGCCGATAGTTGTGTGAACGTAGCCACCTGCTCCGATGTTTGTACCTGTATACGTCGAAGTGATTCCAGTACCGGTACTGATGAGATGAGGCAGGGGGTCGGAATTGAATATTGTCTTCTGTTACGCTTTTAATTCAACTGCCCCGCTTGTCAAATCAACTCAAGAAATGAGTCCTCGCATTAGAGATTTATTGCAGGGTTTAATGGTGGAAGTTTTAAGTGATGGATGCCGACCATGGAGAGATAAATCTTTGTTTAATGTAATTAGCAGATGATCTGTGATGCTAACACAGACTCATTTGCAACTTCGACTTCACCTTTCATATGGATGTACAGGTATCCTCTTTAGAAAACCACTAAGAGGACCAGGGTTAAGGGAAAGCCAAAAGAAAAATGTTCCTGTTTTTATTTCTAAACTGCTGACGTCTTTGGTGGATGATCATTAATTTTTTTGTGTGTCAAACAAAAAAGTTCCAAGGAAGTGGGAATCTGAAGTGTTCTGTCCTTTTTGTGATGTTCCCACCGTCACGATGACGGTCGTAGTGAACTGGGTAAAGAAGTATGTGGCGCTTTCCAACCCGGAGGCAACGAATAAACAAGAGGATATTATTATTAGTTATGAGCGAGTACACCACTATCTAAATCACCCGTATCCGTGTCTGTACTCGGAATGGGGCGCGGCTTAAACCGGAAGTGGGTGTGGTTTGATCGGAAATGGGTGGGGCTTTTATCGGTACATTATTTTAAGTCTGAAATTCAAATGGATTGATCAGAAGTTGCTATATTTATTGTTAATTTTTAAAAACTATTTACAGAACAACGTCAAAATTAAGATTCAGATCAATGTTCTTGATCACAAAAGAAAGAGAACAATTTACAGAACAAGTTTGTTATGAACTCAGAACATGAAGTGCATTAACGAATACAACGCATGCAATCGGAAAATTATGAACTATAAAGTATGCACGAATGAGAATTTTCATAGTCAACACAACTCCTTTTTCTTCTTTTTAATTTTTAAAAACATTTTTAGAGCGAGAGAGAGAGAGAGAGAGGACGTGTGTGTGTGTGTGTGTGTGTGCGTGCCATGTAACAAATGAAATATCTTTACAGTTTATAAATTATTAATTTGAACTGAAGTGAGAAAGTGTCAAACTAAAAGCAGAGATTTTCTGTTACATTCGTCTATGTCAGTGGTCCCCAACCACCGGATCGTGGGACTTTAGGTACCGGGCAGCACAGAAAGTTTGAAATAAATTATAAAATAAACAATTTATTAAAAGTGCGCCTTATAATCCAGTGCGCCTTATAGTGCAGAAAATACTGTAATTATTTCTTACAATTATTTACTGTAAACAACAGATGTCGATTATCAGTTCATGAAAAAAAGATTTTTATTATCTATTTTACATGAAGCCACTGCGGATGATTTATTAGTAGACTACCACTGTCTGGCGTCATTAACGATTATCAAACAAATGAAGACCAGTCTGTGAAAATATTGTCTTTAGGTGAAATCGGTTTGTGGCGCAGAAAAAAAGGTTGGGAACAGGCGGTTACGAGGATTTTCCTTCAGCACGAGCACGAGTATTGACGAGTTTTACTCATATCATGCTCGTACTCGTCAAAAATGCTGCATCCGTTTACGGGATACTCGTCTGAAACGAGTACTCGGCTCAACACTAATTATCATAATGGTTTTACAGTGTCAGATTGTTGCTTTTTAAAATAATCATGTACGTTTCAGACAATGTCAAATGTCTGTTCTGCTTCTCATCTTATTTTGGCACTACCTTCTGGCATATTTTGCAGACTAGCTTAATGTCCAAGTGGCGTTTACCCTTGTGTCAACAGTTTCCTCAGCTCTGGAAGGTAACGTGAGTTGACTTTAGCGTAATGGAAGGTGTGACATCGACTGTGGATAAAGTCGGAAAAGTTCAAGAGTCCAGAGGCAGGAGATGTCAAGTTTCTGTAAAGCTTATGCTCAGTTTGTTTTAGCGAGTGTTTGAAACATCTGTTGCACACTCTCCCTTTTGTTGTGCTTGTATGTAATGATTGCATTGTTGTGGCCGACTCCACTAAGACATAGTAAATCCTGTTTCATTATCTCCACACTGGGCTCCACTATCAGGCAGTGACTCCCAGAGCAGCGGCATCGCAGAGACTGTTGTTTCATTTCTGCTGTCCATCCATGTCACAGAAAAATGACCAAATGTTTAGCATTAGTATAAATAAATAAATTCTTTTACCGTTCTACTATTAAGATAATTTTATCACACTGTCAAACAAGTTCCGAATGATAATTATTATTTTTAGTGCTTTCAGCAAAATTCGACACAAACTAAACGTAGTGCATGTCTTGTTTTTATTTTTTGTATTTACAGTAAACCCAAAGGCCACGCATCATTTTAAAAACTGACTCAACCACAGTTCTGGGTAATGTTCCCATGGTCCGTGGAGTGACACGGTTAACATGGATCTGGAAGCACATCAACAAATTCCTCATATTGTCATGAAAACTTTATATTTGGAGTATTTTGTTAAACAGATCCAGTCACCACTGACTGCTTTCTATCACATTAAGTAAACACCATGTTTATTGTGGCAAAAGAAGATGTTGTTCCAGTTTTATTGTGACCCAATGGCAGTTGGAACCATCAGTGAGTTGTTCATTCAGGGTCATGGGAAGTGACTGGTTTATGACCTGAGCTGCCTTTTGGTTTTTGTCCCTTGAGTAAAAAAATCCCATCTCGCTCTACAGCATCAGTTATTTCATTGTTTGAAACACATTCATTGTTTGACTGAAACGGGATGCACTGCAGCCAACCGTCAATAGAACAACGATGATATCAATAATTAATGGTACGAGCAGAAAGAGACAACATTGACTGTCATCACAAAAGTGATCAGAGTGGAGACTTCCCAGTTACTTCCCAATAATGAAGTCGGAATGGCACATGGTGTTTTGATCAGGAAATGATTTCCACTGCGGATGCTCCATTTCAAATACTATAATACAGCCAGAAAGCTTTTAAAATGACATTCAGGAGTTTGTTATATCAGCATAAATAAGAGGTTTATGAATGTGCAGGAAGATACAGAGTGGGTCTGAAATCTGTGAAGTAGTTTCTGCACAGAATAAACAGGACAAACAAAATCAGACTGAGGATAAAAGACTGAAGTACCAGACTGCTGCACCGTGTGGCAACATATATACATCATCAGCTTGCTTGGTGCCATTAAGAAAAACACATTTGCACAGAGGAAATGCAGATGGATCAGTCAAATCAATGGCTCTTGATTAGCAGTCACGTCTGTTTCTGCGGTGTTGGCACGAATGCATCTCTGTCAGAGGAGAAGTTTGCCCTCAGGCATCATGATCTGGAATCTCCATTGTGCAGCTGTCCCACATTATGACCTGAAAGTTGGAGCATGCATGAAGGTTTTCATTTTGTCCTGGGTTAAAGTGTCTTCTGTTGAGTACTGACACAGAGGCCGCAGTCGAGTTCAGAGCCAATAGAAAATCATGTTACCTGCAGGGCAGAAATGATATTGGAGAGGCGATAGAAGAATGTGTGAGTGTGCAGGCGTTTGTGAGTGTGTGTGTGCGTGTGAAAGTGAAAACATTGATACTGACTATTGATCTTCTGTTTAAAATTGAATAAAGTGTAATGTCCTGCTCTATAGGAATTTTTTTTCGAGGGAAAACTCTTTTCTTCTAGTTTTTTATCAGTAGTGTGAGTGGAAAACATTCAACTTGTCTCAACCTTGCTTACACCCAAGCTCTGCAGATGCACAGTATGTTTACTCATCCAGTCGCAGTGAATCCAAAGCTAATGACATAAAATGAGAGGGTTATGTTTGTGTTGAGCTCCTGCTCTTTAAAGGCATCATCCTGGTGGGACAAACACTCAGCGGCTGCTCCCAAACCTCAAAATCAAATTGCCAAAGGAGGCAGTGGTGATCAATAATGAATAAAGATTTTGTTAATGGTTGATGCACCGTCAAGCGCCATTTTTGGGTTTTTTGGAAATGATCCTAATGTACTAGTGAATTTATTGCACACATATACTAAAGACTAGATAAGAGATTCGCTTTTTGAAATTAGACTCTAGATGAAAGATAAACAGTTGAGACTCTTAGAAATAAGTTTAAAAGGTGTCACATATACTGAATAGGCAACCGTTGATTGTAATGACAGAAGGCTAAACCTACCCCTCCCCCCCCCCGGATGAATTCAAACCCAGCATGATCACCCTCTTTACTATCTAAATCAACTCTAACCTAGACTCACAAAGGCAGACCCAGCGTGGATTCTCTGCTTGTCTGTCGCCTACTGAGGTCTTTTCTGCCCTGTGTGATGGCTCCATAAATATTCTCTTGTAATCTCCATGTTTTTGTAATTATTGCAAAACAGGGGATTATATCAATGCACTTAAAGCAGAGTTTGACATAACTAAAAAAACGTTACTGATACTGATTTTCTGTTGCAGTCTCACAATGTCACTCCTGAACCTGACAAACGAGATAATGAAGTTTCAAACTGTGTGTTTAAAATGCTAATCCTTCTGTAGTTCTCTTCCACTTTAGATTCTGTTAATGGACTGTGTGACAGGTTAAGTTTCACGTCGAGCTCTATAGTTGTGCTCCCATCATGTGATCCTAGCTGGCCCTAGGTTGCCTTCATAAGTCCTTTAATTAGTATGAAAGAATAAATGAGAAGCAAACCACTTTCCGGGGTGACTTATTGGGGAGCTACTTGTCAAAAACCAAGCCCAGTCATTTACACAAAGCTAGCCCAACGGGTGGCATTCATGCTGCTCCCCATGCAGTGAACTTGCCATGACCTGGTTGAGTGTATCGTCCAATATGTCTGTCGCATCCTTTTTTCTCTCACAACAGATGCAGGTATTAATATGGCGCCCAGAGGGAGGATTGAAAGGTTAATGAATCTGTTGCCTTAAGCAATATGGCACCAGATTCGCCCTTCACAGATACAAGGAGCAGCAGACCTGCTCCTAGATGAGCAGATGGGTCTTGTGGTACTGAGCATAGCAGGTTGTCTGTACTGTTAAAGCTGCAGCTGAATGGAGCGAATGGAGCTCTAATCTTGTGACTCATAAAATAGTCACTCCGAATAAGATCCATCTTTGTGTTTTGGTCCAATTTTCTTCAGATTCATGCTTTAAACAAATTATAGCATTACATGATTGAATTGACAAACATATATGCACTGATAACTTGCAATTCAAGCAACAAATATGTCAGAGAAAACAGAACGAGTCACTACATCAGTCTAGTTTCCCATCATACTCAGCCTCAACATTTATCTACGTAGCTTTCCTCAGGTACTGGGCACAATTGTATGAACATTTTATGCATGACACCACTGAGTCATCAATCAGATCTTAGACATTTCTTATTAATGCATTACTACCATAAAGAAAAATGTTTCACTAATTAGAACGCAAAGAAATCCTCCTAAAACGGCATTTCTCTTTTCATCAAAAATTTAAAGATCTCGCAGTTACGTAACGATGTACCCTGGGAACATGGAGACCTGGGGCTTGCGCTACACTCTAGGCTTTGTTTTTGCTGTCTCAGTAGGTATTAAAAGGACCAGCAGAGAAGTTGTGGGATGTTACAGGATCATGAACAGATAGTTCAACCCCCACTGACTCCACTAGCTTCAGTCAGGCAGCACGAATAAAAACAGCCTGGGAATGAAGTGACATGGATGTATGGTTTCACCGGCTGAGAGCCAGTCGACTGACAGACACTGGTGTGACAGGTAGGAAGAGATGCAAGACGCCAAGAGAGCAGCTTTTCCACAGCAATGTAATATGTGTTGCCTTTGCAAAGGTAATGCAGATGACAATCCACCTACCTTCAAAAATGCCAGTTGTACCTAGTCATTACGCAAATGAACAGTTGACTACAGTCTGTCTGCTGCCAGACTTTAATTCAACACACCATTCAGTCTGCAAGCCGCTAATTTTCCTGGGACCAGTCTATTAGTCTCTGAGCCAAATGGTCCATGTCCAGTGTTTGCACTGGGAGGGGGCAGGCAGACATGGTTGTGAATCTCTGTTCACCGTTCATTCTGTTGAACACTGTACAGGTAGATCAGACATTACAAACGTCATTCCCCACCAGGGAATACTCTCAGCGGTCAACCAGGGTCACTGTCCGACCCTCAGTTGTCTCGTACTATTGTGGGATTTATTGGCTCCCGTAAATATTGGAACAAGGTCTTCTGGGAGATGTTACAGTGACGCAAGCACTCACTGAGAGACGCCATGTGCTCTCCGGTGTTTACTTTCAAAACGTCTATGTGGGAGCTGTGGGGGAGACATCCAGTACTGTCAGGCAATAAGGAGCAGCGAGTTGTTTTCTCTCATAGGAGCAGGCCTTGGTGTATTCACTGACTTAGGTGTCTGTACTCTTCTCAGGATGCTGGTAAAATCATAAGCATCAACTTGTCAAAGGGACTGTACTTATATAGCACTTTTCTGGCCCGACTGACTCCTCAAAGCGCTTCACATTTCTTGCCAGCATTCACCCCTTCACACTAGCCTTCATAAAGTGGTAACAGGCACCACCTGCTCTGTAGGAGTGGGGCGGTAACCACTCACACCATCACTCACACCATTCAAACAGCCAATGGCAGCAACATGGGGTTCCCCGTTTTGCCCAAGGATACTGGAACATGTAGTCTGCAGAGCTGGGGGACAAACCTAGTATTACCTACCGTGAAAGAACTTCATTAATTTTGGTAATCTGATAGCATCTGATGTAGCATCATCAACTGTTTTCTGAAAAGTTGAGCACTAAACAGCAATTGGAACATTTAGTGTTAGTGGTGTTAGTGACCCTATTCCTTGTCCTTTAAACTCTTGTGGAGATACCTTCTTGTGGAGATACCTACGCATGGGATAAGGTGTTAAATCTGCCATAAGTGTAACTCGAAATCAAAGCTAACATAGCTCTTTACCAGCTCACCATTCCATCCTTAAATGTCAGTGTTCAGACATCCACCTCCACAAGTCTAAGAATGACCAAGATGCTGTTTTTTTCATGACGTTTTCATCATACGGTTGCACAGATTATGTTTTGTAGAACAAAACCTGATGAAACAGATGGGAGAGGTACCTAATTTATGTGTTTACTAAGAAAGCCAATACGTCATTGATTAAGAAAATGAAATCACACATCTACTCAACAGGACTCTTAACTGAATACGTGCTTTAGCCAATGAATGTCACAGAGCAGATGTGTTCATCTGGCTTGTCTGAGACAAATTATAGACTTATCTTGGAAGCGACTGTTATTTTTTTTCCACACAACCACAAAGCTGCAGCCAAGCTGTCGTTTAATCTTCTTGGCGATCTCTCACCGATTGTTGATGACAGCGTAATTAAACAGAGAGAATTAAATAAATATAGCCTAACATGCTTTTTTTTTTTCCCAGAGACATGGGCAGCTGTGCAAATGGAAATCTGTACAGTTATTCTTCGATGGTGTGGTGACAAATCAAACAGTAGAAGCATGAATATTTGTTTGGGAGGTAAAAGCATCACAGTACTACAGCTGATGATGAAATGCCTTAGGATAAAAAGGCGATTTCTGAGTACTGTAATGTCATTTTTTTGCCCTTAAAATTAATCAAAGCTTGGAACTCATAAACTTGATTTGTTGCTTCAGCAAAATCGACAGGATTCCCTGGAATGAACTGCTGCCAAGTGCATCAGTTCTGTTTTATGTAGCCGTTGGGTGTGGCATCAGAAGGTGGATGTGGATCTGTGTGTTTTTTATTGGCAACACTGGATCAGACATAAAGTAACAGCTTCTCTCTTCTCTTCACAGATCCAAAATGTCTTGTTCTAAATGTCTACTGGTCGGAGATTAGTGCTGATCCACTGAAGAGCACTATGTCTAGATGACAACAAGCAGCCTCCATCCCAGAAAGGATTCTTTTTCTCTGTGTTCAGAGTCTGTAAACTGTGTGCAAGCACCAGTGGGAGTACAAGAATAAAGTCAAGGACACATTCACTCCTCCTCAGCCTGCAGGAAGATGGGAGCGAGAAAATAAATGCACTGCAGAGACGGAAGGATCGCAATACATTCCAGGGAATCTTAAAACAAACTGTGTATCTGTGTTTGTCTATGTAAGAGGATCAGGCAACCATGTGGACCTTTGCTGCGACTTTCCACTGTCTCCTGGCTGCTGCACTGCTAATGGTGAGCGGCGTCCAATCAGTGGTGGCCACCGAGGATGATGTCACACCACGCATCAGTTTCCAGTACAGTAAGTAAAAATGACTACGTGGTTGTTGATGGAATTTCAAAAAAAAAAAAAAAAATCCAGTGTTATTTTCCCCTCCCCGACTCAGCAGTGGTCTGGACAGATTTTGAAGCTGCAGCTTTTATAACACAATTGTCAGCAAAATTGTTGAATTCCATGCTCTTTTTCATCTGTCTGCAATAATTAAATAATGCTCAAGAGCAGTACACACACACACACACACACACACACACACACACACACACACACACACACACACACACACACACACACACACACACACACACACAAACACAATTGGTTCAGAAAGGTTGTTCATAAGTTTAAATTGCTTGTAAGTCATTATTTATCAAATTTCAATCAATAATCTCCATTTCAATGCCATTACTACTCTAAATACAAAATTACTACTCACTAAAAACAACACATAATAAAATAAAATACAGGTGCAGGTTGTTTCGAGTGAAGTCATTCTTGATAATACATGGAAAAAATACACGGAAAAATAAAATCAAGTTTTACGTCATTTCACTCAACTTTAAATTTGTCCATCACAAATATTGGACTCTTAAAATCACCGGAAAAGCCATTAAAAGCACATAATATCATGTTACTGTTCAAAAAATAGGAATAAAAACATATTAAAACAGATACATATAGTTCCAATACCAACCGGTAAGCTTCACCCGTGATTCATGCGATAGTTTGGAATAGTTTATGGTAACCTGTTGATCCTTATAATTTAATCCTTGAGGAGAAGAAGAAAACACTATAGCATGTAGCATGTAGCATACCTATAGAGCGAAGAAAGGGGAGGAGTGAACCACCAGTGATTTTCTGTGGGATTTAAGGATAGGCGACTGTTGTGACAGTTTGTCAATGATCCAGATCCTCTCCTAAAACTAGGCCTTGGTGGAAACTGAGTTCTGCTTGGGATCATTGTCTTCTTTAAATGTCCAATGATGTCTCAGTTTCAGCTTCCTCACAGATGGTGAGTTTTACTTTTTTTAAGTTCCCTGACACCCTATCCAGTGGCAGAGGAAGCCAGCAGCCCCAGAGCATCACCTGGTCATCGCCATTCTTCACTGTATGGAGAGTAATCTCTTCAGCACATGCTTTCACACTTCCCCCTCCAGACACTTTGGCGATCCACAGGCCTGAAAACCCACACTTTCCTTCCAATGCTCCACAACACGCCATTCGAAATCTTCGGTCTCATCTGGATGGATTTGAGCTACAGGAGCTCAACTTTCTTGTGACTTAAGGTCACCACTGATGTACATATTGACGTTCAGGCGTGCAGCCCTTATCTAAGATTAATCCTGAATCTCTTTGGGACATTTTTTACGAAAGTACCGGTAGGTTTTTCCACAATGTTTGAAAAGCATGTGTGTTCGTATGAGGGATGATATTTAGGGTGCTGATTTAGTCTGAGGCTGCAGGAGTCATTAAAATGCAATTGTGTTTAATGTGGAAACAAAAGCTTAGATTTGTTACACTGCATTTTTAAAGCTGTTCTTGTGTGATTTGTTTTTTGTAACAAGATGAAAAGTAGTACATTTTTCCAAAAAAAACAACTACGTGGGTTGATTAATTTTGCTCCCAGCTGCAACAGACTTCTTTCCTTTGGAAAAAAAAAAAAAAAAAAAAAATTCAAGGCGTAAAAGGCAAGAACTGTTTTTCTGCTTTAGTAGCATTGGTTCCAACAGTAGTAATCTTCCATTGCTAGAACTATCTTAACAGTGTCGCTGCAGAGCTGTGAAGATTGTTCTGTAATCATCCTGCTGTAGTCAAAAACAAAAACACTTGGCTTGTTTGTGTCTTTTTATTTCAATCTCCGTTGTCTTTAGCAGCTCAAAGCCCAGGACGCAATGACAGTGCTCCATGTAAATAGTGTCTGGAGAACTTGTTTTGGAACACCTCAGGAAGCGAGCCCTGGCATTAAAATGATTAAAATGGGTCATGCGTCAGACAAATCTACGGTAATTTGTGCTACATTATTTTGTTGGTTTACAGAATGAATTAAAAGTTGCCCATTGCTGTCCTATCCACTCTTAAAACTTAGCCCTGCATTTTCATCCTGCTGGAAACTATGTGGGAAAGTTAATTCTCCAAATACCCAACAAGAACTGTCTCCAACAGCTTCTTCTTACAGAATCTTTCAGGGCTGAAGTTCATCATATCTCACATTAATTTAGGTGCAGCCTGGATTTGTTACCAGTTCATTGTGACACGAGATGGATGTCTGACCACCACACCACCATGGTGCTCACAATCTGACAGTCACTGACAAAATGATGTACTGTAGGCCTAAGTTGAAAGTCTGAACGCAGCTGCAAGTGTGCAATGAGGTTGTCATTGTGTCTGGATCAGTGGTTCTTAACCTGGGTTCAATCGAACCCTAGGGGTTCGGTGGGTCGGTGGGTGGGTGGTCAAGACAAAACACCCAATTCAAGTCTGTTATGATGGACATCTGATTGCTTTCTTAATATTTTAATTCATAGTAACTATGTTGAGCAAAAAAAAAGAAAGTAGTCGGACGAATATGTGCAACGTGAATATGTTCCGTTTTACATCACGTTCTGTTACTGTATAACGGAACGTGACGGGAGTCAGCGTTCTGTATGATTTGCAATGTCAAGTTGAGCAACTCTAGTCTCGCACTGGCAAAAATAAAGGAACACTTCCTTAAGCTGATGGAAAACAGCAGAAACAGACTTTTCTGTGAAAATGACATCAGAGTAACACTTGTCAAGGTGAAGCCACACATACCTGAACTGGTCTCTATAACAACAGCAGAAGTCACACTGATTTACAGGTAGATCATTTCATGTGAGTTCATGCTCTGTCTTGGTTTTGTTCTTTGAAAAAGGTGACATTAATGCACAATTCATTAAATACACAAGTAAAACATATACTTGTGTCTTAAATTAAAAAAAACAAAACAAAAACATTTTCTTTTTACTAAAGAAGTGAGTGAGCATATGAAACCGGCAGGGTTCGGAACCTCCAACAAGGTTAAGAACCACTGGTCTAGATGTTGACATCAACATGGCAGAAACCACAAGTGCCTGCAGGCCCAGACGTGCATGTTCCAACATACACCACTATGTACACCACTGCTCACAAGCACAATACAAGCTTTTATAAGATTCCATGTCCCTTTGTCCAAACTACAGTATGCATGTTGTTGTTATGCCCCCAAAGGGGTAGAAGTTACAGGGAATAGTCTTTTCACATCTAGTCAAAAAGCGCTGGACACAATCCAATGAAATCTTTCATCTGCTTTGTGAGGGAAATTGTTAGAATGTAATTACCTCATAATGCACACAGCAGCATTCCCCATTCTGACTGTGGATTAAGCATTGATAATATAAAAGCATTGTGCCACTATTCACTCTTTGTTCTGCTAGCAGCTTTTTTTGTCAGGTGATTGGTGAATTATACAGGTTTATGATAAATGAGACCATAGTTAGAGCGAGGTTTCTGTTTGGATGCGGCTTAGCAGGTAAATTGAAAGGACGGCTCTCGAGAGTCAACAAGCTGATTCTTAAAATTAGCTCTCTGCTTTATGTATTTTTATCCCTTCCTTTCTTCTTGTTTTTACATCCCTGCTCACAGAAGCAAATACGTCGCTGTAGCAGCAACCAACACGGAGGCTTAATGGATGTAAGGCTCCCCCGGCGGTAAACACGACCTGTCTGAATCTGGAGCTCCTCAGTGTGAAAACAGCAATCTGACGCCTGCTTTTATCACTCCTCAGCCAACTCAATGAGACGTAATGCTGTAATTCATACGTACCATCTCAAACTGACATCAATTATACCTAAGGAGAACCTTTCATGAGCTTCAGCCAATTAAATCCATTTAGTTCTTTGATAAATGAGTTATAATGCTAAAGACATATTCCCTGCAAACTACTGATGTTTCTTTGCTCTTCTAAATTTTGTGTATTTTAGTGATTGAGATTCTTTTAACTGGTTTTCAGCTGATGACATGTTATAGAAAGTCTTTCCTAAACATCGCTGACACTGTTTGTGACTTTGCATAAACAGAGCCTGAAGCGTCACCGGCAAACTAAATGTTCAGTGTGTAAACTAGACCCAGGCCGATTTTTGCACTGCTGATGCAAACCATATAAAGCAGGTAACTTTCTTTAAACCTTCATTTTGGCTTGTATAGTCTGTAAGGCTGTTTTCTCTCAAGAGAGAACCTTTGCTTCAATGTGGCCTTTTTCCTGGAAAGGCATCCCTTTTCTTTTTGTCCTTCTTCCCTCTCCTCCCTCTCCTTCCTTCTCTCTTAATGAACAGACTAATCTCTCATCTGTAGTGAGTGAAGAGAGAGAGGGTTTGCGGTCTCTGCAGTGAGAGAGCTTTCCTGCTCTCCATTATGGCTCTTATAACGGCACAAAGAATCACGGGATTCAAAGAAGTAAGCATCTGTTAAGCATGCGGCGTGGATCACTTTTTAAGTCGTCAGGAATTCTTCAGGCATGATGGTGCGTTTCTCCAGAGGTCGGCTGAGCAGAATGTGTTTTGCTTCCTATTTTCAAGTTCTGCACATAATACAGATACTCAATATTAATGAGCTGCTCAGGATTTCTGGAATCCACCTGATCTCAAGTATTGTGTATATTGTGTGTCTCCCCGTTTTTTTTTTTATATTTATTTATTTATTTTGCTGTGATTCTGGTTCTTCTTAAAGCAACACTTCTACATTTTCGTAAATGTATAAAACAACTTTTTTGCTTTCTTGCTCACATTCATAGATGATTGATGCGACTGTCAGATCTATCTGTTGAGTGAGAAACTCTACTTAGCAGATGGCTAGCTTCATGTAGCATAAACACTGGAAATGGGGGGGGGGTGATGACATCCTGGTTCTGTCCAACAGTAGCAGCGTTGCCTACAGAACCTTTTATAGTCAAATCATACACATAGTTTCTTTTATATTTCTTGTCTGTACAATGAATTGATGTCAAATTATTATTTTTATGTCTCTAAATATCAGAGCTTACCAATTATTATCAATGATGTTCTTTGTTTTTTTTTTTTTAAAATAATTTATTAAGTCTATTCAGTTGATTTAGAAAAAAAAAGTTTCCATTATGGTTTTTGTGTGCTATATTTTTTTCTTAAACCCCAGAGAGAGTTTACTGTACAAGATTTGTTTTTCATGCACATCTGGAACAGGAAGGGACGCTTCAGTCTAAATGAAGTCACGCTGACAAGTGAATACAGAAACAAATCAAAATGCCCCTCCTAAACAACGATAACAAGCCCCTGAGTTTGGTCAGTCTGTACCGTCCCTCCTTGTTTATGTTTGCTTTATGGTCAGCGGATATTGTCCGCTTTCTCTCATGCATGCTAATCCTGTGACCTTGGCAGTGTGCACATTGCAGTGCAGAAACGGAGGGGGCAGTGAGAGAAGGGAGGGGGGTCAAGCCAAATAATCCTGGCATGCCCCAATGCCTGCCTAAAACCCAGCAAAAACACGCCTACCGATTCTGAAAGAAAAGCAGTCTGAGGCTTCCAGCGGCGACGGCGCTCTCAAGTGCCGGCACATAACGCCATAGCAGCTGCAACAATGGAGTATAATTACAGCACCTCAAGTCAGGCTGTGGCAGACATTTTAATAGCTTCATCGCTTCCACGCTCCAGGGAATGTATAGAAAAGTTCAGTCTTTGCAGATTTTGGTCAGGAACATCTGATTTGTAGAAAATGACAAGCAGGAAATGATGGTGTAGATAGTGATTATGATGGACGGAGAGGAATGCGAGGCTGTTGGGTGTTGTTAGGTGTTCACGTGTTCAAAAGAAAACATGGTCTGCCTCGTCAGCATTAACAGCCGAGATTTTCATTTTTCCAGTTTTTGTGGCATTTTTTGATGAGCAATATTTTGATGAAGAATGTAGGATTTACATCCTTTCTGTGGTCCTGGCTGGACGTAAGTCACACCAGCAAAACATTTTATTTTATGTCACACATTTAGGTGCTTTATGTCACACTTAAGTCTCCATACTGTTGTGAATTCATTTTCATTAAATTCA
This sequence comes from Antennarius maculatus, assembly GCA_013358685.1. Lineage (NCBI taxonomy): Eukaryota > Metazoa > Chordata > Actinopteri > Lophiiformes > Antennariidae > Antennarius > Antennarius maculatus. The sequence continues at coordinate 2,427,375 of CM023606.1, forward strand.
TCAAAGGGGTGTAGAATCAGCGTCCTGTTTTGATCACAGGGAGGTTTGGTTGCTATTGGAAGTTAGTTTAAGTCTGAGTTCATTTTAAGTTTATGTAGTTTGTCAGTTTTAACTTCATCTATCTGGAGTGAATGGAATAACTTCCCAATGCAATCAAAGAAGCATCCAAGAGTGATTGAAATCTGATTGGAACCACTGTCGGAGTTTTTTTTTTTTGTACATTTATAGTCTGTCTCCTCCGTCTTGGTGAAGTGCTCAGCATTAAGTTTGAAAACTGTACATTTCCAAAGCGAGCTTGAATTTAGTTTGAGAAATATATTTTAAACACCTAATAATATAATAATAAATATGTACCTTCTATACAAACTACCACATGTCATGAAAAGCAGAGTGTAGAACCAGGCGGTATGACTTCAAAGGAATATCAGATTATTTCAAACCTTTACCCAGATTACCATAAAACAGCATCTCTTTCAATATATCCTATTTTATTGCACGTTTTGTTTTTATTCTCCCCTCATCACATGTTACCAAAAGCCACTGACAGCTTTCTGTTATATCTTGCAGAGAGCCAAGCAAATGACATGACCTCAGATGAAGGAATCTGGTGAAGGGGTTCATTTTATAGAAATACACACTCCGTTTCGACTTTAAACTGCTGTTTTATTGAGGTCCTCTCCAGACACACACACACACACACACACACACACACACACACACAGCATAGATGGTTGTCTGCATGCTGTCGTAGCACTTAATGACCTTCAACATGTCAGTCCAAATTGAGTGCACTTATTAAGATTCACACGGTTCCACCAGTGCTAAACATTGACAAGATGTTTAGCACTAGTGTGCACTATTTTTTTATGGTGCATGCTATAAAAACAAAAACAAAAAAAAAAAACACTGAAAAAATAGGTGTTTCAGCCTGTTTCATGTGATTTGAACTGAAGCAGACACCGTCAGCAAGCATGTTCAGTCTAGCTGGATTTGGTTTGCAGTAATATCCTCCTTGAGTTCACTTGACAGTCTTTCATCAACCCATCATGTTTTAATCAGTGCATGCAAAAGGTTATAAATAGCTCCTAAGATGTAGAGCAAGTGTGGTTTAATGCAGCAAACGGGTCTTGAGCAGCTATTTAGAAATGCAACAGAAGAGCAGCTGGTCACTCTGTGCGAACCTCAGCGATAAACAGTTTGCATTTCCTGTTCCAGCTTCAAACACTCTCAGAGCACAAATCTCCAGCACCATCGTCACAGTAATCTGAAGAGTAGGAAATAGTCTACAGCAGGCCTGAGCAAACTACGGCCCGTGGGCCATTTACGGCCCGCTAGGCTTTGTAATCCTGCCCGCCAAACCTGTTTAAACTATATAATCAATTTTATTTATATATTCAGTTATAACATAATTTTTACAATAAGCCTTGCATATGTATGCTTTGCTTCCTGTTGAAGACCAAAATCACATCAAGTATTTTTAAATGACAAGCCGTGAAGGGGCCAGTTTGTATCCAGTGTCCATGGGCGTCACTTCATTCAATGAGATGGTGCACATTTCACCAATCTCTCCTTGTTCATTGGTCATCTCTATAGTTTTGAGGAACAATACAGTATACCGTACATCATTAACTACACTATGCTATAATGCTATTTGGTATTACAGTATATATAAGTCACAACAGTGTCTTTAGCCTGACCAGTACTTTGCTGAACTTCTCTGCCGAACCTGACCCCCCTGTGAACAGACTCTAAAAGTTGAGACCGAATTCAATTGCAAAACTTTCAATCTTTAGTGGCATTTAATATGAGGCTTTTTGACTTTTCAAATGCGTATTCAAAAGTAGTTTTTAAATCAACGATTTAATCCCATTTACCTTTTATATTTAGCCTTGAATGTCAGTAACGCTCAAGTCGGATTGGCTGGATCTATCCATCAGCGACAGAGGAAGAGAGAGGGAGGATGAAGAGGTGCGCTGCTCATGATGTAACCAGACACGTGTGATTAGAATTCTGTGTGTGTGAGGAAGTTCTACCATCTGTCTCTTTTTTTTTTTTTTGTTTCCATCCATCTACCTCACTCGGATACAACGCGGTGTCTCTCTCTGTGTCTCGCTGAGATAATATCCAGGATTTTATAGGCTTTCAGCCGAGACAGAGCATCTCGCTCTCTCGCCCCGCTGCTTTGAGCGTTGGCTGGGCTCGTGCCAATCCAGAGTGCATCAGGATGACACCTAAGAGCCAATAATTACAGAGCAGATCATCATGTCTGTGTCTGTTCCCTGTTCTCTGCTTTTAGAGATATGCAGTGTTTTTGTGCATCGAATTCTCATGTCTGACCGGGGGGGGGGGGGGGATATTTTTCCTCTGAGGGCAACGGGAGCATTTTTCAGTGTCGATAGCACACATTTATGTGACTCATCCAAAGAACATTCACTTGTTTTGTGGTTTTTCTTTCGTTGTGACAAATCGGAGCTTGCCATGTAACAGGGTAGCACAGTTACACACACACACACACACACACACACCCCTCTTTCTTTGCTGCATAATCCTCACACACAGCAAACACTGGACTTACACAGTGTCAGGCTCTGGTTATTATCTGTGAAGTGCAGCCGTCTCTCAGCAGGATGAGTATGTCATCTTCCTCAGTGGTTACCAACAGCACACGTGTGAGCCAAGCTGCCTTGGCCTTACAGATACTGGAGGTGCTGCACTCTTTGTGAGACTGACTCAGCTGTGTCAGTTTTTATTTCAAGTCTAGGAAAGAGTGATTTATATTTATCTTTGTCAGTGTTTTGACTCTCTGTACCTCCATTAACAAAAAAAAAAAAAAAAAATTTTTAGAAATAACAAAATCCTCTCATGTGACCCATGACTGAGCAAACTATTCCTGTAAAGACAGAAGGAAAAGATGTTAAGTAATTTCCCAGCTCCTCCAGTTCAGTCCACCTCCTCACCAGAGGTCCGTGTCCTCTGACTGTGCAGACAAATAGTTTTCCTTTGCTTACTTGGCAGGAGAACAGCGGCAACACGGATCAGCGCTGCCCATGGTTACCAGTGATCGCTGGCCAATAAATAACCGTCACTTTGTGTGAATATCAGGAGCAGCAGCGCTGCATTGACCTTCAAATCACTTCTGTCTGCTTCCATCGGGGAGCTGCAGAGCTGTTATCAAGTTAAATCATCTTTTTCAGCTTTTTTTTTCCTGGCTGCTTCATCACTTTGGGCACAAGTGGTTAGTTTTTTTTTTTGGTGGTTTTTTTTTTTTTTTTTTTTTTGGACAAATTTGTGAAAGACAAACGTCACTCTGTATGAGATAAATATCAGCGGCGTTACACCCTCTTCTTCCTTGGATTTTCTCTGCCAGGGCACAAGTGAGCCTCTTTGTCCCTGTTACCCCCTTGCCTTATGACTTGGCTCATGTTACTGTAGTAAATGTAGGCCATGTTTACAGTCTGGCCTTTTTGAAGTGTCTTGGCGGGCAAAGGCTGCCAAGCAGCCAATCAATCGCCCTTCCCTTGGAGTGTTATTAATCTTTTGAAAAATAGGTTGATCCGCCTCCATTTACTCTGAAATATGATCCCCGCCAAAGTCGGGGTGTGGATTTAATTTCACAGCGACACTGTGTCTGCACGCTGGCACCCTTCTTGATGTCTTGGTTTGTGAACGTACTCAACTGTGAACTACATGTAAATCTTAATTGGTGTGGCTGTGCAGTTGTGGAGTTTACTGTCTGTCAGCAATAACAAAAAAGATAAAGTGAAATGTGTTTGAAATTAATGTCAAAAAAAAATATGGGAATGTTTTTATATGTAATTTTATCCTCTTCCTTAAAGACCAATCCTTTACACGCTGTTCAGTGTTGAAACTAAACAAGGTGAAGCAACTTGTGCTGGTGAGGGTGAACAGTTGGCATCTTGCAGGAGACTCTTTGATCGACTCTCTTAAGGAATATAAACGTGGATTACCTCTGTCAGGGTTTCAACGTGGGCTGATCTTTTGGATTACTGTATAAATAAAAGTTTGTCGAATGACAACAACTAATCTGCATTATCTTGTCGGTAAACTGCTGCCACTCATCCCACTCCACTTGCATCCCAGTTAAGGAACTTTAATTTGATTCCTTTTTTCCAGAGGACAATAAATGACTGTTGTATTATTTTTTTCATTATCCTTTTGGACTTTGGGATATTTGGGGGCAGGTTTTGAAAGGATTTTGTATCTGTAGGAATTGGTTGGACGTTAAAAAAGTTACAAGCTTAACATAACGCTTAGAATTACAGGGGAGCAAATGTCCAATGTGGTCTCAATTCGTCCAGCAAAGTGTGGACGGATATCATGTGGTATGGGACTGTTCAGACTACAAAAGAGACATCCGATATCAATCTGGATGCGCTAAAAATCGGATAGTCTGAAAAAGGCCTTAAGGTGATAGAATTAGACTCCAAATCTAGATTAGTGCTAAAACTATTCATTTGTGGTTTTGTGGGTTTATTTGTTCATCCATGCTGCGAGTCAAACATACTCACCTGTTGGAGTCCATAAACTCACCATGACTACTGGTTGTGTTACAGTAGTCATATTGTGGTATGGGTGAATTTGTTAGCAGTAACACTTGCATAGTTACAAAGGAAACGTGTCCAAATAGAAGATAACAATAATCAATAGCTGTTACACACACAGATCCAAGACCTCCCCCTGATCCAACTTAATTCAAGACGTTTGTAGTTGTTTAGTGAATTAGCACGGCATTAGTACGTTAGTGAGATTCAGTCCCTATGGAGTCGACCTTTGTAGAGCAGCTACTCTGAAATGATTTTTTTTAATTCAATTGCTCCTGCTATGCTTTCCTCTACAGATTGAACAAAAGAACAGTACACTGAATACAAAGCCAAAAGTAAATTCAATCTAATTCCTCAGAGGTCATTTTTGTGCCACTGGAGAAAAGTCATTTACTGTAGAATGTTGTTAGTATTACATCAGTTTGGACCACTGACCAGATTTTTTCGTTTTTGGAGCCTATTTTTCATCTTGTTTGCCTCCATAAGCAGAACTGGGTTAAACATACAGTTTGAGTTCCAACATGTGCGGCCATCCAATTCTTGCCCGGGCAATAAAGCAGCAGTATTTGTGGTAGATGTGAGGTGATGAGCATTAGCAGAGGTTGAGGAGCAGCTTGGTTGACAGCCATCTGATTAAACAGGCTGGTGATGAATGGGGTTGGAATCTGACTGTGAACTGGCCTGCAGATGCCCGGCGTTCTGCAGCAGGAATGTCAAAATGCACAGCTGATCGGCAGCTTTGGAAAGAGAACCTCCTCCTCTAGATGGGGAAAAAAAAAAGAGAGAAACTGCATTTTGACACGGAACTGACATTCGTTCCTACGTGACCTCCTACTCTTCTCAAAATATGTCCTGGAGTGCTTTTTTAAATAGCAACCCCCTCCCTCCCTCCTCCTCCTCATCTGCATCTTCCTTCATAGGTCAATGTCTCAATCCAATCTTCCTGGTTACCATAACTCCTACCCAGTACCCCAGCCACAACCCCCCCCCCCTTCGTATTCCCACTAAGTAGCCCCAGATTGCTCTGAGTTTCATGAGTGTGCGGTCCTCTGCTTGTTATTCCATTGTCTGTCTACATGGATGTCGCTGTGATTTATGTCAGAGAGTTTTAATAGGCTGTGGAAAGGTTGTTTTTTGGTTGTAGTGAATGGCCAAAGCTCAGGGGAGTCTTGACAGTCAAGCGATGATATGTCCCCCTGTTGTGAGAAGAGATGGCACTCCTTTGTCTGACAACAGTGGGGTCCGCTGGGACTCAGCACAGTTCTCTTTATGAGCATTTAGAGCAGCTTCAACAGGATTAATTCACCTTGGACAAAACTTTTTTTCCATCCCCACATGGGTCATTCAGGACAGGGAAAAGTACAGCTTTCCTAAAGATGACAAAAGGTAGTTTTTGGGGTTTTTTTTTTTTGGTTTTTTTTTGTATCCCTTCCCGGGATTTTATTGACAGGGCCCTCTCTTCATTGACTCCAGATGTCACCGCATTTTAAATAGAAAGAGGCCTTTTTATCTGGAAAGGCCTCAGTTTGGATTTTGGAGAAGGTTGGGCTTGTACAGCTGGATTTCACTCCCATAAGGAGATGTTGATAATCTGCCAAAATGCCTTTACTGTTAGTGGAAGCATTTGTTTGTTAGAATACTGAACAGTTTAGTTTTGGCCTGTAAATGTTTATTGCTGTTTACTGGTTCCATATACATGATGGTCCATTGCACCACCTGGAGTGATTAAGATAAACCTTGGACTGTTGTCTTTTTCTTACCGTCAGAAATGTCTAAATCTTAAGTCTGCAGCTCTGGAACGAGGCTATAAACAGTTGAACCGCAGAAAATACTAGCGTTAGGGATCAAGTAATCTCATGAGTAAATGGAGTCCATGACCCCCAGCGCTTGAGGAGGAGGCTTGAGGGGCATATTGAGCATTTTTTTAATGGTTGCAAACAGAGGCGCTAGATAAACATTTAAAATCCTGCCAAGGCAAAGAACATGTAAGCCACGGATGCAGGAATATTTGAGTGCAACGTACCTCGTGGGTTTGTTGACTTCTGAAAAGATTGTCTTGTTGATGGATATCAAGTGATAACACCACCCTGGGGTTACGATCGTTCAAGTTTCTGAAAGGAAAAAAAAAACGTGACTTCCTGGACCCTTTTTTCCTGTTTATACAATATCAGTTTATCACACTAGAAGTCAAGCCAAACATGACAAATTTTGAGATTCTTGCATCTTGCAATAATGTTTTGCAGAATCAATCAGAAGCCTCTTAAAACTGAACTTACCATGGAAAACAGCGTAAAACTGGAGCTGGTGCTACTGCAGATCGTCACGATAGCAATGGAGATGCTATTAAAAGGAGTATACGTTGAATCTGTCAGTGTTGAAGGTCATTTACTTCTAGGCCACAGCTAAAAAGGTCCATATAAGGGTTGGCGAGCAGCAGAGTAAAGGAGCTGCTGCAAATCTACGATGAACTGCTGGACTCCGTGTGATATAGATTTTGTCATCAGAGGTGGGTGTATGCGTAGGTTTTTTTGTGGACGTCCCATATTCCAATTTCAAGCAACGGAATACATCTGCACATGAGTGGAATGTGTCCTCTGAGCAGAATTCCAGAAAATAATGTAAACAGAGCTGCTCTGTGTCCGTGGTTCCCCCAGCTGGCTTGTGTACACACTGACTTGGGAGTGTATTCAGGCCTTAGACCAGTGTTGAGTAGGTGGCTGACTGGTGAACAATCAGCCACATCTACGGTTGCCATGGAGCTACAGTAACTGCTGGCTGACACCACAACGAAGTGGGATTAGCAGAAGAGACCTCCAGGAGTAAAGAAATGACCACCGTCGTGTCATAAGTTGGTCTGATTGACGCACACAAACCACTATGTGTCATGCTGTACTTGGTTGTAAAGTAATGTCTTCTTGTTTCCTGCTTGGATATGTATGCGTAAATTTAGAATTATTATTATTAGAAAACCAACATTGTTAGAGAATTATAAGCTTTCCTACCTTTAAATGCAAGTTTATAAGTCAATGGTAATTAATGGGATTATCTGACATGGCAAAATTAAATCACTGAGATTCTGAATGTCAGTTTGATAGTTTCATGGAATTGTTTATTCCTAGAAGGAATGGCGTCAATTAATGTCATTTTCCATAAAGTTGATATTTTTAGTATCAGCTTTATAATTTTCCTCCACACAGCCTTCAAAATAAAGCTCCGTTTCCAGTTTTTCATCTGATAAATTGTGGACTAAAATGTGTTTGAGTGTTACAGTATTTAGTAATGTTTGTAGTTGGACATTAAATCTTATTATATGAATCCTTGTGTTCTTGTGCCATCAGAAAACATGTTTATTTATAATAATTATCTAATCATAATCTAAATGTAAATGTAGAACCAGATTTGAAGGGCTTAAATATTGCATCAACAGCTTTCTAAATCCCAGTATGGGAATCATTGATAGTTTGTTGTTCATGCAGAAAAGCATGTACTGTAAATGGGAAGCTATTAATATGCTGACAATTACTGTACATCTGTGTGTCTTCTTTTACTTCCAACGTCAGAATTATTTTCTTTACCAGTCTATTCCGATCTGTTTGGACCTGATATGTCATGATGATCTCCATCCTGTGTGTGTGTGTGTGTGTGTGTGTTTGTGCTTTTTCCAGATGCAAAGGAGAGGTCAGCCAAGAGATTCTCGGTGGACGGCGTCTTCAATTACACGTCTTTGCTGCTCAGCCAGGAGGACGACATGCTGTACATCGGAGCCCGAGAGGCCCTGTTCGCTCTCAGCCTATCAGACATCAGCAAGACCAAGCTGCAGAAGAACGTAAGTCCAGACGCCGTGGAGATTACCGGAAACAAAACTACGGAGAGGAAGTGCTCGTGCAGAAAATGGACTCCTTCTGAAGTGGTTATAATAATCTTGACCTGGCTAATTCTGTGTTAAAAGCAAATAATCCAAGATTAATTCTAGTAAATGCATAATTCTATCATCTTACTTTAGTTCACATGTTACTTGTTGCATCGTATGAGGTCGCTGTTGTTGTGTTTTTTTCTTAACATACAGTTCTTTTGCGTATATTGTTAATGTTTGTTTGTTTGTTTGTTTGTTTGCCGTCCAGCTGACGTGGGGCACTCCTGATGGAAAAAGGGAGGAATGCAGTTTCAAAGGGAAGAACTTGGAGGTGAGAGGCGTCTTTTTGGCGCGCCGCGCCGACATAGAGAAAATACCTGATGAGAATAGTCCCATCATCTCAGTGGAATTTCTGGTGCAGGATTTGTACTTGCTTTTTCCTTACAGTCCTCTCTGAGTTGTTCCGCTGTAGGAAAACCTTTCAGCCAGTCAACAAATAGATTCATCAAATGTGTAAGCTTGGCTGGGAATTGCTCTTTTTTTTTTTTTTTTTTTGTTCGCTGCTTCTTTCTCTGTGTGTTGCCTTGTTGTCTTGTTGCAGTCCACAGGTGACAAACACTGCTAATCTTTGTGCTGCAGCGTTTTGGCTCAGGTGTAACAGATCCCACCAGGCAGCTGCTGTGTGACGCTGGGATGCTTTTCCCAACAGATTTCTATTTCTAACAGATTCCATAAAACAGTTTCTGAAGAATTTATGTCTTGTGATGCTTTAAGAAGCTTCCAGAATGAAAAAGAAAAAAAAAAAAAAATTTCAGCTGTAAGGATTTCTCGTGTGTGTGTGTGGACCTCACATTTTATTTCCATTTCTTCCCCATTCAGACTGATTGCTTCAATTACATCAAGATTCTCCTGCGGTTGAATAGCACTCATCTGTACGTGTGTGGCACCTATGCCTTCAGTCCTATTTGTGCCTACATAGTGAGTAAAGCCCATTCAAAGTCCTGATTTTTATTCCTTTCTATTGCTCTTTCTTTCTCTCACAATATAATGTTTGGATTTTCACATTCACATTGCAAAATCGAGCTTTTTTTATCCACTGTGTCAGTGTTGGATCTGTCGCTATCCAAGCAGAACCAAATGCTACTGAAGCTTTTTAGGTGAACAGGGGTTTGTGAGCTGTGTGATTTCCAGAGAGAAAGGAGCTGTAGATGTGTTTGATGAGATCAATGACATCTTTCTACTGGATAGGGAGGAAAGATTTGACGTTAGAGACAACTCCACTCTTAAAGTTGATGTCGAAGTGAAAGAAAAGGACACTGGGCCCTGAACTTGCCTTCCGTTTCCGAGCATCTTTAGTCTGCATCAACACACATCACATAATCCAGAACTGTGTGTTCATGCTTGGGAGTCTGTGTGGCCTAAGCCTTCCTGTCAGACAGACACTCTCTAATGATTGCACATTAATAAAGGCTACATTTGAAAGCTGTTTCTAGTCAGTGTGGCTTTTACAGGCAGTAAGATACACTCTGATTGTATGTCTGACGTGAATTTAAACAAACTCTTGAGTGTAACAACTTCTCAAAACGATGAAGAAAAGGAAGATTTTATTGGCAATTAAAACACTTGGTACTGCGTTCTTAAATAGAACAATTTATTAGTAGTACTGCGAGGCGCCCACATACATTTTTCTACATTTCTACAAACTGCCGTTTTCACCAGCTGAAAATAAACACTTGAACCAATATCCGATTAAAAGTATTCAACCGCATCAGCCTAGAGTGAAGTATCTTCTATCTGTTGACAAAGTCTGAAACTAAATCATAAAACGGGTCAGTAATGTATGATTCAGTGTTTTGTTTTGGGTTTTTTTTTGCAAGGATTACTAATTTCCTGAAACAGCTGGTGACTGTTGCTTTTATCAGACGTCTGTTAAGCAGGAGTAAAGGTTGTTCGACAGATTCTTGAGGTATTTATGCACAACACGGCTTTATTTGCAGCAGGTTGGTGTTGGTTATCTGGACTAATCCACAGGAGAGGGTTTTCAGTATAGTTGATGTCAGATTCTTGACTTACCCACTAGACTAGAAGTCCTGGAGGTTCAAGCTGACCCAGCGCTCTAAAAGTCAGCAGCACTGTGTGTGTTGTAGAGGATAGAGCGAGCAAAAGGTCCCAGAGCTCACTTTAGCTCACTCTTAACATAAAGTAGAGTTTAATTGGACCGTGCCTGAGGGTAATGCGTGTCTCGTCTCCAGAACACATCAACATTTACACTGGAGAGAGATGAAGTGGGCGAGGTTGTGATGGAAGACGGGCGCAGTCGCTGCCCCTTTAATCCGGAGTACAAATCCACCGCCATCATCGTTGGTATGTAGAAAAACACTGTTGTCTTTCCCTCTTTGTGTCATGTTCACAAAGAATGAGGTGTTATTATTATAAGACAGAAAACAAGCTCAGCTGTTTTCAAAGCTATTTCTATGTTAACTACCACTTTGTTCACGTAATGACTCACCGCGTTCGTCTGCACCGGTCCCTCTGATAAATGACCAGACTCCAGCAAAACAACAAGCAGCTCTGGAGTTAACGAACACAAAATCATAGATGTGATTCACTCACTATTTCTCACCTCATCTGTTCTGGTTCATAATTTATTTATATTACTTTTATTACTATGTTTAGTTTACATTCACTTCTTAACTTAAGATGTCACAAACTTAAGTGTTTTCCTTTGTTTTCTTCAGATGGTGAATTGTACACTGGAACCGTCAGCAACTTCCAAGGGAATGAACCGGTTATTTATAAGAGTTTGGGTCAGGGCACCATTCTGAAGACAGAAAACTCCTTAAAATGGCTGCAAGGTAAATTCTATGGAACCCATCAGATTGGATAATGATGCCTTTTTTTCCCCTCATCGCCATATATCTGTCATAGTATACCCAACAAGGTAAATGAGGTCCGTAAGAGCAGCCTGACAGCAACGAGATGATAGCCTGAGTACAGTAACGTCATTCATTTCACATCCACCTCAAAATACAGGTGTATTTCTGTGATTTTTGAGTTCTTTCTTTACAACGTAGGAAAAAAACGAGATCACACAGATTAAAAAAAAAAACAAAACTTTCCATCTTCATCTGACGATGAAGATGTGACATGCCTCTCTAACCGCACGCTCGCTTTTGTGTTGTTGTTTTGTTTTTTTAAATAGATCCTGTCTTTGTCGGGTCGGCTTACATCGAGGAGAGTCAGCCAATGGGAAACCCCGTGGGAGACGACGACAAGATTTACTTCTTCTTCAGCGAGGCAGGGAAAGAATTCGACTTCTTTGACAACACCATTGTGTCGAGGATTGCTCGCGTGTGCAAGGTAAGACACTTGTATTTTGGGTGTGACATCATTACACAAGGCTACCGTGCAAAATACGAGCTGGAGCGGGTCTCGCACTTCCTCTTAATAATCCGTGATAAGCTTGAAACAATTGCCTCTAAATAGGGCAGGACGGTCCCATGTCCAAGCAGTTTTTGGTAACATTTAACTGCACGTCATGCCTGTGTGGACGCAATGGAAATGTAGCACCGGTGCGTGAAAGCCTTTTGCTGTTTGACTGTGCAAACATCCTTTCAACAGATTTGGTTTCTCCTTGCCTGAACCATCCTGTCCTCTTCACACCTCCCTCCCTTTTTCTCCGTAATGCCATCTCCTTCCATCTCCCTCGCAATGTCAGCTGCACTTGTCCATCCCTCCAGCTCTTTCCCCACCAGTGTTTTAGCTTTGCAGGCATTATTAGTATTCAAGAGTGCCCCTCAGAAATATGAAATGCTTTCTCCACACAGCTGTATGGCCTCCTTTTGCTGCGTGCTAAAACACGCCAACTGTGGCAAATGCAAAATTCTCTCACATCATTTTAACAATCAAGGTTAAGTCAATCCTCTTTTCCCTTTGCGAGGGTTAAGTTTGGTCAAATGCCCTGAATAATCAACAGCAGACTATAGCTTTTCACCTGTCATCAAATCATGTAAATGGCTATCAAGCTGCCTGATATACATGCACCCAGCATGCCTCCCTGACTGATGCCTCTTGTTCATGGAGGCAGTAATGTGAATAATGGTGGGGACAGCATGTAATCTTAAGTGACAGCTTAATGACTTAGTCCTGCTTGGCTCTGGCAGACACCTCTTGAAGTCATCGGAGCACCTCCTGGGTTCTATATATGGGAATCATTGACAGAAAAGCCCTCACACTGTGGCAACTTGCCGCAGATGAATTGTGCACCAGAAAGAGAAGAATGGCTTTCTCTCGTCTGTAAAGACCTTTTATTGGATTGGAATGCAGCAACCCTCTTTTTCCAGATTGACATCTTTTCAGATGCCTTTCCACGGCAGCACAGCAGTGTTGCAGGTGGTTTATTCACCATTGCACTGGTGCTGCACGCTGGTACTAAATGTACTTGTTGCGAATTATTTGATGCATGGAATTTCAACGTGTTGTAAGCTTCTACTAAAATGTTTCAGACCTATACAGTTGTAAGTATGTTAGATTGTTGGAACAGCTCATCTCCCTAATCTTCTGCAGAAAATACTTGCCTTCTTTAAAAATGCAATATTTTTGGGGAGAATTTGCTAAAAAAAAAAAAAAAAAAAAGCAGCACAAATGCTCAGCTTACACCAATGCTTGCTTACAATTTCATGACAACCCCCCCCCCCCCCCCCCCCCCCTCAAATCCAGCAGTGTTTGCCATCCTGTTGTCACACCAACCAACTGGAGACAGATGAAAGAATAATTTGAGAAATTGGCGGTTAAAAGCTGTGTCACTGGTTGTTGTGAAGCTGGTTCTGTGTTCAGCCCCGGGGGTTAGGCTGACTGCAAGTGAATTATTATTATGTCTGACTTTGGATGTACACACTCCAGGTAAAGGTGTGTTGCTTGTAGGTTATGGATGTTGAGAAGAGATTTACAGCAGATATATTGTTTTCATTTATTTTCAATGCATGGGGCATTGGGGAGGGATGGGTTCCTGATTTTATTTTATTTTTTGTAATAATATATTTTAATGTACGCAATTTCATTTTGCTTGAAATCCTATGTTTGTGTGAAATTAACAAATGCTTTAATAAAAATATCTATAAAAAAAACAAAAAACAAACAAACTTTGGACCAAATACAAACTATTAATTTAATTTGTGAGAATATGTTTAAAAAGAATTTTTTTTTTTTTTTTTTACAAATTAATTTAGTTTAAACATAGATAAACTGCAAATAAAACTATTACAACATAGTTAATTTACGTCACAACATTGTTGGACTTTACATTGAAACGTACAATCAAATACGACTGTTAATTTGACAATAAAATGTTAAAATCAAATGATATATTTTCCATTGCTGTGTCAATCTCAGTCAACGTAAAAAAAAAAAAAACAATTTATCACGTACGAGTGTTTAGCCCTCATATTGATTTACATGCAGATTGGGTTAGTTAGGCCTAATTGTTGGTTCATTGATTCCAGTTCCACCACCTCCACCTATCACTGTTTGAAAACCTGGTTTGTCTAAAAAAGCAAAATGAAGAACACACCGAAACCACAGACCAGTCTCATGAGTCGAAGAGAAACCAGCCACTGAAAAGCTGCAGGCTAAATTATCATATTAAAAGTTTGTTTTTCACAGAAGTTGCGCATCAGGACACGTACCCCGTGATGAGAACGAACTGAATCCGCATCAGAGTTGTGTGGTGAGGTGAGACGGCTCAGTATCAGACTCTTGGGCCGGCAGACAGCGGCATGTTCTCCCTGTTCCCCCCCATGTGAAGGACAAATATATAAAATGTGTTTTTATCCTTACATCTTTTGGAAATGCAGGTTGAACTTGGCAAATATTCTCCTGCCGTTATTGAGGGGAATGTTTATTAGATTTGATAAACCAAAGTATCTTGAACCTTCTTCTTGGAGTTTACAACTACTGTTGAGGTCTCAAAGTAATTCTGCCCCCCCCCCCCTTGTCTTCAACTCCCTCCTTCAGTTGTTTATTCAGGTGTACACTCAGGGCTTGTGGAAAGCAGACAGATTATGAACACTGTGGTGGGATGTTTTGTCGCTACTTGTCCGTATGCTCGTGTCGACTGGTGTAAAGAATCTAATATGTGAAGTTCGGATTAATTTGAAGGCGATTTGAAAGCTGCACAGTGAAGCACAACAACGGAGGTGGACAGCTGAGAAAGCAGGAATGTGGTCTCCTCATTATGTGGACGGGCTCTCAGGGCCTCTGCATCACTTCTGTTAGGTTTCACCTCACCTATGAACAACATGATTATTTGTGTGTAACGGAACGCAGAGGAGGAAACCAAGTTGTTATCGTTTTGCATTTTATCATCTCCTCAAGGATGATTCACTCCTTGTGTTGTTGTGTAGGAGTAGCTCGGGGTTCTGGAGGCTCTGCTGACTTTGGGTTTGACACAGGAAAAGCTGTCCTGAGATTGGGCGAGACCTCGTGTTTTGGTTGTGTCCCCCCCCCCTTCCCCCTTATCTCCCTCCTCCTCTTCCTCATGCTCCTGCTCCACCTGTGGTTTCTGCTTACTCGCTGTATTTGGGAAGAGTTTCTTTTCAGGAGCTCTTTGATTGGTTGCCTGTTCCAGCGAAGTCACCTGACTGCTGTTGGTGTGAATGTGTCGTGACTGTTTTGCTAGGAGGGTGTGTCTCCTGTGTCCTGGGGCCTAAAATAAAGATTTCAAAATTGTTATTGATGATTAATCGTTCTTTGTTTTCCATTTTGAACATCTTATGTCCTTCATTAAGTGAGTGACCGATATTTAGCTCTAAGGCAGAGTTAATAACAGAATGTCCTTTTAGGTATGAATGCAACACAAACATGCTGCATCAGAGAGAGACGTATTTCACTGGAATTCCATCAGATCATTAAAATTCTGGCTGCCCACGTCGATTAAATCAGTTTGTTTTGGTCAGACTTGGTCAGAACTGTCAGACATGCTGTCAGATTATATCAGTTGGCCTCAACAGCACCCCCTTAAGTGATTGAGAAGAACTGCAGCTTTAATGCAGAACAAGCACTGCTGGTCAGAATTTAATTTAAGCCTGACTGTACAGAATAACGAAAGTTGAGATTCTGACATGAGAAGATGCGTTCCCATGATTCTGACTTGTGGCATTGCTCCTAGTTTGGAAACGTATTAAACACGTATTAATGCACTCTTTCTGATAGAACCTTTAGATATTGCATTTTTGCTTTGTAAATTTGCTGCTTTGGGACTATTGGTCTAAATTAGCCACAAGCTACCTCAAGTGCTACTGCTTTTAAATGTGCACTGTCCCAATATCATTAAAGAATAAACAAACCAAAAAAACAATGTAATGTAGAAACAAAGACACTCTGATTCTCGCAGTTTTGCTTTTCAAATCAAAAATATGAACCTCAGTGAACCTGACGTGCAACTGTTGGATCGCCAACCATTCTCTTTATTAATAGCTGTGTAGGTATTAAATAACCACTTCATGTATTGCAAGAGAAGTAGAAAACATGTCTATTCCAGCCACACATTTTATCTTGCTTCCTACTATTTAAAAGTTTCATTATTGGAAGGTTTGTCAGCTCATCTTCTGTGAATTATCAACATACGCTATGCTCTCGACAGTCTTCACGGTGGACGGAATGCTAAATCATACTGCATTTTATTTGGTTGTTGGGGTAAGGCTTTTAGTCAAACCATAAATATTCATATTCCGAATCAGTCTGATCTACAGCCACACACAC
Organism: Antennarius maculatus; assembly: GCA_013358685.1. NCBI lineage: Eukaryota > Metazoa > Chordata > Actinopteri > Lophiiformes > Antennariidae > Antennarius > Antennarius maculatus. The sequence continues at coordinate 2,443,548 of CM023606.1, forward strand.
ACACACACACACACACACACACGTCATTAACCAGTCATATCATTTTCATACTAGGTGAAGCTTTGACACTGCATGAACTAAATGGTTTATCATTTTCATTGTTCTTTGTTGATCACCTCGTGCCCACAGATTTCACTACAAGATAATATTTGGTAAAGATAAGAAATTTGTTGTCTTGATTTTTATTGTTTGATATGCAAATGGTGATTTTTTCATGATAGTGCCACTAGTCCCAATGGAGAACAGACTCAGCTGTGTTTTATGGTGGCTTTGCTTCGCAACAGTTCAGTTGGCCAACTTTGCCTCTTTTGAGAAAGAAGAATGCTGTGGAACCCATATCTATTGAAAAAAAAAAAAAAAAAGTGAGGCATGAAGTCCCCTATAATGCACCATATCCTCCTTCACCTGCTTGCAGAGCGATAAAGGTGGTGAACGGGTGCTGCAGAAGAAATGGACCACCTTTCTGAAGGCGCAGCTCCTATGTTCCCTCCCTGACGACGGCTTCCCCTTTAACATCATCCAGGACATGTTTGTCCTGAAGCCCATGGGGGACAGCTGGGAGAGCACTGTCTTCTATGGTGTCTTCACCTCCCAGTGGTAAGAGATGGATGGAGGACACACGCTGAATCGTGGCTCATCTCAGCCAGTTATTGTGTTAAGTTCTTTTTTAAGACTCCTTTTTTAGTTGACTACTGAGTTTAGAGCTGCTGTCGTGAGCTTTAATACTTAAGGCCATTCAATTCCAGTGTCTATGAGGTATCATCAAGATGAGGTTTTTATATGAAATCAGTCAGACGCGCTCCCAACTGTTCTATATTGTACTCTTTCAGTTTTCCAACAAAGCTGTGACTACTGCACAAACAATTCATAGGACATAATAAAATGCTTTTAAGAAAATAGGTTTAAGTGTGAGATTGAAGTAATAATTGACTCACATAGCAGAAGAAGGAATTTCTATTAAGTAATGATCAACTTTTGCTTTTTTTCAGGTATAAAGGAGCGTCGGGGAGCTCAGCAGTGTGTGCTTTCACCATGGCACAAGTGGAAAGAGCCTTCAGTGGGCGCTACCGGGAGGTGAACAGGGAGACGCAGCAATGGTACACCTACAACCACCCAGTGCCTGAGCCACGACCCGGGGCGGTGAGTTGGGCCGGTCACTTCACCGTCTCCTGGTTCCTCCTCCGCTACTGTTCACTCAGTCTAAGTTTGAGTCAAAATAAGTTCACATAATAGATGAAAATGACACCAATTTCTACTTTCTAGCATCACAAATCTGTTATTTTTACGTCGACAATGGATTTTACAGTCTCAAACCATTCATTCAAATAATGAAACTAAAATAAACTTCATGTATTTTCTCTTTGGCTTTTCCTTTGAGAGGTCATTGCTTGCTATCCATTAGTTTCCAAAGCCGACCTGCTGCCTCAAAGCTTAAAGCGAAAACATCTAAATCGCTAATCTAGAAGTTTTAAGGTCTGCATTTTGTTGATCTTTGTTTTACCCCAGAGGTTTTGGTCTAGATATATTTTATTTAGAGGATTTACTGGGATATTCAGCAATACATTTCTAATTTCTGATATACTTCCTCATAGTGCGTGACCAACCATGCCAGGCAAATAGGTATCCAGTCCTCCTTGCATATGCCTGACAAAGTGCTCAACTTCATCAAAGACCATTTCCTGATGGACAGCGTGATTCGCAGCACTCCCCTGGTGCTGAAACGCAGTGTGCGCTACACCCAGATTGCTGTGCACAAGATCCAAGGCATGGAAAGGGCCTACGATGTGCTCTTCATCGGAACAGGTGGAGCTCATCCCCCGACAGCAGACTGTGTATTTCCACAGCAGGAAATGTACTTTTGTGCTTTAATGGGTTGCTTCTATCCTCTGCCTTTAATTTAAGTCACCTTCACTTGTCTCCTGTGTCTTCTAGATGACGGAAAGCTCCATAAGGCCATTAATGCTAACGATAAGATGCACATCATAGAGGAGATAGTTCTGTTTCCTGAGGCTCAGCCTGTGCAACACATTGAACTCGATCCGCAGAGGGTAAATGACAGCTCTGGCATCTTAATATGCAGGGATTATGATGGTGTACTGGTTTATTTCAAACTGGATTTATCAGTGCACAAATTACTGACTGTTTTCTTTCTGCAGTTGCAATTCTAGTGAGTTTTTCTTGTAGGATGCAGTGGAGCCGAGTGTAAGCCCCTCCATGGCTAAATTCCATTATCTGTCTCTTTATTATGTAATGATCTCTCCTCATGCCAAAACAGCCACGCAGAAACCTTATCAGAGATTATGTAATTCTAAGTCTGATACGTTTAGTGAATCCATTCTGATATGAAAGACAGACAGAATCCGCGCAACATGCTGGTAGATAGGATGGACTAAATATAGACTGTGTGTTGGGGAACACACATGGATGTGCTGATGTCACGTCAGTGGTGAAAAGTGTTTCCTGGATGATGATACTGCTGCACAATATGTACAAAAAATGTGGGGGAAAAAAAGAATGAATCAATCAAATAATATATAAACATGAAAAAAGGCTTCACCCTGTTTCCTGCTCCCCCTCAGGGCCTCTTGTTCGTGTCGTCTAACTCTGGACTGGTGGAGGTTCCTGTGGCCAACTGCTCCAACTACCTGAGCTGTGGAGAGTGTGTGTTGTCCAGAGACCCCTACTGTGCCTGGACCGGACGGTTGTGTCGAGACGTCAGGATGGCTCCACCTGACAGGTGAACTGTCACATAAGTTATTAAAGTCCCAAACTATGCCACATTTTTTTTTTTTGATGAGAGATATTAAGCCATGTAATATTATCTCCGGCAGTAGGTGAGGTCACGCTGTTGGTTTCAACAGGGGATGGGGCAGTTTTTGACATCTGCTAATAAAAATCTAAAATCTCTAAAAATCCAGTTAAGAAAACACAACAAAGTGGAATTCTGTGTTGATAATATTGTGGTAAATATTATCAACATAATATTTACCACAATGCATTTGGCTCACACTCTATAGATACGCTGCAACGTATCTATAGAAATGTGTGTCTTTATAAAATGATAAATAAACATACACGCATGCGTATCCCAGTGCTTTGTTTTGTGTGTAGCATTTCTACCACAAACTTGTGAAGCTATAGTTATATGTTGTAAATGACAAGCTTGAGAGGAAAATGGGTGCCTCCTTTCAAGATGCCTCTAATTACAGCAGACCCTCACCCTTTTGTTGTTGTTTCAGTCACTGGCAGCAGGACGTGGAGGAGGCCGATACATCGTCGATTTGTAACAGGACGTTCCCCAGCATTAGATCTGCCAGACCAGCGGCTTCCCGTGAGTCTGCATTCTGAACATAGTGGTTTGTCATTTCTTTAAGTGTCGTCTGTCATGTACAACATAACAACACACTGACAGGGATGTCAGAGCGGAATGTTATGAAGACACAAAACCCAACGACCTAGTCAGTAATGTTAGACAATGCTGTCCTTAAAGTTAATGTGAGGTATACAAGTGATGTTTCCACAGAGTATAAAGGAATATTCAATATTTTTGAATATTTAAAAACTTTTAATGTGCACATTTTACATGAACCTACCACCAAGATGTGGTTAGCGGAGATTAAAGTCAGTTAGAAGGGGAAAATCTGCTTAGAAGCACTTTTTTTCTGTTTTTTTTTTTTTTTTTTAAATCAGTTTTTGTGCATGTAGAATAAAGAAAATGCATTAATTTGTAATGATGCAAGAGAAAAACACAAGATGATTTGATAGCTTTATAGGTGCATTCTATAATTGTTGTATTCAGATATTGTGACCTCTAAGCTAACTATTTAATAGGTGTATCTTTAAATTCATACAGGAATGAGTGATCTCTAGTCATTACGGATTCTGATTGCAGCAGCTTTGTAAAATAAAGCTTCAATAGAGAGTTTTGAAGCAATGTTGTTTTGTTTTTTATTTCTTTGCATAGGTGGCGGCCATTGCCAGCTTATTACCATCCCAGCCAACACGTTCAGGGTCCTCCCCTGTAAACTGCGCTCCAATCTGGCACAGAGGAGGTGGCGTTACAGCGACAGCGCTAGCCGGTTCCTCTACGCTACACCTGAGGGAAACCTTGTGGTTGTGGCTCAGGCCGACGGGCTGGAGACCTACGAGTGCTGGTCGGAGGAGGAGGGCTTCCGCCAGCTGTTGGCCAATTACTGCGTGCGGGCAGAACCCCGCCTGGAAACCACCACTCTGATTGGTCACTCTCGCACGCCACACATCGAGCGAGAGGAGACTATTATCCTACCTGGCGAATCCCGTTCTGAGCAGGTCCACACTAAGACGTACTGGAACGAACTGATCGTCGTGTGCGCCCTGCTCGCGTTCTCCCTCGTCGTGTTCTCTTTGTTCTTCATCTACAGGAACCGAGATCACATGAAGTCCATGCTGAAACAGAGCGAGTGTCCTAACATGCAGCAGAAGAAGCCCAGGATTGTGGGAAAGCCTGTAGAGAGCTTACCCCTGAACGGTAACACCATTCCCGTTTCCACTTCTGATCACAAGGGCTATCAGACGTTAAATGACAACTACATCTGCAGCACGCCCACCCACGACTCCTCGCCAGACAACAGCAAGAGCTTCTCCGAGTCCTCTGACAGGCGACTGCTCAATGTGAAGGAGAGCCATGTGGAATACTCCCCGACCCTCCCCAGGCCCAGAGTGAGGCTTGGCTCGGAGATCAAAGACTCTGTCGTATGAGAGCGCAGTATTCGCCGTCAAGATGCTACCCTGTATCTACATGGAGGATACAGGCCAACGAGCAAAGGAGAGGAGACCTTGACATCCTTTATGCATCACAGTAGATCTTTTTGTTTGGTCATCTTTGTTCTGTGATCAGCGTGGAGGTCATTTCATTTAGCCATTTCCACTCCAAAGCCAGAGGTTGGTCCGGTTTGCTGCCCATGGACGACATGGAAAAGCAGTAAAACAGTCCGGTTTCAGCCAGGCAGCTACTCAGAATAGTTTGAACACAGTCTTTATTTAAGTCATTCTCGTGGCCTCCAGCAGCCGCCAATGTGTGACGAGTGTAGGGCTGGGCATATCAGTATTTATGAGAGTATGTCTTTGGGTATGCATGATCAAACTTTTTCCACTCGATTTCCACCAGATCATATCATTAAAAACTATAAAGAGTAAATAATAAATATCGATTACGTTGCCCGGCCCTGTTTTAGTGTGTGTGAACTTGCACATGCTCTGCATAAAGTGCATGCCACTGAAGTCTACACTTCCCGTTATGCACATTAGAACCAAGCTACCGCTACATGGTGACCAAGAGCTCAGGTTTAGGAGAATATATACATATATTGCCTATTCATTATGATTCACGCATTATTGGGAAAAAAAAATTTAAACGTGTGACGATGAAGATGCTGGTAGATGAGTTAGACCAGGAGAATACACCACACCTTGGTTGAAATTGGGCCTGCGCAACAAACAACAATTAAAAAGGACTGTTACTTTCAGAAACAAGGTGAGATCGTATTAAATGCGCCAGGGCTCAAGGTCTGACGTTACCTCCTTGAATGTATGCTATCATTCAAAGACGGTCCGTTTGCTTCACATTTCGCTGCGTCGTAAACGATCGATGAACCAGTGCTGTACACGTGAGCGGTTATTTACAAATTGACGCAGATATCTTGTATCTATGGCAACCGAGGGGTACAAATACACAACAGGGCGATGTCCGGATCTCTACCATGTCCAGTGGCCACGCAAATCATGTCCGCTGTGCCAAAAAAAAAAAAAAAAAAAAAACGTGTTGTCTTCTCGAAATGCAATAGTGCCATCCTGTCGTGTCCACTCCCTTTCTTCACGGTTGAAGAGCACATGGTTGACGGAACCAGTTGAGTGTTGCATAAAAGTAAAGTGGCACTAATAATCATCAAATGTGAAGTGCAAGGTTGGAAATTCCTTTCAGACTGTTAGCTCATGTTGAATCTTTCGGACTCTTTTGGGCAAATTCATTCGTGGTCATGTGGAATGGAAATGGGAACTAAAGGATGTGGCGTGGAGATCTTTTCATCTGGAAACTTGTGGTTGTGAGTTTAAAAGTCAGCTTTCCAAAAGGAGTTTTGTGTCTTTGAGGAGAGTACAAATGGGGCAAAATGAAAAAGCGACAGAACAAGTAATAACTTTGACTGTTTGGTGGAGAAATACTACTTCATGGTTTCTTTCTCAGACTGCATTTGTACTGTGTAGTTTTGCAGTCGCAGAGAGCACTGTATTCCCTCAATATAGCCTCCCCCATCAGGTTCCATTTGTTCCATTTATGGCATTCACCACAGCCAGATGTCAGGTCGGCATTAACGTGAAAGCACAAGTAATCAGGGTCTTGAATACTTACAGGTTTGCACATGTCAGTAAAATTGGAGTGGATTTTTAAGAAATGCAACTACTGAGAGACTGAATGTGTGACTTTATAGAAATCAGTTATTACAGGGACCAGTTCAGCCATCGTGAACACTCTTGCGCCCACGTATTACTTTGGGTTTTTCGAGACATAAGCAAAACTTTCCAAAGATGTAGGAGCCTGATTGCATTGTGTAAATCTGAATGACAAACATTTACACAACATTAGGGACACCACATGTCTTAGAATATATCACCAGTTCACTGTATTTATCAAGTAAGCCTATATGATATATATTAAAGTATCTGGCAGAATAAACATTTTGCTATTTTGAACAGTGAGCAGATGATAAAATGTTATATAACTGCTACTCGTTGACAAAGTAATTGCAAAGCATACTGCGCAACAGTGGTCAGTGTTTCTTTTGTCTTTACTTTTGTTGTGTATATACAGTACCTGTGCTGAATATTCTGTGTTTAAGGGACCTTGTGCAAGATGTGTTGTAGAGATTAGTCTTGAAACTAAAGAGCGAACACTGCTGAGGTTTTGTTTCCACAATGCTCCACTGCCTCCTTCAGCATACATTTCATCTGTTGCACACTTGTTACCTGTGTGCTATTAGTTTAGCGCCCAGGCTGCTTTTTCTCAAAGCGTACAGCTGTTATTTATACATATTTTCATGCCACATTGAAATAAAGAGGTACTTCGATGTTTTGGATGACCACCCATATCACTCATGTCTGCAGAGCAACGACTATGAAGCTTCTATCTATTGAGGTTTGTTTTGTTTTTTTTGAGGGGGGGGGGTGTCGGTTCTTCTTGTCTTATTTTGTTTTATTGGTTGTTGTTTGTTTTTTTTTTGTCGTCCCCCCCTACTGTTCTGTGATTGGCTAGAAGCATTTACACTCATGTTTTCACACCGTGTCATGGCCGTACAAACTAGTTGTTGAACACGTTCCTGTTTCTCTGACACCACAGCAGGAGGTGTCTCTCTCCTCTAAACACACTGGAGAGAATTCACTGAAATTTAACACATTCTTTGTCGGCCCCAGAAGGTGTGCATTGCATAATTGTTTTCAGCAATTAGTGTTTGTGTCCTTTGGACAGCAATTTTTGTGTTCTAGAAAGCATCGGCAGACAATCAGGTGCTTTGTGAAACTCAATAAAAAAAACGACTCAGCAGATTAACCCAGGTGTAGTAAACAGAGGTTTAGTGAAACTCACATTTCAATAACCCCCCCTGGCAGCCCCATCAACCATTGTTGAGGAGCCAGATGGGTTTTGATTATGGTTGTTAGACCACAGCACTGGCCCCACCCCACAGGGTTAATAAGCTGGGACGAGACCAACCACCGCTAGAACTGAAGAACTTTTTCAACAATTTTTCTTAAAGTCCAGTGGATTAATTTAAACAACTTGTAGTAATGTAGTATTCAGGTTATCTGAGCTTTACATAAAAATTCAAAACGGAAATTTTCCTCCTGATTACGGCTAGAAGTTTAAAAAAAATCAACCTCATCCTTGTCACATTGAGGTTTCTATTAAACCCATTCAATCCTCAGGATCTCACTGCTCCCAGCAAAGAAGTAGTCTCTCATAGAACCACAATGTGCCATTCCACATTTCTGTACAGAATAATCACAAAAAATGAGATTAAAAGCGAGATTAGTAATCTTTATCGCAATTTGTTACCTTAGACTGCAGCAGACTAACAGCTTCCATCTGGTTCTAGTCTTTCTAGTATCTTTGTGGTTGTTGGCTGTAGTTTCATATTTATCTTATGATACAGTGATATTCTCATCTTACTCCTGGCTAGAACGCAGATATTTCCCAAAAGGTCTTGCCAGTCCATCCATCTGTTAAATCAATCTGATAAAATAAACTAGATTATAACCAATAGATGTATAACAGGAATGCATCAGCTGCTAGAATTTTTAGAACAGAGCATGTCTTGTTCCCACAGCTGAGGTAGATGCCCTTAAACCAGGGGCGTCAAACTCAATTACACAAGGAGTAGAAAATCAAGATGTAAAAAAAATTACAACTGTTTTTTCTTCAAGAAAATTGGTGATTTGTCTTTGCCGTGGATTTAACACACACCCTGAACTTTAAATATCTCTCTGGTAGTTGAATACTCTGCTTTGAGATGCTTGATGAATAACCTTGCACCATATTTCCAAAATGATATCTGCCTTCATCACATGTCACATTATGCTCCACCCACAGAAGTGATGTCACCGACAGAAACGTAACTGCGATTGTCACCCTCCATGGCCACAGTTTGTCCAAACCACTATGAACAGACAAGACTGGGAGCTGCTCTAAAAACCGGCACCATTCTACAGTCTTAACTTCACCAAAGGGATGCTGTGCATGTAGGAAACATCTGAACATGTTCCTATAGCTTAATTATAAAACTGATTAATCTGGATTAGAGCAAAGTTAAAATACCTTTGGACAATAATAGATAGTATTGCCAAAAAAGGTCAATACTGTGTCATAAATGCATATTTATTAATGACGTCTTTTTCCTCGTGTGACCTCTGCCTCATGTTGAGTGGCTCCTGAATGTAGCCGATGATGTGTTTTGTAGAACATCCGCAGCAGTAGGCAATCCATCACTCCATCAGCATTTCATTAGAAGAGTCTTACTGCACTGAAGGGGCCCGATAGAAGTTACTAATCATTTGTGCTGTAGTGTAGTACTGCAGAAAGAGGCTTCAGATCCGTCAGTGACTCAGCCGTGAGGCACAGCAGCAGCTCTGCCTCATAGAAATCGAGAAGCTTAGTCGACTGAATAACTGTTAGACAAATGTGCTCTTGCCTGCATGATTGCTTTTTTTAATTTGTTGTCTACAAATAACATTGTGACCTGTATTTTTTGTATCATTGAGATTGTGACTGTTGTTTTTATTATTGTACATAAAAAGCACTTTATTTTATTTTCTAAGATAAATGAATAAAATACATGTTTTGGCAAATCTATGTCTGAGATGGATTTTGTGCTCTAGTTAAAACACCTCAGGACCTTAAAATCATACATACAATATATACATAATACAGCATTTGTGTATAATCACCCCTCCCAATGAGATTTAGAAGACTAACTGGATCTGTTGGGGTGGATTTCATCCAAGAAGGGAAGTTAAAATTAAGGTTGGAAAAATATATGGAATCTGGATTTATGGGTATTTTCATTTAGATTATTCTGATTTAAACGTGCCACAATGTTGAAAGTGAAAATGTGATCCAGTATCTATTTACATGTCCAACGATAGCTTAATCAACTCTTCTCTGAATTCTCTGATATCTTGGAACATAGTATAAATCACTTTAACCTTTGTAAAGCTTGGTGGTGGATATCACATTTCTTTTGTTGGTTGGTTGGTTGGTTGGTTGGTGGATTAGACATAAAATTTATCCACACACTTTGGGCATGATGACAATTGTAATTACCCCAATTAAGAAAATCATTGAAAAAATTTAATAAAACTGAATCTACATGATGTTCCAAATGGGCATGATGTTCCATACCACTAACCCTAATCCTAACCCTGATGATCCAGAATTTTAAAATTTATAGGCATCAAGGAAAATTTGTTTCAGTAAGATAAATAATGAGATAGACAAGCTAATACCAAGCTGCAGCTTTATGTAAATTAAAATTTCACTTAGCCATTTTTAACAAAATAGAATTTGGACATGCCAAAATTGACTTCAGAGAGACACATGTGTGAATTCAAGTCACATGTTCCATGTGCTGAGCCCACCATGACCACACAGAGGACCCATACCATCAGAATGGTTATCAAATACAAAAGAAGCCTGACAATGTTTCCATGTCTGCCTTTCTGTTTCTATGACTCCCTTTAAATCTGAGCATTTTCTCTCTCTTTTGATGCTCTGGATCCAATCCTATTAACGTTCAACACCAGCCGCTCTTCTGCTGTCACCAACCATTTGATGTAAAGATGGTAATTTGCTATTCATTATTAACAAATCAGTGCGCTGTGAAAAGAGCCTATTATTTGTCTCCACTTTGAAAACAATTACAGTCAGGTTGAATTTCAGCTGTGATGACGAATTTCACAGCAATGCTTCACTGATGTTGAAATTGAAAAGCAGATTAACTTTTCACAGTCAATGAGAGAAACTGGAGGATCTTTTAAATCAGCTCAGACCCAACTTCATGGATCATGCGCCATCTCAGGTCTCTTCAGGCGGGGGCTTTCACATCATTTACTGTTTGTACCATAAAGAATAAACTACGTCAGGTGATTATCTTATCACAAAGATTAGAAACAGGAGTAAATGGTTACCTTAATATTCCTCAAAGGTAGAAAAACAGGCAAATCAATCATCTTATTATCAGAAATTTAATTTTCTCTGCTTGAAATTATTGAAAATATTGTACATATACCAGCTTTTGAAAATCCTCTAATAAAGAGTAGCTGTGTGGCTTAAGGTTTATTGGTAATCTAGAAGCCGGAGTCCTGCATTATTTGTAATGTAATAAAGTAAAATCAAATTTAACATATTCAGTTTGTGGTGTTAAAAACAGGCCAAAATCTAACTGATCAAGATATAAAGGGTTTTGTGGGGTATTTTATTGTTTCAGCTATAACTATAAAGAGATAATGGTATGGCTTTGTGTGCACATTATGGTTATTTACCAGATACATCCAACACTGCATCTGCAGCATTATTGTTTACCGTATTGGCCCGAATATGAGACGATTTTTTTTTTTTGCATTGAAATAAGACTGAAAAAGTGGGGGTCGTCTTCCATTCGGGGTCTAGACGTTATACCCATTTACAACGTTAGATGGCGCCAGATATCTTTAAAGCGAATGCTGAACTTAATTCCCCAGGCCAAAGCGAACCCCTGTCACGAAGAAGAGAAAAATAAAAATAGCGGTAGCACGAAGAAGAAAAATAAAAAAAATAGCGGTGAGAAAGAAAAGAGAAGAAAATAAGAGAAGAGATAACAGAAAATGGAGAAACGGATGGTAGCAAGGTTGGTGCCACTCACCATTCATTTACAAATGTGATTGCACTTTAGTTTACATATTTAAATGTTCAGATATTAAGGTGTGATAGACAGTTTTTGCATGATTGAATGAGGCAAAAATAACATGCTTTTTCTCTCCTACATATTGTTATAATCATTTGTTTCAGATGTACTGTAAATTATTTTCTGTATAAAAATTTAATTTGGTGTTCAAAAAGTCTTTTTTCAAACTTGAGTCTTGAAAAAGAGGGGGTCGTCTTATAATCAGGGTTGTCTTATATTCGGGCCAATACGGTGCTCTTGTATTAATTTCTTTGTCTGTTTGCTTGATTTTTATGAAGATTAGTTCAAAAGTGTGATGTGTGCCAAGGAAGAAATCATCAAAATAGATGAAATAGATGCAAAAAAAAGTGAAAGATTGAGGAATCAGTTCTCCCTCTTTAACATTAGAAGAGACAGATAGAACTACCTTGGCTGTCATGCAAAGAATACCTGATAGATTCATTTAAATTTGAACTCTAACCATGTGTTGGGCAGTTAGCAAGGAGGAATCCATGAACTTTGGTCCATTAAGCCACTAGGACCCCTAAAATGACTAAATCCTTTTTTTTCTCAAGCTATCTTGGAGGAGGCATGATCTGAGTATGAAATTTGTTTTTGTTTGGGTTTTTTTGTTCAGTCCAGGTGGCAAATTGTATCTAATCTCCTTGAATCCAACCAACTTCACACAAATTAAATAAATACAGTAATTTCTACCATTGATAAATTAAGGCCTTGTCTGCAATATGTAATGCTAAACAGCTACAGAACAATCTCATCCATCTTCACCCTTATTTGTGATTCGACAGTGGACCGTCCAACAAGGACAGCAACTGTCCTGCTGTATTGATCAATTTTACCCAGCATTCCCCTGTCTCACCCTAACCCTAAATTCAGCAGATGAGGCCCAGTGTACAAATTGTATACTAAATGAGCTGTCGCTTATCTTGTTTTTGGATTCTACGTGTCATAACCACTGAGCTTCTCTCCTGGTCTGTTATAAGAAAACTTAAAAAAAAAAAAAATTTAAAAAATGTGTAGCCAGAATATTAAGCCTTGTACTGCAATTTAAAAAGAATCAACAGGAATGATGGGAGAAGTGGTTTGAGTTTTTTCTGGAACTTGCTGATTCCTGTGTTTGTTCCGAGTCATTCGGCTCTCCAGCTTCTTCCTGCCGCTATCTGTGTGTATATATATCTCATGTAATCTCAGAATTGAGAAGACAATTTCGCTGGATCTTAGCAAATATACACAGATTATGAACGATAAATAGAGTGTTGACCTGCTCTGCATCAGGGGAGAAAAATTACAACTACAATGACAAAGCTTCACCCACAAACCAAGTGGTGAGAATCATTCACACCTTGCAGGCCAGGTTCTAGCACAACAGTCCACGTGATCGCTGCACAGCTGCATTCATGCTGTTGCTGGTTCATTGTTGCATACGCAGCAATCGACGTATCAGCACAAATCAAGAACGACGAATGAAGTAGCCTAAGACAATGGAACTAATTAATGTGTTTATGTAAAACTGAAGATACCATTTGGTATTTTTGTTGAATCATCCCAATGATTGCAGCCTTTCATCAGAGCAGCACTATGACCTTTAACAATGTCAATGTTAGCTCTATTCAAGTTTTTTTAAAGCGTTATCAATTATAAATGTTACCCTAGTGACAACTAATGTTAGTTCATTTTAGCTGTCAAACCTTTTTTTGGAGTGCCACTAATCCTACCATTTGGATATTTTTTTCACAAGTATTGTTTGTGGCTGAGCATCTACAAGAAGCACACGCATCATGCATCTCATTGAAATAAAAATGTGATATTTACACCTGCTGGGAAATACTATTATTACTCTTAAATTATATATTTATACTAATTTCGAAGAGTTGGCTGAAGTTGTTTTTCATAGTCTTTTTTATAGTCTGCAGAATAATATAGTTTAATGATTGTGAGGATGTGGCAGAAGCCTGTAGTACGTAAGGTCATTCATATGTTGTATATCACATTTGATACACACAGCTGGCATTTTAGAAAGCATTGCCATATCGGTGGTGAGGGTCTGCCTAACATTCCTCTACTCAGTCATATCAGTGCTTTTTCAGCAGCGAGACAAACATTGTAAAATATTATGAAGTTTGTCTCCACCTAGTGGTCAGAATACAAGCTCTTTACAAGCTCATGACGTCTGCTGGCACACTAACAGGAGCTGAATTACATTCAGTTTGGCAGACTCCACTGAGACAAAACAAAGACAGAACTCGTGAATCATCCCCTTAAGCACAAGTGCTGTGGGCAGGTTGTTGAGTCTCGTCTTATTCATGGAAAATGGAGCCTCTATTACAAGCTTGTCAGTGTTACATTATTGTACACCTGCTCTACAAATACTGCTGAATGTGACCACGGTTTCCATGGTTTAAAATAAAAGGTATACTAATCATGGAGTGTACTGCAGCTATAAACCTAGTAACCAGCTCCCAAACCCATGTGATCAAACAATTCATCAATGAATGCTGCTTGTGCTTTTGTTTAATCCATTAAACAGTTTATTGCTATGCAGTGGCTTATCCATTACTTTTCAATAAAAACATTTTTCTTAATAATTTACATGTAATTATTTGCCGTGCTAATTTTTCAGTAATGAACTTTTGAAAACATGAAGTCAAATGATTTAAAAACAAAAACACCAAATCGCTAGACAAGTGTTTACTACATAATTTCCTTGTGCCATTTAAGTTCTGAATAATGTACAGCAGAATATCAGATTTGCCATTCAATATTCCCACAATAAAAAGGTTTTGAGAAAATATTAAATAAACCATCTTCCAATGTTAATCAGAATAAATCAAACGCGCATGAACTAAAAAGATACACTTTATTTGGAACCAGCAGGGGACCTTTTTGTACAAAAATACACAACTGTTACTTGGTTGCTTTGCTGTAACAAGTGTTCATCTGTCTTTTGCAGCTTACAGTTCTGATGCTCCTCTGTATGCCACAGCGATGTGGGACAACTACTAGCTTGCTCAGACATACTTCACCAGGAAATTAATAAATCCAACAAGTAATGTAATTTACCATATGGAAGAATGTAGGATACTAGATTATCAAGTCTACAGTAAAATAACCATAAGCCATTTTCATAAGTATCAGAAAGAATGCTCAAAGAGGGATGTCACTGAAACACTGAGCTGGGTACGTTTCCAGAAAGTAAGCCATCAGTCTACTTGGACTTAGTTCCTCCTTTATCTCCTTCATCAGACTTTTTCTGCTTCTGTTGCATTATCTCGGCATCCCTTTAGGAAACAAGAGACATGAAAAAGAAAATAAATTAAGGCTTAAATTAAACACCATGCATCGTTACAGTTGACATTCCACGTGAACCAAACGTGACACCAATAATGACCACAAGAAATTGAAATTGTTTTCTAGCCAAGTAGCTTTTGCTTTTAGCAACAACAACAAAAAAGCTTTGTCCATCGCGGATATGGCAAAAAACACTAAAAAAGCAATCAGTTAAACTGCTGACAAAATAGTAATCTGATGTTGTTCGAGGCTACCTCTGCTTGCGAGCAGCAGCGGTCAGCCCATCGCAGCTTCTCTTCCCTTTACCACTCTCGCTGGCTTTTTTGGCATTCTTCTGGCGTGCGAGTTCACGCTGATTTCCTCCTTTGACAAATAAAAATAACATAAAATGAACAAACGGCAGTTTCTACTGGTAAAACATCGATTACATCCTGAATTCATCTATTCTAACGGAACAAAAAGGAAGTATTAGCAAGACAAAAGCACGCCTGTGAGCGTCCACAAACTGGATACGGACGGTGTAGCGCAGCCGACGTGGCAGGGGGGCGCTGCGGAGCAGATTTGAGTCTCTGCCGCAGGGGTCTCGCCATTAACAGCAGGAAAGAACGACGGACGAGCCACGATCACAAGAAAATAACAATGGTAGTGCGGATGCCACGCATTGATGCGAACGTCTATCGTCACGTCTCCTCACCAGGGCTTTACAAGACCTTGGCCTGAAGTTACATCTCGGTAACAGCGTTTAGCTGTTTATTATGTCGACTTACGAACAAAAAAAAAAACGCAATGTAAAACACACAACGCCTTCTGCTTTGATTCAAAGCATGTGAATCGCGGCCTAACGCGTCGATGAATTCTGTTAGGAAAATACAGTACTATGTTTTCCAGGAACTAGACGGTGTCCAGGTAGAGGGGGTTGACGAGCGGGGAAAACAACACAGACTACATGCAGTCGAATTGAACACACGTATGTCTTACAGTCAAAACATATGTCGATACCCACTGGTCATTTTATCGATCGCCGCTTCTTTCGACCAAAATCCAAATCTTCTCAGCCACAGGGCCGTCGGCTCCCCTGAAGTCGTTCCAGTCGCTGTTTTCGCTCAGGCTTCGCCTCTATCACTGACAAATACCGCGAGACTTCAGCGCGAGAGTTCGTCCCGGCCTTTATTGGTTTGCGCATGCGCAAATAATTATGGCCCAACACGACACATTGCGAAGTTCAAAGCAGCGGAGGGCTTGTGTACTATACAGTGCGCCCTCGCGCGTTCGCGTATCAACCCTGTACTGTACTGCACATCCATCCATCTTCAACCGCTTATCCGGGGCCGGAACGCGTACTCTACTTGTACTTGTGATATTGTGGCCAAGGTCAAAAAATTGAAATCTACATGTATAAAAAATGTCATAGCAAGATTAGATCTAGTCAACAATAAAACATGGTGAGATAGAAATGCTGACACTGAAAATAGTCCTTAGTGATGAATTGGCTTTAAGCGCTTGTTTGTCTTGTGTTTACACGTCACTTTAATGGAGTGTGGTGGAAGTTTTCTGGAGGTTGTTGGAGGTCACATTAAAATTTCATTCTTGAAATATTAGGGACTGAGAGACTAGTTTGTTGGAGCGGCTAAGGAGGTTGATAAAGACTTCTATATTAGAGAGTCAACCAAGGTTAGTTAAGTCAGTTTACTTTGTTTAAAACAGACATAAAAGGGCATATAATTCAGACTGTAAGCAGAATTACAGTACTTGCTTTCACACAAATGTCTTTGTACTTGAACTTGGAGAAACCCCCTAGCCAAGAATGCCATTGTGTAGGTGTAGCTTAGTTGTCATAGGTTGAGAGAATACTTAGCAATGTCTAAATTTCTATTACATTTCCAAACTTTAAACAGATTGTGTTTACTTAGAGGACAAAACTGGAAATAAAACGTTAAAATGAGGAGTGCTTTTACAATTATGAGATTAAAACATACGTATTTAAACAGGTGAATACATTAAGTGCCAGAAAAAAGCAAATATTTCAACATTTCAACCATTTCATCATCAGATGTGCTCATTTTTAGCCAAATTCTTGATAGCATCATGGTCTGGATCATGTTACATTACTTTACGTTACCTTACATTACGTTACGAGCTTACTTATATTATGACATTATGTTCCAGCAATCAAACAAAGAAGGCTCATAAGGTTTTGAACACAGGCCGTGGATCCTGATTCTTAATAGCCAATTAAAAAATGTACTTCAAATGAATTTGATTAGCATTCAGTTAGGTGCATGTTCTGCACCTTGAATTAGTGGCTCCACAGGTAACTGCATACATGTAGCAAATTAAATTTGTATTTTATAATGTACACTGTACTAGCTCAACTCAAGGAAATACAAAACCTGAGTCATGATCCACTGTGACCTCCTTGTCTCCTACTACTGAAGAGCCAGCAGATGGCAGACCTTGATTGAGCAAATGTACACGTCATTGCAATGGGAACATTAAGAAATCTATGTGTTAGCCATTGCTTGAAGTAATTTCATAAACAGACCTATAAATTGAGAATATATTGATATAAATATGAAATATTTAAATGTACTGATTATGTGTAACATAGCTAAATTAATTATCCACACCTTTACTTATGTCCAGTGATTTGTAGTACACCAGACAGAACTTTCACTTGTAAAAACAACAGCTATGTAACAAATTTTTCTATGTAAAGATAACCTGCTTGTAAGCCTACAGGCAAGAATGAACTGGATAATGGATCCTTCTAAAAAGTAACTTTTTTTTCTTTTCTTGGTGTACAATAAGAACCACACTGTTTTCTTTTTATTTTTGGTGGGGTCATTTTATTGACTGTCTGGCAGCTAAATTTGCTAAAGCACTGAGTCATGTCTACAAGAAACTTGACTTCTGCCCAGGCACTGAAACTGTAGAAGACAATGATTCTCTTTACATGGTCTTACATAGAAGTTGGTGCGTCATTCTAATTTAAAGGGAAACTGGTGATTGTCTTCAACTATATATAGTTAAAAAGCATGACAAGTTTAAAAATATATTTTTGCTATCTGTGCATAGAAGTGAAAAGGAGCGAGAAAAGGAGAACAAAAAGAGGGCTGGGTTTCTTTCTGAAAGTGGAATACTATATTTTAAGGACATAATTGCTGTTTGAAGACAATGAGCCATCAAACTACTGCTGAGATTGTCTCGCCAAAAGTCTTCTTGGGAGAAGAATAAGAGCACCTTTAAATTAAATTATATGCTGTAAGTTTATTGAGGCCTGTTGCCTTCTGCATAGTTTTTTTTTTTTTTTTTTTCAAATGTTTGGTTTACCCGTTAACCCGTTAAACTAAACTAAAACTGAAACTTGTCCTCTGTCATTTGTCGTGTTTTTCATCCAAATTTTATAACACCGTCATTTGTATCCTCCAAAAAAAATGAGAAAACATAGAGAAAAGTCTTTTTGACATTCACACAGTAGTGACACGATGATTGCAATCTAAACTAGACATCATCCTGCGACATTCCTGAATTCAAAATTTTATCCTGACCTACTTGAATAGGTCAAAGATCAAAACTAGTGCTCTGACTTACTGTCATTGATCCAAGCACTAGCTTTGATCTACGGTCTTACACTGGCCTTCTCCCTCGTCTTTCTATCTTATCCGATTCCTGAATGTAATTCTTCTTTTCCTTTCGGCTTTTCCCTTCAGGGGTCGCCACAGTGAATCAGTTGCCTCCATCTAACCCTGTCTTCTGCATCCTCTTCTCTCACACCAACTACCTTCATTTCCTCTTTCACTACATCCATAAACCTCCTCTTTGGTCTTCCTCTAGGCCTCCTGTCCGGCATTTCAAAACTCAGCATCCTTCTACCAATATATTCACTATCTCTCCTCTGGACATGTCCAAACCATCTCAGTCTGGCTTCTCTGACTTTATCTCCAAAACCTCTAACATGTGCTGTCCCTCTGATGTACTCATTCCTGATCCTATCCTTCCTGGTCACTCCCAGAGAGAACCTCAGCATCTTCATCTCTGCTACCTCCAGCTCTGCCTCCTGTCTTTTCCTCAGTGACACTGTCTCTAGACCAAACACCATCGCTGGTCTCACCACAGTTTTGTACACCTTTCCTTTCATTTTAGCTGAAACTCGTCTGTCATATATCTCACCTCACACTTCTCTCCACCCGTTCCATCCTGCCTGTACACGATTCCTGAATGTACAAAAACTGAAATCTGACCTTGACCTAGTTTTCTCAAGGTCAAGGTCATCATCTCATTTTCATCCTCTTCGCCACCTGAGTAATGTGTTTTTTGTTTCATCTTTCTATCTGCAACTGTTGTGAAGATATTTGGTGGACGTACGAATGGATGGACGAACAAACGAAAGAACGAACACATGAACACTTACAATTACAATACATCACCACTTTGCGGGATGTAATAATTTTTCAGTGAATAAAAATTTTCTGGGTAATTTTTGTGCTGTGCAGCTACAAACAGAGGCACAACATAATCATCATCTGAGACAAATTCCCCGAGTTATTTTAAGGAACATAGTCATTGGGACTTAAACACCCTTTGGTATCTTTTAGAATAAGATTGTAATCAAGATTGTATATCGTGTTTGAACACTGTAGTCCCTTGAGATTTAAATAAGGGGTGAGTTAAGTCGTGATTTGGTAGTAATTTTTACGTAGTAAGTCAAATTAACAGTCTTTCTACTGAGTTAAAATCCCTCTTATGTACAAACTATTTCTCAGTTGAGAAGAGTAGGTTCTAGTATCAATTTTAAACTTGTGAATCAAAAAGCCTTAATAATATTACAACTGCAGAGAATGTGAGGATGCAAAAGAATGTCTTCTTCATGCTGCTTGCATGCTGTGGCATGAAAATTTTACTATTTTGTAAAACAGCATGTCAAGGATTGTGGTCAGTTTATTGGGGTAGTGGCGACACGGGACAGCCCAGGATGTCTGCCTCTGACTTGTCTTCCCCCACAGCTGTTTTCAGTGACAGCATCTGCTTAAAGCAAAATATTTTTGTCTCCCTATGCTATTATCACCATCTGGTAATTTTGAAAATGTTGACTTATGCTTTTACAAAGCCTCTAAATGTTGATGCTGTCCTTATGTGACTCCTGCTGTGCCTCAATAGCTCTTCGTGGTTCCAGTTGCATCTCCAATGTAATCAAATGGAGATGATAATTAGAGAACACTTTTCCACTCATTTTGGTCGGCATTTAACAAAGTTACTTTATATTAACAGTAAAAATCCTTACCCTCTTATTACCTCCAACTTTTTTCCATACCAGCTGCTTGTTGACAGCCACGCATTCACATGATCACAAATAAGTAAACTATTCAGTTGACGCTGACAGCAAGTGTGTGAGTGTTCAAGCAAATTATTTCGAATAATGTTCCACAAGTTACAAGCAGTGGGATATCTTCTTTAACTGGTAAGTTTGTTTGTTTTTTTGTTTGTTTAATTTATTCCATACTGGTGATAGAGAATCCACTAAACAATTGAGTTTTTAGATGCTTGTGACATGATATGAGACCATGTGCATCTCACCGTCGTCATGCATAGTCTACTCTTCACTGTTTGGAGGAGTCTTTCCCGTGAAGTGTCGGACTCAATGATGTGTAAAGATATAAACGTATGAGAAGAGTTGGACATATGGTGCATTCTCTGTCTCATTTCACCGCCGTCATCCATCATGCTGCCCAGGACCTGCCTGCTGTCTTAAATGATTGATGGAACGTGCTGATCCAGTCCTCTGCATTGCCTTAACATCCCTTTTGTCCTGATTGATGCAACTAATTTCAAAATGAAAACAGTTATATTGTTCATATCTTATTACACAATACTGTACGGCAGACCTACATTTTTTTTCTTCTTGAATGAAAGTCTCTATGTATTAATGTAAGTTTTAAGGTGTGTTCACAAAATACACTGTTTTCTAACATTTTAAAAATGCTTTTGGTTTGTTTACTTTATTATGGCATCATATTATTATTATTATTATTATTATTATTATTATTATTGATTCTTCTTAATACTCAAGATCTTGATCTCTGTAATTTATTTGTGCAACAAATTTGCGTTGGCTTTGCAAAAATAATATTGCTGTACTTTTTTGGCTCTATCAATTATCCAAAGTAAAACTCCATGGCCAGCTCTAGACTGGGACAAAATAAAGATCAACCTTGGTATTTCTGGCAATGCAGCACCAAAAACGGTTAGACAGTTACTTGAAGGGAGAAAGATGTAATGGGGGGGGAGGTTGTATTTCAAAAGCATGACAATTGAAGTACATTTTCAAAACCAAAGAGAATTAATTTATGAGCCAGACATGGTGCATGAGAACAAGTCAGGGTCATGAAAATTCCCGGAACCTTCTTTGTAATAGCTGGAAGCTGTTTAACACAGTGAACAAAACAATTAAAATGAATATTCCAGTGTCCACCAGGATAATTAGATTGTTACTATTATATGAAAAAATATATTTAAAAAATAGCAGCAAACTTCATGGACTGTATTGTTTGATCAAATCCAAATTTAATAAAATATTGTCAATGCAAATATTCTTGTATGTGCAGCCAGCTTCGGTGGGCCAACTTCAGTGTGCCAACTTCATTACTACTTATTTCTCTCTTATTTTTCTCTTGTGGGTCACTCTTTTTTTTCACTATATAACCGTCAAATAACGAATTTTTCTAATCATGGAGCTACTTTTGCCAAACGTAACTCTGTGGTTGCATTGTGTAAACACGATAAACACAGTAAACATCATAGAGGATTTGTGGAGAAAGAAAACACATGGTGCTTGCAAACGGGACAGAAATCAGTGGAGGAAACAACAGATGAGGATGGAGAGGACATAATAAAAGCAGTGTCTCCCGACAATCATCACCGACAATGAGATTGCTGGCTAACAGGACGGGGGAGCTAAGCTAATGTAGTCCGATGTGCTTCGGTGAAACGCGCACACACACACATACGTAGGCAGGCTACACAAACACTGACCGAAGCGGAGCTAACTTGTTAGCCAAATACAAGCTGATTTTACTTATGATTGAAAGCAACTGTAAACAATGCAGTCAGAGACTGCAACATCCTGCGACACCCCTGAATTCAAAATTTTACCCTGACCTACTTGGTCCCCCTCTCCCGGTGAACACTGGGAGAGGGGGGTGTTCTCAAGCAGACGGACTCAGGATATGTCAATCACTCCTGTCAATCACTCTCATTGTAACGTCACAACGGGCTATGATCTGAAAAGAAACGTTTTTTGGCCTCTTGGACGTCTTTGTGGGTGTACCATTGATACAGGCCCAGTTTGTTTTCAAGATTATAGGACTTGGTAGGTTAGGGAGGACCACTATATATATGTAGAGACCTGAAAAAATGTGTTTTTCATAAAAGGACCCCTTTTAAAAAATTCAGGTGGTTTTTCTGATTTCTCAGCATGTCAATGTCCTGAGCTTACGGGTTTACATCGAGACTACTATCATTATGAAAATGAAATCAAATCATAACATTGTCCTGATGATGTGTTTTTCAAATAGTTGCCAAGGTAACAGTGATTTTCTCGGCTAATGCATGCTGTCTAGAACATTGGGATCAGTACATAAGAGCAGATGGTGTCCTGGGTCATTCCAAATATCTACAAAAAGGCTGAAAAGAGCACCCTACAATGAAAATGAAATGTCTACATCCAGAATCATAAAAATATGAATGCATCCTCTGCTGTTTTACCAAACATGCTTGCATTTTATTGCTTGAGATGTTTCTCTTTTGTCCTCCTGATGTCGATGAGCTCACTTCAATCTCCTAACTCACTCGTTCCGGTTGGTTCCAGTGACAGCCAATCTGAATGAATGTTCCACACTCTGCATATAAAGAACAGGGAATTTTTCAATTTCTGGAAAATCTAGAGAAATTTTTAAAAAATTGTTTTAATGTACTGTAATAATCCCCATAGGGAAATTAATAAACCACTCTATCACACGGAGCCCACAATGACGTCCCAGTTTGTGGTCTGGGAGCGTCTCCTCAGCTTCTAGGGTCTACCTCCTGCCTGCCGGGTTGCTAATGTCAGCCTCTTCACCGTAGGGATGTACAGTAGGTGGGCTGCAGTAGGTGGGCTGCAGGTGCACTAGGTTGTGATCTGTGGTCTTTAGCCAAATTTTCTGGTTTGGGATAAATGTGAAGGAAATCATTCACACAACAAGTTGAACATTTGGAATATTTCTCTATGCATTAAAAAAAAAGTTCAGCATGAACCTACCAGTGTTCCCAAAGGAGCAACACTAAAAGTAGCATCCCATTTGTGGGAGTCTCCTCCTTAGCAACTTGTCTTTACTTGGTCTCAGGTCAGTGGTGGGACACATGGGAACCCCTTACTCTTCTCTAGACAATGCTCCTGAGACCATGGGGGAGTGAGAAGATTAGATAAATATCCAGTGTCATTTCCCTGAGAGGACACATGCAGACAAATATTATGAAGAGCTGATTTAGATGTGGCTGGCTCCCTTAACTCCTGTGCTTTTCCCAAGGGTTCTTGTGCTATAATCACCTGTGCAAAATGAGTATATACAATAACTAAGATATAATATAAATGTCTTCTAATTGTGTATGGCTATGAATACTTTAGGTAAGAGTTGTGTAAGAGTTCCTTATTTTGTTAGTTGAATTAGGAATGTGACATTTTTTGTGGCTTGTTCTAACTTAGCAAACTGTAACAATGTCCAAATTTGAAACATAAAGCTGAGTCATTTGAAATTCCATTTTATTGTAAGTACATTTCATGAAGCAACACCACTGAATGTCTGGGTTACAAATGAACACATTTCTTTGACACTGCCATGGAAAGTGCTATAGTTCTTTTTCATTCAATTCCATGTTATTTCTGTGGTAATTCAGCAAAGTATTTGCTGTAAAAACACATTTGGTGTAGAGAAAAATAGCTAAAAGCATTTCATGAAGTGTCAGAACATCCTCACCACAGCAAAGCTTTAACTATAAGACCTACTTATGATTTCCTCATGAGAAACACAAAACACACACTTGTTCATGAATGAGGACTAATCTTAGGTGCGATCTGTATGTTAGCCAGCTATGTTTTGTAGAATAGAAGAATACAAGGCAAAGTTGGAGCATCATGAAAACAAGGTAACTTCAGAATCCTATATGGACGAGGTGCCGCAATGGTTATCCATCCACCCATCCATCCATCCATCCATCCATCCATCCATCCATCCATCCATCCATCCTAGATGCCAGCTCATTGTGGGGCCACAATATGCAAAACTAGAATCAAAATTAACTTTACCATCTTTTCTATCACATGTATAAGACACACAGACAACCAAAATATTGTTTTCCACAAAGCACTGGTTTTACAAAAACAGTGTAGTAAATATGCAAAAATGGACTGTTGGACATTTTATTTAGCTCCATATTATTTGAATGTATAGCTGGCCACTCACCAAAGCATGCACCTAAGAGATGTAACTTTATCAAGAAGTAGAGGCCTTTATTCAGAAGCACAAATGTCTTTTAAAAATGGCAATACACAGTGCATATATGTACAGATAAGATTGTTTTAATTATGATTCCTATTTTGTTCATTCTTTTTGCACATTCAATCTGCACCCATTATCCTTGTCTCATGTTCCTTTTTCGCAGCTGTGGCAATATGTCCTGAATGAGATGACGTCGGTGGCTTGAGTGAGTCATCAACCCTCCACCCCACCCCCCACATATACACATAAATCTGCACAACATGCACACAATGAGCGGTACTAAAGAGCAGAGATAAGACAGTGCAACACTTTTGTATGTTCTGTATCCTTTCACTCTCTAATGTGATTACCAGTCATAAAACATGATGGAAGTCTTGGGGAGGTAATGACTTAAATCAGGCTTCAAAGGGTCCAACGTCATGTAAAGGCTGTATTGACACAAGAGAATGCTGATCAATTTCACTTGTTTTAACACAGAAACACATTATGAAGAATGTTTTGCTTGGAAACTTTGCATATTGACACCCTGCTGTGGAGGAATGAGTATTGAAATATCAGCCCAGCACCAAGTAAGTAGGCCACAAGGTTTGCTGGGGGAAAATAAGATGTTTTGATTTTGGTTTTGGTCAGTACTCAAAAGTCTCTTCAACTACTTGGATACAGTTGATGGTTGTACTCGTTATGTGTTAGATATTATGAGATTTTAACAAGCAATATCAGCATCACTATATTGATTGTTTGGCATATAGCTACTTATTTAGGCCTGTTGATGTAGTGTCAGGTAGCATTCCATCAGTTTCATGCTTTCAAACTTTGCTTGCCCTGATTGAATATCAACTTCGTGTTTCAAAGGCCCTAATTTGCCACTAATCTATTAACCAAATGCTGTCTTTGTTGTGAAGAAGGTTTGTCCTCATTTGCCAGAAAGGAACCCTTTCTTCCAAACACTTTAAAATTTGACTCATCAGTGCAACAACATGTTCTCTCAAAAGCTATGGGGATCACAAGATGTGTTGCAGCTAAATCCATGAACACTAACCTTCAGTGACATGGCAAAGACCTGTGGTTCCTTTCTGTTTTCTTTGGATTGCTTACGTTTTCCTGAATGAGCTTCATAATCCTCTAGGAAGAATTTCGGGAAGTCGGTCACTTCTGGGAAAGTTCACTATTGTTCCATGTCCTGTCTGTTTCTAGATGATATGTCTCAATGTGGCTCTGCTGAGTCCCAGGGCCTTACAAAATAGCTTTGAAACCCCAAGCAACCTGTGTGTTTCATTTACATTCTTTCCCACGTCTTCTGGAATTTCTTCTGAGTTTGGCATTGTGCACTCCTAGTGAGAACTACAAGCTGAGCCTCTTCTGAAAATTATCTAATTAAGTGATGGCCTGGGTGCATTTAGTCCAGCTGAGACTTAATTTGTGTTAACTCTGTCCGTGTATCCCTGTGGTTATGGTAAATCAGCTCCCAATTACACAATCCTATTTCACTGGCAGGCACCATTCTTTGTAGTCTATAGGGTGTGGAGGCAGGGAAATGGATGTGAGATGTCTAAGTGACATCTTAAAGTAATATTTTATATACAAAATCAGGCCAATTGTGCAATTAGTAAAGTATGGTAGGAATTCATGACTGGTGCATTTTCACAAAACTGTCCGAAAACAGAGGCAAACATGACGGGGATTTAATGAAGACGAAAGATATGCAGAAACACCTTCTTTTTCTGAAGGGTTAATTAGTACCTTGTCAGATGCCGACAACTTTGTGAAAAGTGCCAGAATGAAATATTGTTGAATATATACCAAAAGGTTGACAGAACGCTGATATTATGAGGATATTGTCCAGGTCAGTAAGTACAGAGCTGCTTCTGTTTGACTCCTCTCATGCATGCAATGATCAGTCACACCTGTACCAGCGCTGTAAAACTGGTAGTTGTGAAGGGCGATCTTGCTAAAACAGCAAACACCTGTGTTTTCTTAGCAACCAATGCATGAATGCATGTGTGAGAACGATGACACAGAGGAAGTCATGCAAACATTCTATGGAAATGAAAACCTGAATTTAGAGTCTGATTTTGTTTCTTTATTTTTAAAACTATATAAACAAGATTCAAACTTCTTAAGACTTTTTTCATTATTTCAAAGGTTTTGATGGAATAAGGTTAAGGACTTTCCAGCATGTGCAGCCATCAGACTTTTTTAAAGCCTTATGTAGATGATGCAGCAGTGAATATTTAGTCCGACTTCTTTGTTGCAAATATGAAGTTGGAAGAAGCAGGTAGTCAGTATTTAAGATGGAATGGGAAGACGGGGAAAAAAAATAGAAAAAATCATGAACCTGGCTCATAAACCATGGTAAAATGGTGCATGAATTGCCAGCATACTGTTGTTTCAAACGTTGATTGTTGTGCAATAAGAGTAAAAGAATAAAAACTTTGTCAGCTGTTTCCCTCGACTTATAGTTTTGATGATGTTATCGTAGTTCTATAAATTTACCCACTTTATATTTAAGAGACACTGAAGTTTTTTCATGTTCGAGACCTTAAATATCCTATAACTACATTTCATGTTTGTTCTAGATGTTGCAAAGGAAACTAACTAAGGAAAGCTTTCCATAAGAGATAAAGGGGTCTAAGGGCAAACTGCCCACATAAATTGCAAGTAACACACAGTCTTGAAATTCCTTCACCACTGAAGTACAGAATCCTTGTATTACGTCTGGACTTATGCTCTCAGGCTATCCTCTTATACACAACTGCTACAAATACTCATCTGGTGATATGATTTGCTTATTTGTTCTAGGAAAATCAAACTTTTTTCTTATCTGAAACTAATATTTTGCTTTAAGTTTTAGGATTGAATGCTTCAGTCAACAAGACTTATTAGTAACACTCAAGATTCATAGCTTACTGTTAGAATTATATTGTCCCTTTTTATAAAATGCTGATTGAAAAGAGCCCTTGGGTTCATCTCAAGCACAATATCATTGCAAAAGGGCAATATGAAAAGGCCTTTATTGATTTGGTGATGGAGAAAACATGGTTTTGTTTACAAAGAGATGTAGGTGAGTAGCAATTCATGTACATGACAATCATGTAGAATGTGTAAAATGAAGTTGTGCCATAACATCTATGTCATAAAACTAGATATATTTCAATGCATATATCCAAACAGCAGGATCGACACAGAAAACTGCAACAAAATTCTGAATGAAACTAGCTGGCTAGCACACACATTCTGTCCAGCTATTGTTTTCGTTTGAAATGGGACAATCAATGTAGTATCCAAAATGCTCCTTGGGCATCTGACAAAAACGGTCTTTAAGTAGCTACATACAGTTCTGTTCATGTAGTCAGCTAACAGAACTATCACTTCTCTAAAATATCTCTCATATATATATATATATATATATAATATATATATATATATATATATATATATATATATATATATATACACGTTTATATTATATATTATATATATTTATATATTACCTGATATGATGGACCAACTACATGATGTTCTATTATAAAGACAAGGAAATCTGAAAGACAGTGTCAACAAACTGCTTGCAGGTTGCAGGTGCTAAGGGAGCCATTACCCTCAGGTGTGAAACGTCATTCCCAGAGGGTCGGCATGCATTAGCAGTTTCACATGCAGCAGATGGCAAAACATAGACGATGAGTGGATGAGACAGACAAGCCAGGTATAGAAGAGGGATAGTCTGAAGTAGGTTAATCTTCCACTGCTGTTGGAGGGGCGATATCAAGCCTACATTCAGCAGTGGACTGCTGTCTTGAACGTTATCGTAGTATTTATTAATCTCTGGAGCAGAATCATCAGCTGCAGGTACCCTGTTTCAAGACAGTTTGGAAGTGAAAGATGTGACACTTCAGCTCCACCTGTTCCCTGCTGACATCTAGTAACCCCTCCTCCATCTGTTCTGTACTTTCATTCAGGCAGTAGATTAGCAATTTGACTAAATAGGCTTACTTGTCAGACTCATCTGCTTTTCTGACCTTAGCCATCACCGTGTGCTTTCTCACAGATATGCTAACACATGATACTTAGATTTGCCATTCAGCTTAGTCATGATTGCAAGACTGTGAGACGTAAAAAACAGTTCTACCAAGTCATGAGTTCAGAATTAGTTTAAGCTGCTCCTGTTTCTGCCGGAACAATGTTGGGCCTCAAATAACCAACAGCAATGAAAAGGAAGGTTAGGCATATCATCAGAAACGGCAATGACTAAGTCAATTAAATCTTTAGAATAAACACCTCTCCTGTTAAGTTTGATTTCATTATTTAGTAAAACTACTTCTGTAAAATATTTGTAGTTCCTGTGGGGGATTTTCAATGCTGTTTAAACATAGTAACAGAACAATGTTCATGAACTGCAGATCAAATGGGTAATTTTTTATTTACAATTTAAATAAAATTTATTGACACTTTGTTTCTAGTGATACAAAGAATGGCTATCAATGATGAACTGGGGATCTCTCTAGGCTCTAGGGTGGGATGGGCTGTAACTAATGGTGTGATTGCCAAACATCTGTAAAAAATGCAAATGAGCTTCCTGTATGATAACTTTGAAGAGGCCTCCAAATCAAGTTCTGTTTAAGGCCCCTTAAAGGCTTGGGCCAGCTATGACAGGATGTTTGGGGTGGCAGTAGCTCAGTCCACAAGGTCTTGGCTTGTGGACCGGAGGGTGGCCAATTCAAGACCAGCGTGAACCAAATTCATGGAGTGTGAACTGATAGCTGGAGAAGTGCCAGATCACCTCCTGCCCTTGAGCAAGGCAAGCAAGTTGCTTGATGGGTGCTATGTGGCTGCCAACCCGCTCTACCATCATCCTCTTCCAATTGCATACTTGCATGCCCCGTGTGTGTGTGTGTGTGTGTGTGTGTGTGTGTGTGTGTGTGTGTGTGTTTGTGTGTGTGTGTGTGTGCGTGCGTGCGTGTATGATTGAGCCTGTACATGTGTGTGGAATTATCTGAGTGGAAAAAAAAAAATTCTCTAAGCACATTAGTATAGCATATAGAATAAAATGAAATGTTCAAAAAAAATGTTTGTAGAGCATTCACTCGACTGCGCTGTTGTGAGTATAGCCCCGCCCACACCGTGACGTCACACGGAGAGTGTCGAGCTGGGAGAGAGGAAAGCAGCTCTTATTGCGGAGCTGAGAGAAAAGCCAGCGATGGCTTCTCTCAGGCAGGAGCAGCACTATGGGCTCTTCTGTGGAAAAAACACGCGGAACAGCTCCAACAGCACGCTGTACCACGTCAAGCTCACGGACACGGCTCTTAGAGCGCTGGAGGCTTACCAAAACACCAAGGTACCGTTTCCCCAGGTGTTTGCTAGTGGGTGTGCGCGCGCGCGTGTTTTTTAGATGAATTGTCAAAGTGGTCGCGTGAGTTGTTTTTTTTTTTTTTAATCTTTTAAAATTGTGTCTTTGTGACGTGTGTTAAAATGACCCTTCTGTTTACTTTGTGTTGTTTTTGATTTTTTTTTTTTTTTTTTTTTTTTAGCTTTCGTTTATTTTTAAGGAGCGCGTTGTGTGCCTCGATTTTACTGTTTGTTTAAATAAACATGTGAGAGTCGCTCCGACTCGTTTCCAGTCGCTGTTAACTTCATTTCCCATGAATCAAGTCGCGCACATGAACCCTGTGATTGTCGGGAAAGAGGAGCCGCCAGCTGTTTGCTGGGAAACCTTCAAAGTAAAGCAGAGCGGCTGTCTGTCTATTTATCTAATTAACAAGTAGACAAGTTGGTGTCATAATTATGGGGGGGGGGGGGGGGCTTTACTGGTTATGTAACTTTATCTTACATTTAAACATATTACAGCAGTGTTTGCTCGACTAATTTACATTCACAATTAATGCGTGTTTTTCTTTCCTTCTTGCCCCTCAGGGGTACTTACCAAGAGCACCGTCAATTTGTTTCAACGAAAACCAAGGGGTAAGATTTATTTACTTTTTATTCCTGTTGTAGATAAAGTCCAAGATCCAGAAGGAGACTCAATAAAGTGCTCATCTCCACCAACACGTAAAAGTACATTTTGATTAACTTAACTTGATGAACCCTATTCCAAATTTTGCAATGCATCTGTCTGATCATAATGGCTCAGCCTTCAGTTTTCTAATGGAGAAAAGCAACATAAAAAGAAATTAGGGGGTCAACCTCTACGTGCATCTGCTCAAATTCAAAACACAAGATCCATTTTCCATTATGTTTCATTAAAATTTATCAAGCATTATTGAGAATAAACCTCAAAAAGCCCGATCTCACAGTGTCAAAGGGAGTGAAAGAAGGCTTCGTCTCTCTGTGCAGTTCCACTCAACAGATTGAGGATTTTGACTGAGGTACATGCTCCATCAGAATTCAAGTTTTATCGATAAAAAAGAATGACTGAAGATGTTCAAAAAAGTAGAATGAAATGCGGATCATCTGGATCTGTCATGTGTCCAAATCTGACAACAATGTCCACCAAGTATTTTTGTGTAATCTTGACACAAAACAACACCAGGAACTTGTGTCTTTGGAAGACTAAATAAAGAACAAGCAGGAGACTTGTGAATGTGAGTCATTTAAAAAAATCCTTTTATTATAACTACAATTTTTTAACTCAGTTTTAAGATGACTCAACAGTAGTTTTTTAAGAAGGCATCATATCACTGACAATTAAAAAAAAAAACATATTCTAAGTAACTAAAGCTTTTTATCACACATTCATGTTGACTCTCACGTCCCATTGCTCAGATTGAAGGTTATAGCTGGTGGTCTCAAATGAAGCAAATGAGAGGCACGAAGGTTACTGGGTCAGACTGGAGTCTGTGGAGAAGCTTTGTTAGGTCAGCGGGTGCCGCTGGGAAAAGCTTGTGGTGGGGGAGAGAAGTGCACACACATGCTGAAGGAGTCAGCAGCGAGAGAGACGAGTTAAATTCAAACAAGGAGACTTCACTGCATGTAGGGTTTGTGGGTGTGTATTAACTGCATATGACACGTCAACACAGTATCAATAATTCTCTCGTTCTCTTAGTGCTAAAGGATAATCTGTGCTATGGACTGCGGGTTTTGACTAAAATCAGGACAACTTGTCCTTCAAGAACTTATTTTTTTCAGTTAAGTTGAATGAGCCGGTTGGAGCGAGCTGCCAACCCCTTCCTGTTTTTGACAACATTAGCTTGATGGTGGTTTGTTTTTGTGTAGGGGCATATGATTAACATACTGAATTAAACTTTTAATTGTACCTACTTCTGAAACATTCACAGTACAAGCCTCGTTGTTTATTCCGATTATTTTGGATGAGGCTTACATCACTGTTCCCATTCATAACAGAAGAAAATGGTATATCTATCTCTAACAAGAATGCATATGTTGGCCAAAATGGGAATCGTGCACAGTTTTTCTTTCATGAATATGCAGATTGTGAACAGCTGGCAATTTCTGTTGTTGTTGCCATCTTTCTTCTCTGTTTTCTTCCTTTTACCATGCAGTGGGACCTTGCTGATATTGATGGTGATCAGTATTTGTTTATGTACAAAAATCTGGCCTTTTTTGACGTTTATGTCACATCTCGTTACTAACCCTATGAAGATCCACCTATGAAAGTGGCTCATTTGATTTGACATGATTGTTTTTTGATGTTATGATTTGAACCACGTTAAGGCAAATGATTGAAATTGAGTAACTTCAGTCAGGTAATGTGGATGTAGCCTTTGACCACAGCTGGCAGAAAATTTAAAAGTTACAACTGGAAGTGCTGCATTTAGAAAATTATATTCTCAGACACCATTATTCTGTCTTCAAGGGCGTAAGGATTTTCAGATTCATAAATTTCTGCTCACCTTGACTACCTGTTTGTGTTGAGTTTCAAAATGAGAGAGTCCTGAGATGTAAAAAGTCAGAAAACATTTGGATTTTGTTCCATTCTTTTAGAGAAACTACTGCGTGCACGTCAATCAGAGGGTGATTTCTATTACACGACATTTCTTAGCTATAATTCAGGTAAGTTATATTGTAAAAGGGAGACAGTAGATTATGTATCAAAAAATGTTTTGAGCCCAGCATTAACATCTGCTATCATAGCTCTGCACTGGACTGCTGCTGTTATTGTTATGGCTGAGAGGTTTTAGGTAATATCACTCCTCCCTGTATGTGGCTTTTAGAGCTAAAGTTATTAGGCTAATGAATGTTTTGAGGTAATTACATGACCTGTAATGGTTGTGATTACAGCATGATGCATCATGGCTTGTTTACATTTGCTTTCCCTGTCTGTCTGTTTCAGACCTTCATGAATGTTTGGTTGTCTTTCGTGTGAATGTCTGTAGCTTTGGCCCACTTTTGCTGCGGTAGTAACGAGAAGTTGATATGGACTCTGGCGCGCTGATTCCCATGTTCCCATTTCTGACCTGGGAATGGGAGCACATACATTTTCTGTGTGTTTGTCATGAAAGAAAGAGTACACACCCTGTATAGAAATCTGTGTGTGTGTGTGTGTAAGCAATGCCCTGTGTACTACGTATGCACTTTTATGTTTTAAATAGCTGCGTTTGTTTGCTACGGTGTGGTTTGTTACGTGTTTATGTGCTGTGTGGCCTGAAGGCATCATTTATTCATGTCTCACCTCCTTTTCTCCTGTCCTTCCCCCCCCTGCCCATTGTGCAGCAGTCGTTAGGCTGGCAGCACCCGAGTGGATCCACTGTGGGTCCTCTGTATGTTTTCTTGGTTCCTTTTTCTACTACTTGCTTTTCTATGAATATCTGTATGTTAAGTAGGTTTCTTTTGTCTTTGTTTTCCTATGCTAGGTTCTCCAGAGTCCCTGTCTGATGGTGTGTCTCTTTTTGATTTGAATAACAATAAGCAGGGGGATGCAGCTATGTGTTGTCAATGAGATCCCGTGAGTGAATCACATTGTCAGCCCAGATGTGTATTTACTATTGAGGGTTGGTTTTGTGCCTGATAAAGTGCTACAAACGTGTTGTACTTTAAATGTTTAATGAGTGAACAATAAACAAGAGCCAGACTTCTGTGTTTAAACAGGAGCACTGCTGATTGTTCGTCTAGTAGAGGCTGATTTATCAGAAGAAAAACAGTATTTAGTGGTTGATTGTCTCCAAACTTGCATATTTAATTTGTGCATGTATCATCTTGAGATATAGCGGAGCAGAAGATCCTAGCAGATTAAGGTGTCTGTCCAGTTTGGATATAGGGATCATATCATGGCTCATGCAGGAGCAAAGCTTTATGTATTGTCTAGTTCGTTCATGACAAAATCCAAATGGAAAGCTAATGAGGCATAAAACTGCACTTGCTTCACCTGCAGACACATGTCAAGTCATAAAGTCTCAGTGTGTTGAAGATCCCAGCTAGTTCTGGGAAGGCCTTGTGTAAAACATACTATAGTAACGCACAACTTGTCAAAGTGACAGTTTGTTCCTCAGGCACCTGCCAGAGGTATGGAAACCTTGGCAGATGATTGGGTAGTAGCACTCTTTCCACCCACCCACACCCCGACCTTCTTTCCCCCAATACTGGAACTTGCAGTTTCTCAGCAGCTCTGTCCCTCTGTGAAAATTGCAAGTGAGAAAGAGAAGAATGTGATTACAGGCCGGGTCTTAAGTACATGCACTATCTACCGCTCAAGTAAACTGCATTTACCATCCAGGGCCAGCGTGTGAAACAGTGATGAGCATGTGAGTATTTACTTATTGACTGTGGGGTCATAAAGACACAAAGGTTCTTTTGCTTGTGTGTTTATGCACCCCCTCAGTCCGTGTTATTCCACTTGGCCAGAGACACACAGACATGTCGCGGTTTGTGTCGCCGGTCTCTTTCGTGGAAGGGACTCGTCTTAAATAGTACATGTCAACTTGCAGCCCTGGGAATGTTTCGGCTCTTTTGTTGGTGATGAGATGATGAGTGGTATTTACTGAAGTGTGGTGAGGATGAGGGTGGTGTCTGTCTGTCTGAGTATGTTTGCATCTCTTTAAACCAGCGGCAGAGATGTTTGGCTGAGGGCTTCAGCAGACTTTACCCTTTCTCTCTTCTCTGCCTCATGAGTGGCGCCGGTGAAAGGAGATGGAACTGAGAGTCTGCCATCTCACGCTGGATTAACTCAAACATACAAACACACGCCCTCACACACAGAGTTTGCATTAGCACAGGGTCCAGAGTGACTTGCCTCCTGCTGATAGCAAACAGTGTGTGGTGGCGACAGGTTTCACTCCCTCCTCCAACACCACCTCCCTCTCCTCCTACCAACCAGAAAGGGAAGCAGCGCCGTGGCATCCCACTCTGGAGCCGAGGAGGCCAGAACAAAAGACGGCCTGTTTTCAGAAGGCCATTACTCGGCCTGCAGAGGATGTGGAAACAATAGCCTGCATGAGATTTACACCCAGACCCCACATTCAACCAAAACTAGCAGGAAACATAAGCCCTGTGCACCGACAGCAGTCTCTCACAGTTTTTGTTGAGTCAACTTCATAGTTTGATAAAGCTGTTAAAACCAGGCCCTGCTGTCCTGCATCTTCAAAACAAAACATTTATGACTGCTGAGAGTGAACTGTGGCTCGCCACCACTCGTGCTGACAGTCATGACCTGTTTTGAGTCAAAACTTCAGCTACTTCATTTCTTTTTACAATATTGTGTAGATTTTTGGTTTTACATTTGACAAATATTTGTCCAGTGGAAATTTCTAATTGGATGCAGGTCGATGGAGTCCTGTGATCATAAATAGATGATTCTAATTAAATATTTTATTTTTGCTTGCTTGAGTTTGACTTACCCTATTATAAACATGTCACTAATTATATTTCCAGCATTCTGTTGTAATTTACACCATTACAAACTTTAAAAAACACAATAGAAAAAAATAACCATAAAAAAAAAAAAAAAAAAAAAAAATCTACATGAGCGGTGGTGGGAACATGGATATCAATAAAAGTTTAAACATTAAATAAATATACCAAGTTATGATGGAGGGTCATCATTTTTCAAAACATCTATCTCTGATCTTATAATAGTAGTGAATGGTGATGTCCATTAAAGTAATTATCATTCTTTCACTATTTTCCAGAACTTTTGTTAAAATTTGAGATATTTTAGAGCGACTGATTTGCAAAGATTTTACTTTTCAATCACCCTTCAACAATATGTAGATATTTTAATACCATAAACGAGGAAAGACGAGGGTGAAGGCCAGTGTGAGTAAGAACATAGATCAAAGCTACTGCTTTGACCTATGAAAGTAGGTCAGAGCACTAGCTTTGATCTTTGACCTATGAAAGTAGGTCAGGGCAAAATTTTGGTTTCAGGGGTGTCGCGGGATGTTGCAGTCTGTGACTGCATTGGTTCTAGATTCATTTCCATCTGTATTTACTCCTGTAGACTGTGGATATTGTTGCTACACACACACACACACACACACACACACACACACACACACACACACACACACACACACACACACACACACACACACACACACACACACACACACACACACACACACACACACACACACACACACACACCCATAGACACAGGTTTTCTCACGTAATTAAACCTCTCCACCCGACTCTTTTTTCGTGGTGTCTCTCTCCTGTTACTCAGGTTACATCTGCTGCTTGGGAGAAGTGACAGCTTTATATTTATCTGATAGTTGGGTCACATCAGCATTTCAAATCAGTTCTGGCAAAAAGTCGACTCCATGCTTACATTGTCCTTAATTTTTATATTGACATCAGAACATTATCCCTTCATTCAGAGCTAGTCCATCAATCAATCAATCAATCAACCAACCAACCAACCAGTCAGATTCTCATTAATATCCCAAATTCACAAATGACAGTGTGCATCTGTGGGCTTTAAATCTGTAGTGAGCAACACCCTCCAACCTTAGACCCTTGTACCGGGTGACGAAAAACTCGACGAAGAAACCTGTGGGAGAATCTCAGATGAGGGATCCGTTTCTCTACGACGGGTAAACATTAAAATGATTTAACAAGTACAGCGCACCACAATCCTGACAAGTCCACAGTGGTTGAACTGAGACTAGGAGCATGTTATTGACAAGATCTACACAGCTGCGTTCCAGAAACCAAATGGTGATCCAGGTCAGGATTCCTGGCCAGTCGTTACTCTGTCTGTCACGTCTCCACTGGATTGCGGATCGCTAACTGAACCGTCGCTGCCACGATACCAGGAATCTGGGAAACTATTAGGCAGAGGAACTCCGTGGAGAAAACTCCCTAGGGTGAAGTTATTGACACGAAAAAAATGAGTAATGGCAAAGTATGAGAGAGTGAAACTAGAGGGGGAACTAGAACTAGTAGTAGGGCTCAGGGTGTCATTGGACGTCCCCCAGGACTCTAGGTAGAGCGGGTCGTCCAATGTTCATAAGATCGGCGGTTCGGTTCCAGCTCCCGCCCAAAAACAGCTGGTGTGTGAGCTGACAGTGGGAGGTGTCAGCTCGCCTCCAGAGCACTGCTGAAGCGCCCTTGAGCAAGTCCCCCACTTACAAGTTGCTCATTTGGGGCGCACTACGAAGGAGCTGCCTGCTCCATGTGTGCTGCAATGATTAAAGGTCCTTTGCATCACTGACGATGGCACACAAACCAAGCAAAAAATTAAAAAGTTGTGTAGGTGAGATTCACCCCCCCCCCCAGTGACTGCCCAGTCTGTAGGCACGAAGCCTGGCCTGTTCTGTCGAGTCAACCATCTTTTCTGCACACAACAGAAACACACACACACACACACACACTTTATGGAGAGTGACGGACCCAACTGACACACTATGTGTGTGATTCCTGAGCGTTAGAGGATGTGTGCAAGCCTCTCTGTTCTGGTAGGGATGCATGAGAAGCTCCTAGTCCTCAGTCACTCCCTGTACCTGTTTGTGTTACATAGCTCAGTCTGCACAAATACATTGTTGAGAATAGTATATTAAAATACTTGTAGCAATTGGGTACACCTTCTGCACTGATAAAACGCGTCCAAAGCCACGGCTGCTATGTCCCAGTGCATGTCTGGGTTTGGATGGCCAAATGTGGGTGATGTGCTGTGCTTTGGTGTGGGCCTCAGCCGCTGGAAGGAGAGTGCTTGTTTCATGTCGCACAGCAGGGGTCTCAAAGTCTGGCCACAGAGTACATGCAAGCAGTCATCATTCAATACATGTCATTAATGGCCTCTGGATGCACTGCATGACTACATTGGTAGCAGCTCTTCAGAAGCATCATCCAACAAAGACAGCATCCTTAAATTATGAATTGTCCATGTGGACCAATATTGTTGGAAACGTCCTCCAGTGATCTCACTGACTTCAGCGGCATGAGCTTAAAAAAAACCCTGAAGTTTCACCTAGAACTGCTTTGCACGAGCAACTGTTCCAGACGTTCTCAGATAGAGATGTGTGAACTCACAGGTTTTCCAGCACTGACAAGAACTTATGCTGTAATGGAGGACTTCATTGGCTGGTTTAAACAAAACCATGTTGAGGTTGATTTCTAATATTTTACTGATTATCTCTCTTACTGTTTTAATACAGGTCAGTTGCAAATGTCCATATACATACATTTCCACTGTCTTAATAGCATGTACTGTATTCTCTTCACTGCTAAGGAAAAGGAAGTCACTGCAGCTCCACCCACTGAGGAGCAGATAGTCGTTGCTGAACAGCAGTGTTATTGTTCAGCTTAAATGAGGTAAAAACACACAAAAAAATAGTCTATAATCAGAAAGCACTGTTTCCTGATTGATCGTTCAAATGCATTGAACAAGAAATCGGAGCTGACTTTTTACAGACTGATGAAAGCCAAAGGAAACGGAGGTAAATGGATTACTGTTATTCTCAGAAACAAATGGAATCCAGGCATTGAATTGTGAATCAGCTTTTGAACATCTGTGTTTCAGTAATTCCTCTTTGAAGAGCAATAGAGCATCAAATACTGAACATATAAATGTCAGGAAGCCAGATTCATTGATCTCTGGTTCTTCATTAAGTTGTAAGAATCTCTGTTAAATTCATCTGCCTTTTAAATGAATTAGAGTATAGTTTGTTTCACACCTGACTGAGAAGAGTGAAGGTGGCATCAATATGAATCACAATTAGATGTTTGCTTTCACTGGGAGTGGACTTCAGGCACGGACAAGGCTCTTCGTCATATGCACGATCTGTTAGCGTGAGCCATATTTACCAGGGTGGCATTTAGATGAAAAGTAGCCCTAGCCCTGTTCCCTTTCATGTGATGCTGTGGTCTTTCAGTATGGGGACTGGCAGCTAGCAATTTCTTTAATTATAGATATAGTGACATCAATTTGACCTCTTCAGATTTCATTTTTTGTCTGAACAATAAACCTAGAGATATTCATTTTGCCCTTGGTGAATGATGCTTTGGCATTTCTGCTGTCTAAATTACTTTGACCTCCTTTTAAATGTTTTCTGTCCAACCTTTTCCAGAAAGCTGCATGCACAATACTTGGTATATGATTTGATATAAAATGATGTTTTTCAAATAAAATTCTGTGTTTGTGGGGGTTTAATTAACATTCACATGGCATCTTAAATCAAGCAAATTTAAAGAATTAATTGATTGATTGCAGAACTGAAGAAAACAGTGAAATCGGGTAGGAAAAAACCATTAAACTTTGGATCAGACCCAGATGATGAAGCAGACAAATATTTTTCTCTTCTACAGAAGAAGCCCTTTTTCTGGAGGGAGCAAACTAGACAGCGTTGAAAACAAAAAGCAAAAGAATCTTGTGCCCAGAAACGTCCCCTGTAGTGCAAAACCATCCCCTGTGGTATTTGTATACACATCAGCAGCTTCTTTGTATTACCAGACTGGTCAATAAAGTTACAAGGTGTTAAACTTTATTGGTATTTAGGTAATTGGTGTGACTGTGTGGTTATTAAGTGCATCTCAACAAGTTCATCAAGATCAGACACAACTCCATCTGGAGAAGACGGCATGTTTTCTGACCTGTCTCCTCCAAACAAACGGAACAATCTCACAGGATTTGTGTGCATATACTGTATGATGGGCAATTATTTAATTACATAAGCCTGACCTAGAATATTTAAACGGATAACATCGTACACACTGTTCATGTTGGTTTGAATCTCTCAGTGCTAATAGAGCTCAGCTGTTTTTATAAATTCCTGTGGTGAAAGCCAGCATGCAGAGACATGTGCAGAGGACTGATAACAGAATGCTGTACAGTCATCTGGGTGACTTGCTTACACGTCAATACAAAAGACAGAAGAGAAGAGCTGTTCCTGCATGTTCACAGTATTGGTTCAGACAGTGTTCTTTTAAAAGATAATATGAAGTTGAAGTGAAACATATTCACCTGAAGATTTGTTATCGCTGATTGGAATGCAGACCAACATGTGGGTGTAAGCATTTTTAAATCAAGTGCGGTTTCGACAGGCTAAAATTGTTATATGTATTAAAACAAACTTACTGTAGAAAAGCATCACATTAGTATCCATTAGCTCTTGGTGAAAGGTCAAGAAAAAAA
This sequence comes from Antennarius maculatus, assembly GCA_013358685.1. Classification (NCBI taxonomy): domain Eukaryota; kingdom Metazoa; phylum Chordata; class Actinopteri; order Lophiiformes; family Antennariidae; genus Antennarius; species Antennarius maculatus. The sequence goes on from CM023606.1 coordinate 2,483,348, forward strand.
GACCTGGGGTTACTCTAAAAAAAAAAAAAAAAAAAAAAAAAAAGATAACAATAAATAATAATAATAATAATCAATCCTTTATTAATCCCCATAGAGATTTTTTTTTCGACTCTAATATCACACGTGTCTATTTTTATATCGTACAGGCCAGCACACACACACACACACACACACACAAAGCTTGCAGATGGGACGGTGCCTTGCTCAAGGGCTTCTCAGCAGTGGTAAGGAGGCAAACTGGCAAATCCCACTGCCAGTTCACACTCCCAACGTTTTGGTCAACACATGTCTTGGACTGGCCACCCTCTGGTCTCCAGCCCAAGATCCAGTGGACTGAGCTACTGCTGCTTTAGTGTTACATTAAGAATAATTAGCTTTGCTAATTTTGGCGTCACTTCTTTCCTGAATACAGGTGCGACTATAAAAAGGTTGAGAAAAAAATTTTAAGCACCAAAAAAAAACAACAACAAAGTGAAATACTGTAGGCTACTTTCCTCTTTTGAGCTGGAAAAACAATCTGTGTGGTTTTCATTTCATCATTGGTATTAATATAAAACTATTGATTACAGCAACTTAAGAAATTCAGTAATGAAAATCTGCTAAACATGGTGAATTGTTGAAAAGTTTTTCCTCCTTGAAACAAAAGAAACGCATGTATTGTTCTCTCCCTTGAATGGTCTACAAAATGAGATTAAAATATTTATAATCATCGCAAATCATAGATTATATGTGAATAATAGGTATTGACCCAAAAGCCCCTTTCATGCATAAATCTGGTGACACCTGTGGTACAAATTTCTCGTGAGGAATACACCAGCTGAGAAATTAAGTATTATAAAATGATTTCAGAAATATTCAGGTACATATTTTCAGTTGTCAAAACAGCGTACAGTTCTGATTCTCATTTTGCCTGCTCTATTATTGTATGTCTGTGTGCATTTGGCTACCCTTGAGGTCGCAGCTTATGCTCTGGTGTGCTCATTGGAGTAGACTCCCAAAACACTGTTTACCCAAGGAGGGTTATTTAAAGTTGCAGAGTGCTACAGCATTGCCCTCTGGATTTTGTGTGTGTGTGTGTCTGTATGTATGTGTGTGTGTGCGTACATCCTCATCAGCTGCATTATATGCTCACAAGTTTTTCTCATTTCCTACATCTTTCCTGGTGACAAGGATCGAATCATCCGTGTTCTTGCTTTCTACTCCAGTGGAGAAGCACATGCATCTACATTGATTTTGTGACCTTTTTCTTACATTCTAAGGAGCATTTCTTTTCATCGTTGTCATCAATGATCAAAGTCATCAGGTCATTTTTTGTAACAAGATTAGCTGACCTGTAGTCAACAATAACATCAATGCAAACTTTATTTTAACATCTGGTATAGGGTGGATTTTTGGCACATTATATGGTTACAGGGGAATTCCATTTATCTTTGGTGTTCCTGTAGATTTCGAATGACATTTCCAGCCACTTTAACTTCCAGTAAGTAATCAAGAATAGAACTGGAATTCCCTGTGACGTCATTCACTTTGTTTATCAAGGTAAATTCTTCCTTGAATTAACATTTCTGTTGATGTGCCAGTTAGCACAGGGGCTATTTGCCATCTGGAGTCCCTGCATAGATGAATGTTACAGTGTCACACTAGAAAACACTATAAACTTAATACTGTACAGTAGTATTTATCATACATGAATATAAACAGAATTGTTAAATATTATTGTAATTAGATCATTCTATGTAAAGACGGTAAAAGCACATGCAAAACAAATGTTTTAACAAAGCAGTCACACACTGCGACACCCCGCGACACCCCTGAGTTCAACATTTTAAACTTTTCACATTTTTAATCAATTTAAACTCCGATAGACTGTTTAAAGCACTTTTGTGTCTCACGGAACTCCGAGACTCACGGAGCATAACACACTTCCAGATGCTGTCAGCCAATAGAATGCACGTACGGTATCACGTGGCTGCCTTCCAAAAATCCATGATGAGTACAAAAGTTGAAATTTGTCCTTCTCCTAGTTTTCTCAAGGGCAAGGTCATCATCTCATTTTTATCCCCTTTGTCGCTTGAGTAATGTGCTTTTTGTTTCATCTTTCTATCTGCAACGGTTGTAAAGATATTTGGTGGACAGACGGACGAACGCACAAACACTGACAATTACAATCACAATATGGGACAAGTTGTGTTTACTATAAGAGCAGATATTTCCCAGCTCTACCTTGAAAGTTATTTTACTTTTTACTTTTGATATGATCTGGTGTTAAACAAATAAAACTGAATAGAATTGAATTGGCACAGATAAACGTGCGAGTTGATTCGTGCAGACAGACTGACGGTCGTACGATCACAGCAGGAAGCATCAAGAGCGGGTCGGAGGTTTTATTGACCATTTCATGACAAAATTCGATCCTCAGATTACTGTAAATGTTATAGAGACTATTCAGTATTCCACAAAACTAGTAGTAGTAGTTCAAATCGGCCCTTGGACTTTTTTAAGTGCCATTGGAAGTGTTCATTCATCTGGTCCTTACAGAGGAAAAAAAAGCTGCCTTGATTTATGTTGCTCACAGAAAAGGTTAACATTGGGTGTTTCTGTGTTCCAGGCTCTGAAGCATTTCGTATGTGTTTGAAATTGTAAGGATTATAAAAGTTATTCACCAACATAAACTGACAGTTCAACAGATAGCAAAAGAAACACAAACTCACAACATACCTATTCTCTTAGTTCATATGCAAATAACCTGTTTACACGGACAAATGCATTCCAGAAGCCGACAGGAAATCTGGCATATAATCGACTTTTAACTTTGGTGTGTTGATTGCTTCATAAACAATCTTTTGTTGGCTTGTCTGTTTTAAAGGAGTCTCCCATTATTTTTCTTCATAGTACATCAAGATCCCAGCCCCCACACCAGAGGCACCTTCTGCTCTTCGCATCTTCTCTTTCTACTTATCCAGTGACAGCAAAGACCAACCGCAAGCCAGCTTTGACTGCATCCATCAATATGTTTCAAGGTGTGGAGTAAACCATTTGAAACATGTCATTTTCTATCCTTGTAATAAACTGGAATTCAGATTCTAGTTATTTAAGTTAAACATTTTAGTTTTTATCTTGGAATTTAAAACACTTTAGAAATGTTTTTTCAACGTAAATTAACAAAAGAATTTGGCAGTTTTTGGTGACACAAATTAGTTGAAGTGAAGCTATTGTTGCGTAATCCATCACATCAGTTTCAGATGCTTGTGTTTAATCTGATCTGCTGGCTGCGGCTCAGGTCATTCCTTTCAGACCTTCAGTCCTTCCACTCTCTGTGTCACCACGTCTCTCAGGGCGTCACAGGAGATGGTCGGCTAGCTGCATGCTATACAGGATGGAGCAATTGTAATTTCTTCTATATTTCGGGGCTGACCCTCTTATTACTGAGGCTTGTGATGCCTTGTTTATTGGGCTGGATATGTTTGGAAACTGAGGGCTATGCTTTGTTGCTGGCCTCTGTTGCCAAATGGCTGACTGTGGTTTGAACTCCATCTTGTTTTGGTTCGACTCAACATCTGGAGCCAAGACAAACAGCCAAGAGGTTCCTGCTTTCTCTGCTCCCTCTACAGAAATGGGAGAAATTATCTCCAGCCACATATGTGTTTCTATTGAAGATCAAATCATTAAAAATGTGTAATTTATTAGCTTTGAAAAATGTTTGTCTTACATCACCATAAATCTTTGATTTAGGATAACTGGCTTTTTCACATGCAGCAGACAGCAGAGCTATATCCAGCCTGTGACATAAAATACTGTAACCGTAGACTAGTCTTTGCCAGCTCCTACCACAAATCCACCTCATACTGCGAGGAGTCATTGTTGGTAAAAACGTGTCTTTGGGGGGTTTTACATAATTGACTGTACAGCTTTTCAGTGATGTATGCTGTTTTTCTGCAGTGATGGCCGCGAGCAGCTGGAAGGTCAAGGCATCATTCAGGACAAGATAACAGTGTGTGCCACCGATGACTCCTACCAGATGACCCGTGAGAGAATGTCGCAGGTGGAGAAGGACAGCTGGAGCCGCTCTGCCATTGAAATCAAACCTGAAACCACACAACCAAGTAAGAATAATTTAGATGTCTCTATGGAGAAAATGATCAGAAGATGACACAGAGCCTGTTTTCAATAGGAGAGACCAGAGAGCTTGGAGAGCAATCATTGAATTCAACATGCTTACAATAGTAGCACATAAAAGCAAAAATTACCGTATTTAAAGTGAGAGAGATGTGTGCCTCTAAAACAGTGCTATTTGCAGTGTTAGAAAGGAAAAAGGCGTTTATTTTCCCATTTCAATGTGTAATAAAACCAGTTTGAAACCTGGTTATGGTTTTACAAAGCAGACTGAAGACTATATGTTGTTTTCAGGGTTTTACAAACTCATAGCCAGGTTATCCTTTTAAAAACTTTACAAAGTGGCTGAGCATTTGCCAGTATCTTGTCCAATGAGGACGAGATGTTACATTTTGCATTTTTTGAGCAAATAATTCAGTAATTAGTGTGCGCGTGCATGCATGAGCGAGCATGGGAACTGTAAGCTATAGCTTTATCTTCCCTTTTTTCCTGGTTGATTCTAGACCCTTGTTTCAACACTTAAACTGTATGGGAAATAAGACTGGAAGTGATTTGGGCCAAATTTAGATTATTGATTGTGCAAAATCCAATCTTCAAGTGAAAATGACTTGGTAACATACAGTTTATGTCCAAAGGGTCATATTTAAGAAATGCACTGAATATTCCCCCATCCATCTCAGGAGGTGTTCACACAGTGCATATTATCAGGTATGTCAAAATCTATTGTGCAATTACCTGGCACGCCGTAGTAAACATATAAACAAACACCATATTTGTTTTACATATATCTGTGTCATGTTGATGACTAATGACTGGATATGAGATTGTTAAAACAGAAAGAGTTGCTACAACTTGTCTTTTGTAGTTCAAAGGAAATCTTTGTCTTCCTGGACCTGTGCCTCACTCTGACCTTCAGAGTGCAGATTAAACCTGTAATGGGACTAGCACAGAGAAATAGCTTTTTCTTCTCTGACATGTCTCATCTGTCAGCAGCAGAGATGTAAGCAGTGATCAGTGGGGTGGTTGTATCTCCAGACAAATAGCTGCAAGCCAGCATCTATATGTGAACTGCAGGTAAAGGATAGCAGTACATATTTAAATATATTGTAAATTAAGTTTGATTGTGTAGTTCCTCAGGTGAATGTTTCAGTTAATTAATGGAATTGTCCAGTTAGTGCAGGCCAGGGAGGATGAATTATACTGTATAATGTCAAACAGGAATTCTGAAATCTTTCTGCCTTTAACAATTGACGTGTAAAGTTTTTTTACATGCTTATAGAATAACTACAGGTGTAGACTTTCTTTCTTTCTTTCTTTCTTCTGCTCAGTTTAATTTGCTCAAAATGCATGTCAATTACTAAGATTCTAATTCTTGTGAGTTACTGAGATATATTGGGCTTTGAAATGTAACTGCGAAACAAATATTAATATAATTTATAAAATGCTCTAGTTTGTCACCAAAGTAATATAAATACAACAATACATTGTGACCATCATTTGTTCATAAATATTGTTTTCATGTGTTTTTCTGTGTTCAGATAAATGTGTCAAGTTTCACAAGAGACCAGCCGCTCTGTTTACACCAGACAGCATCTTAAATAAGCATTCTACAAACAACCGGAGGAATTATGGTACTTCCACGCTGACCCACAAGCCCCTGAGAGAACGAATCATCCACCTGCTTGCTCTGAAACCCTATAGGAAACCGGAGCTGTTGCTATGGATGGAAAGAGAAAGAGCCGGCCTCAAGGACAAAGCTGAGCTGGGTGGGATACTGGAGGAGGTATAAAAAAAGTTTAGATTTGTGCTATTACACATGCATATACATTTTAAATACTTCTTTTCGTATACATGGCTGAAACACATCTCATCATACATATGTTCTATGTACATTTCCACCTCTACTATCCAATATTCTCTACACTGAACCATTTGACGCATACATTTTTGCATGACACACACATAAGAACACAATCATATGCATTGCCATAAACACTTTAACGTTACAGCTAGCAATTACAAGCTGTAACATGCATAGGCCATTAGACAATCATTTCTGTGATAATCTCAGAAATGTCATAAACACGTTTCAAGACAACTGTTTCAAAGTGCTTCGCAAAAGGAAAAAGTCGATTTCACTGTCAACAAATTCAATTAAATAAATTTAACTTTAGATTTACTGGTAGAATAATGGCACAGGCTGGTGAATAATGACCAGGCCTGCTCTGAAAATCTAAAGTAATCTTGTAAAATCAAGTCTAAAACAAACAGTGAACTGAAGTATGGGAATTGATCACAACGTAGTACAAGGTCTAACAGCTAAGTTTTTAACCCCTTGTAGCCATTTACTGTTTTAGCCTAGCCATGTAAACTTGGATTTAGTAGAAGCATGACTCTGAAGATAATCAAAAGAAAAAATTCGATTATAAATTTTGAGATGCAAAAGGTTGACCGAGTTAGTCTTTTGCCATAGGACTCAAGTGTGAGCGTCTGGACTAGAATTATTTCAAGGTTTTTAACAGTGGGTACCACATCACATAGTCATCGGAGAGCAGGTAGAATAAGACCACGATTCAACTCAGGGCCTGGATTAGAGTTAAGATGAAGAATCTTCAATGCGATCTAATTCAAGGCATTTATTCTGGGATTTGACTGACTCAAATGAATACAGCTGACAGTCATCTACACAGCAATGAAATTAAAAATGAAGTGTAATATTTTCCCCATAGAGACAAAATAAGGAATAAATCGAAGTGGTCCTAAAAGGGAACACACAATACCAAGATAATACTTAAGTGGAAGTAAAGACACTTTTTTTTTTTGTTTTGAAAGCTCAGCATTATGTGTACATGTAAATAGTTCCTCTATATCAAGTACAAGAAATAATGACTGACAGAATCCAGTGCATTAATTCACATAATCTAAAGAGAAGTCAAAAACAATAGATGTTGAATAGTTTGTCACTCAGACCCTAAATTGTCAGAAACAACAGACTTCATTTGTGTTATATTATAGGTAGCAAAAGTAAATCCTAAAGACAACAGCTACATCCTCAGAGATGACTTCTACAAATATGTGCAGAGAGACTGGCCAGGCTACAGTGACGAGGAGAGGCAGCAGATCAGCAGGCTGCTGGCCAGGTGAGGCATAACCTCAGTCTACCTCACTCTGTATACCTCAGCTTCTGCAAACCTGCACATTGTTTCCTGTAAATATTGTCAATTTATTGTTTATACTTTCTATTGTATATGCATTCAATATTCTATTCTGTTCGTTGCACTGCTAAAAGAGCTGCTACACAGAGTTTTGTTAGTTTGTAACAATGACAATGAAGATCTCTTTTTTTTTTTTTTAAATCAATGCAGTGTACAGTCATTTTCTATTTTCAGAGTTTATTTTTTGCTGGTATGCTCTTTTTTTTTCACAATTCTAGGCAAATGGTATCTCTGCCAAATCTTTTCGTACTTCGTGTGGCAGATGTTAATCAACACAAAGAGTCACAACTTGTCTGCAGCTGCTAGACTGTGATCATGTGTTTCATTGTAATGTTTATCTTTATTAGTTCCCCCTTAAATCCACATTATTTTGCAGTGATGCCAGTTAGAAGTACTTTCTAAATTTCCTCTTGTTTCTTTTTGTTGAACAGGAAGTTGCACCCACATGTCGGCAACCAATCACGGAATTTTCAATTAAATCCGTCAAAGACCTTTGAGGATGCATTGCTGCCTCACAACATAGTGAAAAATCCTGTAGCGGTGAATACTCACGTATTTTATTGAAATTTCAGTAACTCTGAAGTCAGTTTCAAGGTGTGTGATACATGTTTTATAAAAGTTAATTTTTCACTTTTTTTCCTCCCTTTCCCAGAAACGTCCTGCACCTTTTGAGTCTTTGGAAAGGCTGGCTGCTAAGAGTCAAAAACTTGTTGAGCAGAGGTTCCAACAGGAGCCCACAGTTAATGAACTGTTCAGCAAAAAAGGACATGATGTTACAACACCTACCCTCAACTCCAGGTTCCACACAAAGACGAAGGAGCTTCAACAGACACACAGCCACACTGGTAACCAAACTGGATTACCAGGGAACCACAAGGGTTTTCCTCTAATGCACAATTTGTGTAGCACCTCTGACATACCTGGTTCAGAGAGCAGAGAGCAAGAACCCAAAAATAGTAGTCAACAACCTGCACAAGGTGGCTCCGAATGTGCTCATCACCGGCTGACCAACAGCCAGCACAGGAAGAAAAAGTCTAAAAAGCATAAATACAAGGAGCGGGAGAGATTAAAAGACAACAAAGATGATGAATGGTTGGAGACAAGTCCTGATCTCAAGCAGAAACAGGATAAACTTGACAGTAAGACACTTTTCATTCAGTTTTTACATGTGATTGGTGTTAATTTTCACTTCTCCTTTACTATGATCAAATCCTGAAACCAGCAGGGTAACAAGGAAACCGTCTTTCAAGTTATTTTATATTCGAGATAACTTGTTTTGACTTCCCTCTGACAGTCTGACTTGAAGAAAGTTTGGAAGAATCACTTTATTTCTGTTCACTGTATGTGTTACATGTCTTACATGGCAGGGGCAAACACTTTATAAACCAATTTTTCGCCTTTAGAATTGCTTGAAAAACAACAGGTTTACCACAGGTGGTCAGCACTAATTGTGTGTGAGGTCTCTGAGTGAGCCGACCGCCCACTGGTACATTTATATAGTATTATCTCATAAGCACGTCTGTGTTTGCTCCCTTAAGCTGACTCTCTTGAGCCCGTCTTGTGTTTTGTGGCTGACTGACTCAACAACATGTTGAGGAGTGCTTTAGGTCTCTAAGCTGTTGTGTCTCCTGGTACACACAAGCTCGTCTGTCTGCAAAGACAGGCGGGCAGAAACCCATACAAAAACATGTTGCCTGATCTTCAGACAAGGACAAAGTGTTCTGATTGTACTGACTCAACTCAAGCCAATGTCATTTTTTTTTAATATCTGGTGCTTTATTCCAGATCCTGACATCACAAATGCTGTGGCCTCTGAGAAGCCAGATTATGTGCTGTAAGTGTGAACATGTTTAAAAAACATTGTGTTCTGGTCAATGTGGGCCATAAAATTCCTTTCAACATTTTAGTTGAAAAGGATCTTGGAAAATACCTGCATAGAGCTTTAACATGCATATGAAGCGTTATAGCTATCAGGAACTACATAGCACATAAAAGTAGTAAATATTTATGTTTTTTTAATTGTTGTAATGAAGTATTTAGGAAAGAATTCAGTTTGTGGCAGTGAGCGGTGAACCTTCTGATGTGGCAGCGTGACTGGTTCTGTGCTGCTTTCTTGTGTTAAAAAACAGGTACTACAACAGCAGAAAAGGATTCATAAATTCATAATGCTTTCAGTTTTCATGTAAGACTAGTGAGATTGACCAAGACAGTCACCCTTTGTGATGCTGATCTGTATTACATCATCATTAATTCTACTAATTGTCAGTGTTTGCCTCTGTGCAGCTCGTACACCACCATCATTAGTTTGGATCAACGTCGGCGGTATCAGGAGGATTTTTCAGCGGAGTATGACGAATACAAAGATCTTCACTCCCGAATTGCCACCGTAACTCATATGTTTGTTCAGCTAGGATCCAAGATCAAGAGCTTGTCCCCCAGCACACCAGAATATAAGGTTCATTTAGATCTGACACGGAGGAATTGTGTTGAATTCAATGAATGCTGATGTGGGAGTTCATTTATCTGAACTAATACCTACAATTGTGTTTTGTACCATTAGGTCATGGAAGACCAAATCCTAGAAAAGTACAAGAAGTATCGAACAGTAAGTCAAATATTGGAATGGTTTAAGTTGTTTCATTTCCTGAATTTATTTAATCTCCTTTCATAAATCACAAGTTTTGTACATTATTTTATTATACAGTAGCTAGTACTAGTAGTCGGAACACATTTTACTTTAACAACAATGTTGTGATGGGCAGCATTGTGGTGCAGTGGGTAGAGCTGTTGCCTCACAGCAAGAAGGTTCCTAGTTTGAGTCCATTCTATGCAGTTTGTATGTTCTCCACGTTTGTGTGGGTTCTCTCCGTGTTTCTGTCTTTCTCCCATTTCCAGAAACATGCAGCTTAGTTTAATTATTCACCCCAAATTGGCAAGGTGTGGGTGTGTGTGGTTGTTTGCGTGGGGTGTACCCTGCTTTTCACCCACAGCCAGCTGGGCTGGGCTCCGGCAGACCCGTGACCCGCAAGGCGGATTGCAGATGAGACAATCTGCAAGACAATGGAACGATGGTTAAACAATTGCTGTTTGCCAACAGGGTTATAAGTGATTTTACTGTTAGTCAATTACAATAATGAGTTAATTACTGCAGATGGTTACCTTCATTGGAGGACTTTTTGCAAAACGTCATATCATATCAATTATTAGCAAAGATATGATAGATTATTTGAGCTTTATTTTGGCTTTATTTGAATTGTGTTACCCACGAAGCTGAACCGTTAAATAAAACTGCTATCAGCATAACTTAAATCAATCAAATATGTTTTATGAAAAGTAAATTTACAGTTAAGAAACTTGTCAAAACTAAAGCCATGTAAAATTACATGTAACATGTGAAAAAAACACAAATATACTCTCAATACACTGTGAACTAATAATAATTTGACTGTTTGTGGGACTTTGATGATGACTGAGATTTACAGCAGAAATCTGCTTAAAAAGTTGGCACTGAACTCAAGTGAGTACCATATAAAAAATTCCAAAATTGACCAGACCCTTGCTCCACTTATTTCTACTTCTGCATCATTACTTCCCATGTTTTTCATCTTAAAGTATTCTCCATTACTTGGTTAGGGGTTTATTGTTTCTATGCTTATTGAGGATAAATGAGTAAACTTAATAAAGCAACAACTATTTTCGTCATCCTCCACAGAAATTCCCAGGCTACCAGGAAGAGAAGAAACGCTGTAAATATCTCCATGAGAAACTGTCCTACATCAAGCAGCTGATCATAGACTATGACGTCTCTCAAGCCTCTTCGTAGCCTCGACTCTGCCCTATGTCACATGTTTTTTGTGGAACCCCCTTTCTTTGCAGAAACAACATATGTGTCAAACAAAATGTTTTTATCAGTGTGTAAAAGATATTGGAAGAAGCATTAGATGTCATCATGGACTTCTTCTGTTGGGACCAAGGACCAAGAAATCAATAGCAGAATTTTCTGTGGCATTTCTGATTCTATTTGTTTTGAAAGGATCTGATTCGGTCCTACAAGATGTTGTAAAAAGGAGAGGAAAAAAGGCCTAAACACTAAAAGAAAATTCTAAATTGATATTACATACACTTCCATAATTTAATGCCAGTCATTTTTAAAAATAAATAAAATGTAGCAATTTTTTTTACCAATTTATCCCAATGTATTTATAATGTTTTTGAGACTTTTTATTTCAAATGTTACTTCAGACATGTTCTCTCACTTCCTTTTATGTCATGTTCATGCAGCACAAGGACGAGCGCACGTTTCAATTCCGTATCAAATTTAGCTAATTCAGGATACATAATTGAAGCAGAACATTTTAACAAAACCAACAACAATTTCTCATTTTATCCTTTGTATCTGAATGGGCAAAAGAATGGAGTGATTTCCCCTCATTTCAGCTTCCCTTTATCTGAATGTTTGAAACATTTATCTTGCAGTGAGACCAGTTCAAAGCAGTTCACTGCATGAGCATCGAGATAATGAAATATTAACAAAATTTTAAGGTAAGTGGTTTTCATATTGGAAGTAAGTGGCATAATTTAAGCCTTGGTACATAATAGTGAAGGTGTTTTTCAGTGATGTTCTGCAATATATTGGCGTTATGTTTGGGATGTACCCCACCTCTCACCTGTAGACAGCTGCGATAGACTTCAACAGACCTGTGACCGCAAGGTTGAGAAGCGGCTACAGGCAATAATTATGATTATGATCTTCTCACCTGCAAGAAAATGGATGAATGGAGATTTTCCAGTGACCCTGGGTGGGGTCCTGACATACGGCACAATAAACTCTTATGTAGAATACTTGCTAACACTTGCAAGTGAATGCATCAAGAAAATGAAATGGAAAAATATCCAAATAGTTGAATATGTGAAGACAGGTTCACATTGGGCCTGCTGCAATGCAGTATACGTTGATGTATGCACTGTCTCTAAATGCATTTGTGTTTAAAGTATTTAACATACCCCTTTCTATTAAAAGTAACTGGTTCAAGAACCAGAATGCTTGGCCTTAATGTCTAGTTTCAAGTATTTACAACCACTGGAAATAAAAGGTATCTGTTTCCCTCATTGTCTTTGTTAGAACTACTGATGTTTTTATTTAAAGCCATCATCCTCCACTCAGTGTAGCTGTTCCCAAAGTGTCAGCTTGTTTATCACCAAGCAGGTGGGAAATCGAGGGAGTGCGAATTACAAATTAAATCAAAGGACTGATCTCACTGTTCCACACATAGTTGTGGAGACTTCTAAAGTGTCCAAAAAGTCCACTAGAATAGCTCCATCGCCTATACTAACTTGTCTGAACTTTGCTCATTCACGAAGAAAAAAAGACTATGCAATGCATGACGGCACATTGTTGAGTAGTTTTAGGTTATTTCAAAGAACACTGGGAGATGGCACTGCTTTGGGGGCCTTGTAGTGGACCCTGGGTGATTTCAGCCCCAGATATTTGGCCTGCAGGAAAATGTGGAGCCATATTGGCAAAAAAAATGCAGATTTCTGAGACCAAAGCAGTAGTGGTACAATTGTGGCTGACCTGAAGTGGTGTTTTTTTGTTTGTTCTTTTTTTCTTTTCTACGTTTCTGTTGCCCGTTGGTAATCTGTGCCCATTTGTGTTTTGCTGTTTGTTTTCTAGAGTACAAACATTTTCATTCTGATTGTAGTTGCAGTTTTTCTACTGAATGTTATCTAGTGATGTAGAGGCCTTAAAATTCCTCTTATCGGATAAAGTCTGCCTATAACGAGTTTTTATCAACAGACGTCTCTTTACAGCCTTATATCATATATAAACCTGTCATAGCCATTTCACAACTCAAAAGAATGCCAGCAGTGGCTTTCACATGTTTAAATATTGCTTTTTTTGGGAAATATATCACAATTTAATTTAAAAGTTTTAATGTCAATTTGTCATAGCAGCACAACGTACTCATCTTTTGCATTTGCAATCCTTCTGGTACGTTGCGGTATGTTTTCCTAATCGTCATTGAGATATGGTGTCTCATATGAATGTGGTTATACACTGTGGATGATGTTCCTCTTTCTAGCCCATCTGACCTGGCTCTGATCACATGGACTTGTTTGGCTGGAAGACGGCCTGCTGTGATTCTTGTTATATTACTGTTGAAGTAATGAATTTCAATCATGTTCATAGAGTGGAGGACAATAGAAGAAGGCTTCAGGGGGAAATGGAATAATAGTTTTGACTGTCTGATCTGATGGGTTGTTCAGTTTGATTAAAGAGCCTTCTGTCTTTATTTTACTTCTTCCAAATTTACTAAACTTTTTTCTTTATCTGCGCAAATCAAAAACTACAAAAAAAAATCTGAAGGTGTTTTGTTTATTGAACCTGTGCTGAATATATGCAGGACACCAATGTGTACTTCACAGTAGTTGTCTTTATGTGCTACTTACATTTGAGTGCAAAACCTTGTCTTTGTCGCTGGAGTAAAGACGAGAGTATGAACGATGTTTAACAAACACATACATTCTCATTTCCAAGTTGTGCAAATATTAAAAGAATAAAACATATCAACATATGCATGGAGATTTTATTGCTTTACACGCTTTGTTGTGATTTTTTTTTCTGCAGATATGCCCGGAGCCTCCTAAAGGGTACCAATAGTAAATGTCAATTAAACAAGATTGCTTCATATTTTAATATAAGTGTTTTAAATGTGTAAAGGTTAACAATGTGATGAGTCACATCAGAGGGTTACATCGGTGGCACTGCTGACCTGAGCGACTGCAGATTCAACAAGAACCAATACAGTCAGACTGCAACATCCCGCGACACCCCTCAATTCAAAATTTTACCCCGACCTACTTGCACAGGTCAAAGATCATAGCTACTGCTCTGACCTACTGTCATAGATCAAAGCAGTCGCTTTGATCCATGACGGAAGCAGTAGCTTCGATCTATGGCCTTACTCACACTGGCCTTCTCCCTCGTCTTTCTATCTTATCCAGTTCCTAAATGTTTACAAAAGTTGAAATTTGACCTTGAGTAATGTTCTTTTTTTTAATTATTATTATTTTAATCTTTATATCTGCAACGGTTGCGAAGGTATTTGGTAGAACGAACGAACACAAACGCAGACAATTCCAATACATCGGCGGATATGACGTCATAAGTACGCGCGGAGAAGCGCCGTTGTCCTAGTTACGGTCGGGAAACGTTTCAGAGGGCGCATGCGGGTCCAGCGTACTTTAAATTCAAGTAAGACTGCTGTACACTACAATGGCAGAAAGAATTACAGGACATGACGGGTTTTTTTTAAAATTATATATCCATTTAGAAAAAAACAAACTTTGAATCACGTCTCGTTCACGGCGGCTGGTGTCGCTCCGTCAGTATTAACTTCAGCTTCAGCACCAGCTTCCTCACAACGCCTGTGTTTGTCAGAAGTCTGCTAATGAAAAGTCAATGTTAAGAATCATCCTGTGTATATTACTGTTGATCTTTATTTGGTTATGCTTTTTTTGAAAATCATGATGACAATCCAGAAAAATTGATTCATCGGGCATTCTATAAAATAATATTTTTGTTAGTTAGTTGTAAATGCTTAATTTGTTTACAAAAATCAATGGACTTACCTAATGAAGTGCATGTATTTTCTGGGTCTATTTTTTAACTGTGTTTTCTTTACTGTGTCTGTACTTGTAACAGAGTAGATATGTGTTGTTCCCACTGTGTACATGTCTGTATATATGGATATTAATCATAACACAACAACAATGCTAAGTGGGTTAGAGTAAACCGATTACAGAAACTAAAGTTTGGAAGTTTTCCACAATTCTTTTGCTCGTAGGATGTCAGTACACATGGGAAAAACTTCACCGCACCAAAATTGGAAGAAGACATCCAGACAGAAAACACCTACTTTTAAGCCATCTGCCACGACACAGGTACAAAGTTAGTTCTAGAAAAAAATCCATGACAGAGCTAACACTAGGCAGAGTACATCGTGAGATTCCACTCTAAACTAATATAATTGGTTAAAATAATAAATGTAGTATTATAGTAGCATCAATGTAGCGTTTTGAATAGTGATTGATTACTGATTCAAATCATATCCAGGTGACTTCTGTTGCCAATGTCAATTACATCCACAGTTTTTATCATGTTTGTGAAAATATTATTACTTTCCAAAGACGGGGCTTTCCCCCCCTCCAGTGCCATGTTTTACTTGTCAGATTCCAGAGTGTACAAACTGCCTGGCGAGCTCAGAAGATGGCCGTTACCTCGGTCTGGGTCACTCCCAGGGCTTTTCTATTTGGTGTGCATCCTCTCTGATCGCTGTTGCAGAGTGGCTACATGACACGGTAGAAATGACATTCATTCAGATCACTAGAATGTCTGAGACAACGTATGTGCTTGGCACTGTAGATGATATGGGTGAGTAAAAAGCCTCTGGTCATCACCATCACCTTTATGTTATGTCTGTGGCCTCAGTGGATAAGCCACATATTAACCTGTCATCTCCCTCCTCAGGTGTTGCCAGAGTTTTTGCATATCATAATGAAGACATTCACCTCCTTAGTGTTCTTAACATCATGGTTCGTATTCAGTGTCCTTGAAATCTATGTGTTTCACTTCAAATCAAACTTGTTTGTAATCTATTTGTAACATGTCCTGCATATTTATATGTTATAAAATGGTTTTCAGTGTTGAATTCATGTAATTGGGTTTTTTTTGGAACAAGAAAAATGTAATACCAGATTCAACACTTTCTCTCAATTCAAGGAAAACGTCAACAAAAGGAGTATTTGTCTGACATATGAAATGTCTGAAGGGGGAGATTATGCAGCTGCTTCGATTAGTTGTAAGTGAGTCCACCACCTTCTGTTTGAATTATATTCATGATATCATTTAATTGAACTGGATCATTGTTACACCTCCCTTAAGGCAATGGTGCTGTTTGGCTCGAGGTCTACAGCTTCCCCTCAGATGTATGGCAGAAAGAGTTAGAGATGGCACTTTTGCAAGAACAGGTATTATACTAAAATGAATCCAGTGTGCTGCTGGTTTGAGCATTATTGTGTATCAGATATTGTATTAACCTCTTTACAAACAAAATAACTCATGGTGACACGTTGCATTCCAGTTGCCAGTTTTCTCTTTATTTATATCTTGTCATTATAAACTTTTGCACATAAAAAACGCCCTGTGAGGTGAAAGTAGCTCAGACGACAGGGACTTGGCTTAGGAACCGGTGTTCAAGACCAGCATGGACCATAGTATGGAGTGTGGACCGGTAGCTGCAGAAGTGCCAGTTCACTTAATTCCTCCTCTCCACACATAAAAATATATTTGAGTTAAAAAAAATAAAACCCATTAAGTGATCAATTTAAAAAAAAAAAAAGTTTAGAGTCTATTTGAGAAAAAACTTCTAACAGTTTTGCTTTTATGCCCAGGACTCATCCGGAGATGTGGATTTGAAATGGTCTCCAGCTTCAGTGGTGTTTAAAATCACACCATCCAAAATGCCAGCAGGTATATTTTATCTCGAACATAAAAGTGTAACACAAATCATAGTGTGGTATAACTGAACCAATCAGAAATCTTTTTGTGTTTCCGTTGTAAGAGGAACTACTAGTGTAAATGCAGATGTGTGTTGGTTCCAGGTGAATCTAAGTCAGCCATTATGCTTTCAATGATTCCAGCCTGGGCTGTATCCCATCATGTTTCCATGCCTCTGTATTACAAAGTGACATTTCCATCATTGTTTGTGTTGTTTTGTGTTGAGTACACCAGATGGTCCACTTGAGGACTTCTTTGCACACTGCTTGGCTCTGGACACACACATCAGCAGCCGTCATCAGCAGGAGGAACAGGCTTCTAACGCTGATACAGGAAAAATAAAAGCGGCAAGTGAAAGGTGCGATAAATTTGTATTTCGTGATTAATCCGATTTTATAACAGACATATACCATTGTATGATACAATGTTTTATTTTACATGTATTCATGAATTTACTTTTGGCGGAGTGACTCGTTTGGAACCTAAATTGTACTCATTTCCAGACTGTGAATCTCATAAAGTAATATGAATGCAGATTCTCAAAAAATATCTGAATTACATGGAATCTTTTTTCAGGCGTTGCACCCACCACTTTCTTCTGCCTTGTGGTCGGTTTATTGGTGAGAGCAGAGCAAAGCCTCAATCAGGTTTGTAATGTAGGATCATTTTTCATGTGAAAGTTCAAGTTAGGAATTAATGAAGAAGAATAAAACTAAAAAATATAACTTTTCCAGAACCTCTCGGTAGTCTTCATAATATTAGATAATAAAGAAGGTCTTTCTGTTTTAATTAATATTCATTTCCTGAGGATTGAATCCTTCATTTTCTGTCAATCTATTATTAAAAGTGCATGAAGTGACAAACATCCCTGTTGATGCAAACTTTAATTTCAGTTGGATTTCCCGTTGCTCTTTGTGTGTGGTGGAGCGGCAGCCAGAATCTCTTCCAGTATTTGCTTCAAAAAGCACCAAATAAAAAATCTGGTAAGATATTTTCACAACAAAAACTTTAAAATATATCGTCTGTTGTTTAAAGAGCAAGAGAAGACAAACAAAAAAACGTCATTTAACACTTCTGTTATTGAAGCAGATGTGGAACCCGTACCAGATGAGCTGTGGCCAAATGCAAATGAAATCCTTTGCTCTGCTGTCAGCAGATCCACCCGTTACGTAGCTCTTGGCCTTGATAGCGGTGTGGTTTGTGTCTGGGACAGGCAATCTGGTGAGCTATCCTCGTTACTGTCCTCCATCCGTACATCCATCCATCCAATTTCTTTGTGACGAGAATAAATTATCCTCTCACAGATAAAAAAAAAAAAAGGTAGATTTCATATCTTCCAAGAACTGATCTGTTATTTCTTCATCTTTATTTTAATAGCTCATGTTAACACTGTCGCTGCGCAGTAAGGCGATTTCAGGTTCGAGTCCTGCTCTGTGCCCACCTCTAAAAACATGCATTAAAGGTTAACTGGCCTCACACACTCCCTTAGTGTGTGTGTGAGTGTTTGTCTGTCGACAGCAGATGAAGAAAGTGGTTGGATGGATGAATGTTATCCCAAAATTGTTCATGGTCATTATTCTGACATGTGACTTTGAGTACATTTTGTCAGCAAATATCAGTAATAGCAGAAAAAAAAACATTAAAAATATCCCCGAAATAAATTTTTTATCAAGCCCCTGTTACTTTATCTGCCTGTTGTAGAGCAACAACAAAACACAGAGTAGATTGTCCTCATCTTGATGGTCAATTGTAGATGTAGACTCACCTACATTATTATTATTACATAAATATTAGGCCTTTTGAAAGCGTCTGTGATTGAATTAACACCCTGAAAGCTTCACTGTACAGTGATAATGGGGCAGAATCAGTTTGTGGAGCGTTTATTATTGTGTACTGTGAGGCCTTATGGTTATGGCCTGTTTGATTTTCATCTCCTTGTCTTTCCCTCAGGATCTCCGTTATCTGTGGTCTCGGTGTCAGCAGCAGACAGCGCCTTCCTAAGGATTCAGTTTGTGGATAATTCACCTTTGTCTGCTGATGATTCTCATAGTTCCTTCACAGAAAAAGTCAAAATTCTGGTTTTATGTAAAAATGGAGCGATTCATACTGTCACCACAGGACGAGAAACACAGTCCTGCACTATGCAGCTCACTGACTTACTGAGGTTTACATATTTTCAAATTTCACACATGCATCAATACAATTGAGAGTCACTTTTTTAAAAAAAATATTATTTCCTCACAACACTTCCAGTATGATTTCCTGCATCTCCACAGGACGAAACACAGCGGTGATCTCCCAACTGTCGTAACATCGGTGCCGTTCCTGCAGAACTTGGTAGAAAGCCTGACAATGTTGATAAAAAGTTTGAAGCTCTTATTGTACTTTCTGTACCATACTCATCTTATAATTTCTAACTGTTTAGGTCTTGCTTTATTATCTTCTTTGTCTCATTCAGTTATTTGTGCTGCAAAGAAATGGAAAAGTATTCCTCCTGGATGTCATCAACAAAACCACTGTGTGCCTCTTGGTTCCTCTCTCAACTCATCCAATCGCTTCTCCCTGCAATCCTGTTTACGCCCTAAACGCCAAACAGAAAACTTTGTTCATAAAAGGTAAACTCAGTGCTTTTGCCTAATGGCATTCTATAGGGTCATATCAAAATAGAGACAGCTCAATGATAATGATTTCCTGTTGAAGGTTTGCATGTCTCGGCACATGACCTGATGCCCAGCTGCAGCGTGCCTTCCCCTGGAGAAAGCCAGAGTCAGCTTCTCGTCTTTCGTTTTGGAGAGTCTGATGTCATCAAGCAGTACATCATCTCACCACGACAGCAAACACCCAATTATGTCACTCTAGAAGAAACCTGCGACCTCTACCTTCAGCAAAGGTTCATTTCTTTTGGCTTCTTGTCACTTATGTGTGAATATGTTTTCCAGTTATTTTTGAAAATTTTCTCCTAAGATGAATCACATAATATCATGATGCAGTATGTCCAAAAAAGTTCGTAATTCATGTTTGGATGCTGAAATGTCCTCTTGTGTGTTTTAATGGGAAGAGCGCTTTCTTTGGATGAAAGGCGCAAAGCTCAAAAGCAGACCTGGAATCAGTTGAAGGAGACTGAAGTGGCAGTGAAGCGCAGGCCCAGCAGATCTACAATCAGCTGAAGAAACGAGAGACTTGGCCTGGAGTTGTTGTTTTTTTATCTTTAGTGCAATTTCCTCCGGGATTAATAAAGTGTCTGTCTGTCTGTCTGTCTGTCTCAATCTGTTTAATTTCATTTAAACTCTCAAGTTTGCATTAAACTCTCAGGTTTGAGTTTAATGCAGCCGAGTCTTGCTTTGAAAATAGTTTATAAGACAGACTTTAATGGTTATGATTTTTGAAATACATTTCATTTGCAGGCAGACAATTGTTTTCAATAAAAAAAAAAACGTTGAAAATATTAATTTATTGAAATTAATAATGGCGGGGGGGGGGGTATATCTTCAGATGAATTGTGTTGAGTTTTTATATCTCCAGTTTTGGAAGGCTGTTTCAAATGCATGAAGGATGAGTGTACCCTGGATGGTTGTGACTGGGCCACCCAGTCGTGGCATCTTGGTATTTTGATTCCTTCAGGGTACTTGAATCTTTCATGTGTCACATTTTCAATGTCAGAAAACATCAAAAGTAGGACATGGTGTACAGATTTAACTTGATTTGACTAATTTAATTACAATTTTAGAATGTGTCATACCACACTCATGAAAATATACCGATTCTGACGTTTGTATAAGTATGTAAAAGGAAAATGAAGAGGGATTTTTTTTTATATATACACAAAACACACAAACACAAAAACACAAAAAAAATCCCCTCAAGATCTGTTACAGATATATACGTTCATCTATTTATCATAATTCACAGGGCATTGCTCCTTGAAGGTGCAATTAATGAAATTAATGACAATAAATAAAATAATAAATAAAAGAGAAAGCATTTATACAGCCTTCTTGGTAAAAGTGTCGAGGACGGAGGTACCAGGCAAGAGGAAGACCAAAGAGAAGATGGATGGATGTAGTGAGGGAAAGACTCACTGAAGAATTACATGCAGAGAAAAATGTGTAACACATATAATACTTGGAAAACTCACCACTTTGAGACAAAGAGTAAAATTTTTCCTTTTCTGCCAAAGAACTGAGGCTTATTTTGAATCCTTTGCAGCCCATCGATCTGTCACATTTCAAGAGCTTTAACAAACTGACACTCCATTTCTGCACAGCCGATTGTACCGGTGGGCAGCATACACATAAACATGTTTGATAATATCTGCACACAAAACTCTGAAATCTTATCTAAACTTGCAGATTTATTTCCCTTCCTGGGTATGCTGGATATCGTTTTATAGAATGTGACATATCCACATTTCCAGTGGGTTCACACTGGATACTTCAAATAACATTAAATACAAAGTGAAAATTTACAAAGCAACAAATATTCATTTATTACAGGGGTCTTAATAGAGTGATAAGTGGATGCCCATCATGAATCTCATCGGGCTGCAGGGCTCACTTCTCTTTTCAGTGACAAAGAGTTGGCAGCACAGGTGAAAGATCCATTTATAACTGTGTTATTATCCAATTCTGAGACGGTGGTCGTATTGCAATACCGTCTTTGGAGCCCTTTTCGGAAGTGAATGGTGAACAGGCCATAAATGACAGGGTCCAGGCAGGCATTTCCAAGTCCAAATATGAAGAGAATGTGGGTGAGTGAATGGGAGACCTTCCCCTCCAGGTCATCAGGGAAGAACCAGTACCACAGGCCCAGCAAGTAGTACGGTGTCCAGCATATGATGAAGGATAAGACAATCACAATACTCATTTTTAGAGTTCTCATGCGAGCTCTGGGTATGTTATTCTTCGAACACCGCAGATTCACTTCACTGGATGGCACTGCATGGGAGCAGACAGAGGCAGAACATAGCGTCCTGCGTTATTATGCAGGAAAGACTTGACTGTAAACAAACAAACCCCAGAGGGAACTCAGTCCATCTCCACCACCCTTTTAAAACCGACTCCTTATTCACTGCAGTCAAAAAAAACATCTAGGCTATGTAGGAAAAAGTGAAAATAACTTCCTGAACCCTGGATCCTTTTATTAGATTTTATTTCATTCATTCATTCACGTTCTAAACCCGCGTCATCAGCTGTGGCAGGTTGCGAAGTGCTGGAGCCTATCCCAGCCGACTGGGGACGTGAGGCAGGGGACACTCCAGACGCAATTTGTCAAGTAGTATTTGTGCAATACTGCTAAAATACAAACAAATAAATCGGCAGATGTTGGTGAAGATAACTGAGGGAAATGCATTATATATGAGTTTGTATGCACAAAAAGTTGTCACGTGAATCCCATAAATGATTACATTCGAACTCACAGTTGTCCTTTCTCAGGCGTCTGGAGATCTCGCAGAAGATCCTGGTGTAGCAGGTGATCATGATGACCAGCGGCAGCAGGAACAGACAGCAGAAAGTGAACATGTTGTAGGCCGTTTCGAGCCAGCGAGCGCTGAAACTTCCACGCGTGGTGCACTGAGTGAAGTCCTCAGGAGAGCAGATGGTCACACTTCGAAAAAGGAATATCTGAAGAGGAAACAAACAATAATACGGAAGTGTTTAGTCATAGGACAACCTATGAACACAGATAAAACAAAATCCTAATTCAAAAGATTTGCACCATCAAATTGGCTACCTTATAATAATGTTCTCATGGTGTTAAAGAAAGTTAAAATACAGAAATACAGAACCTCTTTAGATTCAATAAAACATTTTTCTAAAAGATATTTGCGGTTTTGATAAAGGAAATGAACCACATCCCAAATTTATATCTACCTTCGTATTCCATTCTATCTATTGAGGTGAAGGTCTTCCTTCTCTCTGGTGTTAAACAGAAAACAAGCCAGTTAATGGTGAGACTGTATATCTATTACATCTATTTTTTTTTTTGACCACTCATTTTCATTGGTCATTACCTGACCAGAATTCTCTCCCCTGCTGCTGCTTTCAACAATTATTACATCCCGCGAAATGGTGATGTATTGTAATTGTCAGTGTGTGTGTGTGTGTGTGTGTGTGTGTGTGTGTGTGTGTGTGTGTGTGTGTGTTCGTCCGTCTGTTAGTCCACCAAATATCTTCACAACTGTTCCAGATGGAAAGATGAAACAAAAAGCACATTACTCTGGTGGCAAAGGGGATGAAAATGAGAAATGTTCATCTTTTGTACACTCAGGAACCAGATAAGATAGAAAGACGAGGGCGAAGGCCAGTGTGAGTAAAACTGAGATATTTTCTATCCTGCGATTCTATCCTGTGATATTTTTTGCACATTTATATTCAAGGAGGCAAGGGGATGAAAATTAGATCACAACCTTGACCTTGAAAAATTAATTAAAGGCCACATTTTCACTTTTATACCTATTTAGGTACACATCTCTGAAACCTCATGACAAATAGAATGCAGCCGTTACACGTTGGATCATGGGTCTTTTATTAAATGACCCTGACCTGTGAACGTAGGTCAGGGTAAAATTTTGAATCCAGGGGTGTCGCGGGATGTTGCAGATGACTGCCTTGTTCCACACTGATTTTGTCTGATCTGCTGGCTGACACTCATTTCACGACTTATTATCAGAAGAGATTGTGGATGTATGTTTTTGGTCATAATGATTTTCAAACAAAGACTTGTACCAGAGTACAGAACATATCCATTTGCTTCTAGGGCTTCCAGCATTTTCCAACTGTAACAAAAATGAATCCTAACCTGCGGACCTTGTCATCACCGGGGAAACTTGACCTTACCTGCGGAACTGAAAGCGTAACACTCATCCCCCATGCCACAGTCAGCATGACTCTGTTTCTCTTTCTGGCATTGCTGATTGCCAAGGGGTTGAGTATGGCTGACTGCCTATCCAGACTGATCACCACCGTGATAAAGGCACAGGAGTACATCGCCTGCAACTTAAGAAACATCAGCATCCTGCAGACAAAGTCCCCAGCCAGCCACTGGACAGTGATGTTCCACACGGCATCCACAGGCATCACAATAAAGGTCACCAGAAGATCAGCCACCGTCAGGTTGATTATTAGCACCCTGACATGGGATTTACGCTTCCCATCGGCGTGAGCCGCCCACAGGACAGCCAGGTTGCAAAGGGCGGATATTCCACAGAGAATGCAGGTGATGACCACTCTGGCTTTGGCAGCTGTGGTGAATGTGGGCAGCTGCAGCGTCCCGCCTGATGCCGATGACGTGTAGTTACAGCTGAAGTTCAGTCGGCAATCTGTGGTCAAGTGATGCACGGTCGCTGCGGAGTCGCACATTTTCCGATGCTCACAGCAGAGTAAGCATTCTTTTCACCACACAGATGAGTGCTGGTTGACAAGAGAGAAGCAGGCAACACACCACATGAATCATGGGTCGGGAAGTGCAGACAGATCATCCATTCACACAATATTAGTCTAACGAGAGGAGCTCCTGTACGTCAATGAATAATGCAGTGTTTCGTCAAGTAGAAGAAATATGCATGCATGGAAACCATTTGTGTGACAGTTCAAATAGGTGGAAAGAAAAACATGTAAATTATGAATGTGGTGCACTGAGCTAGGAATTATGAAATGAACACAAGTCTGTGTTTTCTTCAGATGAATGAACTGTAATGGAGCTAATAAAAATGAAACTGTAACAACCTTCAGTTCTTATGTGTAGTTCACATTTCTTTATCACTCATAAAAACATGGGAAGAAGAAAGGTATTATTTATCATAGAATAAAAGGTACTAAACGTCACCACACTGTATTAATAATGTAATAATGATATACTATATACAGTATATATATATATATATACATATATATGTATATATGTATATAAAAAACAATTCAAGAACACAGAATACACACACCTCTGCAGATGTTGTTCAATAAAAGCTAACAGAAAATAGTCTCTAAGTCAAAACTAAATCCCAACAATCTTCAGTGTGACGATCTATTGTTATATCCCTGAGGGCAGAGCACAGACAAGTCGGCGTTGCTTTAGTCAGACCTGTGTCACACCAAATTAAGTAATTCCAGAGTAAATCTTTGACCCTGGAAATCTACTCATTGCGTTTAGAATCATGGATTCATCGTAAACAGTTTGAGATATAACTTTTTCTTTTAACAGATTAATTAATTTTATTTGATTTAGTTTAAATCTACTTTATCTCAGTTATCTTGTGGCAACATCCTCAAGTCTCTTCACCTTTATTACTATACTGGGACCCAATAGATATTTCAAATATTTATTTTAATCTTATTTGGTGTGGAGTATTGGATCTGGATCAGAGACCAGTTTCTGTGGTGATGGAACATTATGAGTTGTCCATGACTGTGGATTTTTATTGGCCTATTTTTGTTTTAAATTATATTAGTAGAAGTTTTTCTTTTCTTTAAAAAAAAAAGGGGCCTCTGTCACAACAATAAAGAAGGTGGGATTCAGAGCCACCTCAACTTCAGCCCTTTAGCCTACCATCCTAATCACATGCCTCGCTCTAAATCCCAATCACAGGGGTAATTTTTAGGATTGTCCTGACACAACATCACAGATTTTAGGCTGGTCCTGTTCAGACAAACACAACATCAACGACCATCTGCACCCACGTTTCAGTAGAATTCGTATCAAAAGTAAGGGAAAAACACAGATGATGTTATTTCTTGAGAACATTAAGAAATTCCAAAAGGAAAAAAAAACTGTTGAAGTAAAAAAAAAATGGCTACAATTTTCTCTTGAATCTGATTTGAATGAAATACATTTAAAAGCTATTCTGTGGTAAAATGAAAAAAAAGAAAAAAAAAAAAAAAAGAAACAGCTTATTTATAATTAATAATTAAAACTGATTCAAACACACCCACGTTTCAAGAATATGCCCATTATTAATGTCACAAAAGTCTCACACCAGCTATTCAAGACATTCCAGTTCTGCGTCCGTCTGCAGCTCTAAACTGTTCTCCTGATGCACAGATGATGACGTGAAGACATGAACTCACATTTACTCACAAACGCAGCCTCTCCATCCAATAAAAGATTTGCAGAAGTGCAAAAAAACTAAGTGCATTTTCATTTTTGCAAAGCAGGAGAACTTACGTGTTATAAAAAAGTGATGTGAGTTCAGCTTTGAGCGCACCGGTCGAACCCCAGATATTTTTTAAAAAAATCCCCGCGGGACGGAAGCTTCGTGTCGGGTTTCAGCTTCATCCAGGGAAGGCTGGAGGCTGGAGGCTGGAGGCTGGAGGCTGGATGCCAGGGATCAACGAGCCCACAGGTCCCCTGACAGCTTGTGATGCTGACCAGCTCCTCTGCTATCCAGTGCGTCCTGCGCGCTTCCGAAGGGTCCGCGGTTTTTTCATTCGTCATCCAACGCGTCAAACCTCCCACTGGGTGTGTTCTGACCTCAGCTGACTATCAGAAACACGTTCGGTTTAAAAGTTTAAGTATCCAGGATTGAATGAATGAAAACAGGGAGAAGAGATCAAGAAGGTGGATTAAGGTCAACAGTCCAGAGCAATGGAGAGTGTGGAACAGAGGTGAAGAAGCGTGTCCAGGCAGGATGGAACGGATGGAGAAAAGTGTCAGGTGTGATGTGTGATAGAAGAGTTTCAGCTAAAAGGAAAGGTGTACAAAACTGTGGTGAGACCAGCGATGTTGTTCGGTCTAGAGACAGTGTCACTGAGGAAAAGACAGGAGACAGAGCTGGAGGTAGCAGAGATGAAGATGCTGAGGTTCTCTCTGGGAGTGACCAGGAAGGATAGGATCAGGAATGAGTACATCAGAGGGACAGCACATGTTAGAGGTTTTGGAGATAAAGTCAGAGAGGCCAGACTGAGATGGTTTGGACATGTCCAGAGGAGAGATAGTGAATATATTGGTAGAAGGATGCTGAGTTTTGAACTGCCAGGCAGGAGGCCTAGAGGAAGACCAAAGAGGAGGTTTATGGATGTAGTGAAAGAGGACATGAAGGTAGTTGGTGTGAGAGAAGAGGATGCAGAAGACAGAGTTAGATGGAGGCAACTGATTCGCTGTGGCGACCCCTGAAGGGAAAAGCCGAAAGGAAAAGAAGAAGAAGTGATACATGCACTCATCCATTCACAGTAAAGACTATTAGTGTGAGTCACTTGTTACTGCAGAATTCATTCATGTATCCTTCAGCTTATATCTCTATTATCATTTACTTCTATACATAGCTTCATGGAATTGTATTAATTTAATAACAACTCAATTTTTACTTCTACTCCAAAAAATTAAAATGTGTGTGTGGAGGATGACGATTAATATATTTGTGCATTCCCAATGTTTGTCTCTTTGGTACATAATTACTGTGACCAGAAATTAAAATTAGCAAAGAAATTAAACAACAAAATCTTAGAATCCATTTAGTGAGGTTGAAATTAAATTAAGGTCCTTAAAGGAAAGTATGTCCTTATACATCAATGCATATCAAACATTCTGATCATTAGAAAGTGTTATTTCCAGGGATATATTCTACTGACAATAGACCGATAGAGTAGTCGTCACCATGGAAGGGGACTTCCTCTATTGTCCTTGGATGCGAGTTGCTGAATATGTTTTGATTTATTGAGATTAATGTGTGTCCCTGCTTTCGACTTAGATAATAACGTGAGGGGCAAAACAGGAAGAAAAGGGACATGCTGACCCAAAACAAATGATTTTATACCCCAGTTTATTATCACAGCTACCTGGATTGAGATCACACGGAGTTGTGTTTTTACATTTCAAATGTGTTGAATGGACATTTGAAAACAGGGGATGCACATTTAAAGTATAGATGGAAAAAATGGAAAAACAGGCTTCCAGTGATCCGTGTTAGCAGCTCGATCACGCTAAATTCACTAAAGTAGACAATGGGTGATGTTTCAGTGTGTGATTCCCTGCCGTAGCGAACATGTCAAGCTGACACTACAATCTGCGGAGCAGCATTTTCTCAGGCTGGAGCTCAAGCTGTCAACGCAGTCTCCTCAGGGTGAATTTCCTTTCCTCTATCATCATGTAGAATGTGGATAGCAGAGTATTGGATTTCTCCCAGATCAGATTTAAACAAACGTTCATTTTGATCCATCACAGCAGATAGTTGGCACAATGACAAAAGATTGGACATTGATCACCAACTGGTCAGAACATCCTGTGTTTAAAGAGGAAGGCAACATAATCACCAAACCATCAGTGGGCTGTATTCACTTTAACTCAATAAGTTGTCTCTGATGAAAGCACACACATTTCCACTTTTCCACTTTTACAGATGGTTTGTCATGACTGGTTAAGAAAACATTGTTTATTATAGTAAACAACATGGCAAATACATTAACATACATCCTACTATTGAGATTCCATTCTCAATAATGCAATATTTCATTGTTTGGTACGTCCAAGTCAAAACAGAAGAAGACGTCACTCATCATAAGAGGACAAATCATCTCTTTGCCACTTTCAGTTATGAAGATTGAACAAGATGTTTAATTAAAATATTCTCTTTAAATTAAACAAGATGTTTTAATTAGAGAGTTTTGCAAATCCAAGTTTGGGTAAAAAATTCCTTTGGACAATTTATGGCTATCTATTTCCCTCCCAATCTGTCTCAGAGCTTAAGGTAACACACTAGAGCTTTACACTTAACAGACAAAAGATGAGCATCAATGACTTCTAGTTAATTTAGCTTTATTTGTTTGGCGGTTTTAAATTAACACACACACACACACACACACACACACACACACACACACACACACACACACACACACACACACACACACACACAGAGAGAGAGAAATCATCCACACACACAAAAGAATTATCAAGTCATGGCCTGAAGCTCATCACATGAGATATTTACACAGATCAAGCATCATTTGTCTGTAACAATATGTCTCACTGTTTCTCCCACATTTTATTGTTGCTATAAGTATCGTTTGGTGACATGATTAATAAGCATAGACACAGTTTAAGTTCATTACGCCATAACACATATAATTTTTCACTCCTGTAGAATTTATTTTCAGAATCTCTGAAGGGAATCACCATGTGTCAATCTGCACAAGAATTCCTATTCTGAAAGTGAGGCTGATTATTTGCATAAAATGCACATCATATTTACATCAGAATAACAGATTATATGTGAGTAGATTGATAAATATTATTGCCGTGACTGCTTTAAAGTTGAAACATTGTTCAGTTTAAATGTGCAGCAGCCATGTCAAGAGTGATTTGACAGAATGAATGAAGCAGCAGATTTGAAAGATGCACATTTAAAGCAAAAACCCTGACCTGTGGCTGAATCACTTAGTTACTCAGGCCAGGGTTGCACAGGGCGGCAGCTGCTGTGTTTATCTCAAGTTCTGAGGCTGTGGAGCTACAGGGTTGAGCCAGAAAGCCTCTCTGTACGCTTCAGAGTCCAATGCCATATGGTTACTTTTAGCCTTTCACCCTTTCTCTGCCATTAAAGAAGATGTGTTCTTAATAATTCAGAGTAATATGTCTGAAAAGTAGAAAAATATGTGGTATTATTCAAATCATTGTGCATGTATAATATAAGTGACTGCTTCTTAATATTGGAATTTTACATCCTTGCACAGATATCAACATAAATTCTTATCAGTGAGGTTACTGTGGTAAGTAATGTTACATTTAGCCCAGTATATCACAAATATAAATCCTCAGCCAGACAATGTCTTCTTACAAATCCCTGCAGCTCCTATATAATATATTAAATGATCTACACTTGAGAAATCATCCATCTACCTTTGAGAACTTGAACGATTTTTCAGCTATCTGTGAGAAAGGATTTCATGTGAAACTGACGCATTAAAAGAAAAGTCAGGCTAAGGGAGCTGCTGATTACATAATGGAGCAGAAGGACTCAATAATTTTTAGTGTGTCAAACTGACACTGTGTCAAACTGACAAATATATTAAACGTAGATGTACAAAAAAGACAGAAACAGAGGGGGTTATCTTATACTACAAATAGACAGAAGGTGCAGTGTTGTGTAGCACTGTTGCCTATTTAATCTCGTTTATTGCAGAAAAGAGTGACTCTATAAAAATAAAGTAAATCATGTTTGACTTATTTTCTCTTCTGTGATTGTTTGTTTTCGCTTTTAATTTCAAATCGGTGTATTGAAATAGACTTTGAGTGCATATCTGCTTGTGACTTCTCATGTTTACATTGTGATATGATTTTTTAAATAATTTTTTTATAATTTTTTTTTTTTTTTTTTTTATAATCCCTTTCAGTTAGTTTGGTGAGAACCGGAATTGAAGTCCTACGTCACTGTGCCGTGTGGGCGTGACCATGTGAGATGTCACGAGCCAATACAGGAAGTACTAGCCAGCCACTGACAAGCTAATCACAGCGAGCGAACGCGACTAACTTAGCTTATATGTAGAGTCTTCCTGTCATTAAAGAATCAATTAATGTTGATGTCAACACACTCTGCGAAAAAGCTTATGTTATCAAAATGGGAAAAGCTGTTAGAATCGTCATTGTATCGCTTATTTTCTTGGTGTCGCAGGTAAGTTGATAGACGTTAAGAACAGAAACTACATTGCTTTAGCAGCACAGGCCCACTAGCGGAACTTGACTGCTGTTGACATAGTCTTATTTTTTTTTAGAATTAATACGCTGGTATTTTACACCAAAAAGCATGTGTGTGTAAAAATATACAACGAAAAAAGGGAGTAGAATCAGTAAAGTTAAGAATGTTGTAAATTGAAGCTTGTTTAGTTAGCTTCGGTTAGTGAGGTTTAAGCCAAGAAACTTTTGTAAAATGAAAATATGGTCGAAATTATTTACATTAAAAACATTAAATTAATGTCGATGACTATTAACAAAACTGACGCTGAACTCTGCAACGCATTGGACGTTTAAATCTATTATATCCAACTCAGGCAGATGAGTGATTTAAGGGTTGACTGAGGGTGATTACAGTCAGTCATAAACAAGAAAGCAAGTGTTACTAGCATTAAAACGATGTGGGTTTTTAATTACTGAAGGAAAAATTGTTATTGTAGTAATAATTATCCGTTTTTACAGCGCTTTTCCTGAACTCAAATACGCTGTACAGACAGAAAAGACAAACGAGAGACACAGAAACAGGTGAAATGGGTGGTGGAGGTTAATGGAGGCTCGTCAAAGAAGGGTAAGGCTGTGTTGGTAGTGGGTGTCAAGGCCCTGACCTCCAAGAGACAGTGCTTGGGTTTGGAGACTGGAGTGAAGATGTTGGAGTCAGTGGAGTGGAGGCGATGGAGGGTGGTGACCTTAAAACAGTTCTGAGAACACTGGAGATGATGTGAACACGGCAGGAGAACACATAGTACCTTATCTGAACCATGTTGAACAGGTTCCAAACATGAATTCACTTCCTGATTATGTTGTACAAGACAGGAGCAGCTGATTGTGTCATGTCCTGACAGGAAGCTGCATCAGATGATCATCTCTGTCTGTAAAAGCGCTTTGAAATGTCTGTTGATGTGATTAAGCGCTTTACAAATAAAAGTTGATTGATTGATGCTGCAGAAGGTCAGGTGGAGAGGATGGTATAGTAAGTTTTGATCAGATCATCGATGGTTAGTCCTTCTGGGAAGGTGAATGCTTTTGGATCTGTGGGTGGACAGAGGGCTGGGATGGAGAGACATGAGGTTTGGAAAGATATGGTCCAATTATGGTGCTTCTGGGGTTGGGAATGTTATTGTGGGAAGTTATATACCACGTGGTCTGAGAGGGTGAGGTCAGTGTGACAAAAGATGTCAATATGGAGGCCAGTGGAGCGAAGTCCAAAATGTCCGCATGTGTGGGTGGGCAAGTTAACATTTTGGGTGAAATTATAACTGTTTAAAATGTCCAGGAAGTCATTTGTGGTTTTACAATTATTTGAGTCAGTGTAGATGTTAAAGTCACCTATGACTAATATGGATGATAAGACTAGAGTTGTGTAGTGAATTTATGGGTTTGATTTGGGAGGGTGGTAAATGATAGAAATGGTTAAGGCAGTGAAGCCAGGAAGTCTGAAGGTGAGATGTTCAGAAAAAGGAGCTGCATAGATTGGGAAGGGCTCAGGATTGAGGGTTTGATGGTGATGTCCAAGGGGTTTTGTCATGAATCAGTGACACAGAGAAAGTCCAGTTCATGTCAGTCTTGAATTTGTTGATTATGAGGCTTTTATTGCTGAGTAATCTTGCGTTAGGTAGAATGAGTTTGAGTGACTGTTGTTGTAGATAAATTTACGGCAGGAGCCATTGTGGGTGTAGCGGGGGCTTCATATTAGTCCAAGGTGTTTTATTTCTGTGATGAGATCCGAAGGAGGAGACGAGAAGCGGATAAGTCGGGGTAGCAGTGAGTCATGGTGGAGAGCGTTGAGTAAGCCGGACGATAATACAATAACTTTGAAACAGAAGAATCAGTTCAAAACTTTCTTTCAAAACTCACCAGTGTCCTCTCTTTCCTTCTTTCAAACACCTGCAACAGGCTCAATTTTCAACAGCATATATACGACAGTATTATATTGTCACGCTTTAGTTTATGCACTTAATTCATTTTTTTATTTTTTATTTTAATGGGTCTTGTTGACACACAAACAACCAAATTAGAGACTTACCATACTGTATATGTTTTTGGTAAAGATTTAGAGAACTTTTAAGAATAACACTTTTTTCCCAACAGATAAACTGTCAAGAGGCAATCTTGCACATTTCAAATGGAAATACAGAGCGGGACTACTGTATTGTCTACAACCAGTCTTGGACTCCTCTCCCACAAACCCTTGATACTGCTGTAAGTTTTCTAAAACCTTTTAGCTGTTCCTCCATTCTAGCACTATTTGCAGCAGGACAGGAAATAAATCTTAACCCTTGTTTGTATAGTTTTTATATTTTGCATAAATAATCAATGAATATATTATTTGCTAAACGCCTGGCTCTATTTACAACCTGATGGTTGTGGGTTACCACTCAGATTACTGCATGACCAGAAGTGTTTACAGTAGGGCGTAACAATTTTTCTTGACACTTTTTTTCATTGCAATTTTCGAAGTAGTACCAAAACAAACCATAAAAAAATAACCATACATTGTTTGTTACTCTGCGTTTCTTTGACTTATGGATTCCTATCATGGTTATGCCAATATAATCCAAATTCAGAGTAGTTTTTTTTCTCCGTCAAAAAAATCCCTCAGTTGTAGGTATTGAAATAGGTCTTGATTACAGTACTTAGCTTGAAGTTGAAGTTCTCTTTTTTAATTACTGTGCAAATTGCTGTTATTCCATATAGAATCCATTGTTTAAACCTCTGGTCAAGAGAACTGGGAATAAAACATCTATCATAAGTTATCCATCGTAGAAGTCTAAGCTCTTTCTCAGTTTATATTTTGGTGTTAAATCACATTTTTTATGTAAGTTGAGAGACTCCACTTGTTCATTTTCTTTCTTCATTTATTCTGTATTTACAATAAGACTTTGAATTTATCTTCCTCGTATGAATTGCTCTAAATATTTCCATTTTGTCATATCATCTTTGTCACACCAGCAGAGTACAGGTCTAAGCTGTGCTGTATGAATGTATTCCTTAGGGATTGGTGTCATACTCCCTTTTCTTTACTACCGTAATCTGTAGTGTTTCAAACGTAATTCTTGGTTTATGATCATTCCATATGAACCTTGAAATAGTTGAACTCTATAAGCTGAATTGTTTTTCAGGTATCTGGACAGGTAGAGAATGAAATAGGTAGAGAAGCCGGGGGACAATACTCATCATATTGATCTCTATTCGTGAACAAATATCCAATGGAAGGATGGCCGACCTATCCAAATCGTCCCTTAATAATTTTCTGTGTTAGGGTGACCCCAAGATACTTCTTTTTTGTTGTTCTCCAGTTCAGTTTGTATTATTGTTGTTGTTGTTTTAGGATGGAGGTTAATTGAATGTTGGAATCTGTGTTTTGGTCAGCTTAAGCTTACTGTACTGTATATCCACAGCAGAAGCCCAAAGTCTACGTGATTGATTATTTTATTGCCCCCTCCTCCAAATCAGTTGGTAGTCATACATTTATATGTGTTTATTGTAACCTCTGTCATTGTCTTCATTTTCTCACGGGGAAATCTGAGGGAATTTTACTTGTGTCCTTATTGTTATTGTCTTTAATTTTTCAGTTGCAGCATCCGTTGGTCAACATGACTTCCTCTACGCTGTGCAACAGCTCAGGGGTGAGCCCAGATGTAGTCAAGGGCAAAGCGTTGGTAGTTATGAGCGGTGAATGTAATTCCACCCAAAAAGCTCTTGTTGCACAGGACCTTGGTGCTACCACGTTGCTCATTGCCAACAACAAAACATTGGTAGGACATCCTCATCAATCTGTGTTATTGTGACTCACTGTGTCTTTTTTTGCAACAAGCTAGGTTGTCTAAGTCTTATGTAGATAAGTTGTTCTTGTATAAACATTTGTATAAACCAATTTTTTTGTTTACCTGGCTCTTCAGATCACTCCATCAGCCAACGAATCAGATTATGAAAAGGTGCATATTCCTCTGGCTCTAATGAGGTACCGGGACTTCCTGGATGCACAGCAAGTAAGACAGTCTTCATTTTTATGTTAATGGAACCTCCAAGGTTGCCCATGGCCGTCCATACTGAACAGGGTTAAATCCACATTCCCTCAAATATTATGCGACAGAATTCAATGAAATTTTACTCGTGCTCTGTAGGGCCCCGGGATTTGTGCATTTACAATTTCTTCATGTTAAATGTTAGCCATAGTTAAACTTACGTGAGTTTCATCTTTTTGTTTGTTGTCAATGTTTTTTTTAGAATTTCAAATAATGTATTTTCTGTTTCCGCCATGTTATGATCTTCTACCACCCTATTATTGAGGATTGATTTGACAAAAAGTCAAACACAAGTTTTCTTTACAAATGTTGAATCTGTCCTCAGTTGTTCGCTGAAGATATGCAGGCGCAACTTTATGCTCCCCCTTATTCAAAGCTTGATCCAAGCATTGCAGTGATGCTATTGATAGCCATTGTCACGGTAACCTTGGGTGGACTCTGGAGCGGGGCCTGTGAGAGGTGAGTTGTTGAAGTTGTCCATGATGAGCTATGGTCTATCTGTGTATTTTATTTAAGTTAAACTAAAGTGAATATGTTATTAATGAGATTACACATACAATACATTGTATGGCATTGCCAACAAACAATATAGTCTGTAGCCTACTTTATAACTGATCTTATTTATGGTGATGATATAAAATCAGATTATTTTAAATTCTACAAATTATACCATCCTTCATCTTTATATTATATTTGTTTTCTCACAAAAATCAACACTTAAAAAAATGCTTCTTTCTTTTTTTGTTGTTACAGAGATCGGTTGAGTAGTGGTGCAGAAAGTGGAGGTCTGGGGGAGAACAAATCCGACAACGGAGAGCTGTTCCTTTATTCTCCTTTAAAAGTTGTCTTCTTCGTTGGTCTGATGTGTGGGATGCTGGTCCTTATGTACTTTTTCTACAACATCCTTGGTAGGAGGGACTCAAAAAGCTCTTCATTCATACGCTGAAGCCGTTAGTTTACCTTTGATCAGTTGTTGATTGTTGTTTTTTTTCCCCTCCCAGTTTACATCATCATTGCTATATTTTGCCTGGCGTCTGCGTCGGCATTGTACAGCTGCGCAGATGCAATCATGGAAAAATGTGGTTGCGGTACTGTGAGGTATGAGCATCAGACGTTCATCAATGACACTGAATGTTAGCATTCAGGACAATCAACAGAGCATGTGTTCAGTATATACTCAATAAATTGGATATTGTGGTCATTGTGAAACTGAGCTCTGTGTGTGTGAATCACATCATTTCAAAAGAGCCTTAAACGAGATGAAAGCTTTACTTACAAAGTTAGTTATGTAGTTACTTAGTTAGTTATTTAGTTAAGTTGTCTTTGCCTTCTTCCAGATTTTCCATCCGAAATTGGAACTTCTCTGTGAGGTCACTCATACTGGCGGCTGTGTGCATTAGCATTTCTGTGGTGTGGGGAGTATACAGGAATGAAGACAGGTACAGGCGTACAAAAAGCCTTTTCACATTCGTTTTCATATTCATGGTTGCCACAGAGGAAAGCCCTTGTTGTTTAAATGAAGTGTGGATATGTGGTAACCACATATCCGCAGCAGTGCTTTTGACATTACAATATTAAGACTTTTGAGTAAATTGGACTCTTCAACAAATGTGCAAGAAGGATAATGGCAAACACAAACTACAAAGGTCTTTGTGCTCCTGTAGATGGATCTGGATCTTGCAGGACATCCTCGGCTTTGCTTTCTGCCTCAACTTCATGAAGACTATTTCACTGTCCAACTTCAAGGTATCTCTGAACAGACCCTCGACGAATTGCTCTCTCTTCTCATCATTGTGTCTTTGCTTAATCTGTGGCTTTTCCGCTGTGCCATCAGGTATAACTGTCAACATCACATTCATTTAAATGTGTGTTCAAACTCTTGTTTTTTGCATCAAGACTTCTGCACATCTGTTGTTATTATTGGCAACTAATGTCATTGTGATTAAAGAGTGTTAACATGTGTTTGTATTTGTCTTTTATCTCACAGATCTGTGTGATTCTGCTGAGCCTCCTGCTTGTGTACGATGTCTTCTTTGTTTTCATCACACCTTTCTTCACAAAAGTATGAGTACATTTATTTTGATTATTTAGTCCAGAGGGTCCACATGCTGAATTGAATTTGATTTTAATTAATTTTAATATTTCCTCCTTTTATGTTCAACCATTTGCTGCACCAAAGGTTCAAGAATCTTCATTAGAATGCTGATTTTTTTAAAATCCCTCTAAAACAATTCACTGATTTTCAGACCATATGGGGTTGCATTCAGACTCTGAATAAAGAACAAGGAACATTTTTGCACCTCTGGTATTGCAGTGGATTTAAAAAATGAAGAGTAACATTATTGATAAACATTAGGGGTAGTGAATCTGACCATTTCTAACTGTGATCAATCTTGAAAGTATATGTGATCAACTTTTTAAATGAATTATAGAGATGGCCGTATTTAAAAAAATCTTCCTTCTAAAGGAGCACCACAAATATTTGCTAGCACAGCCACACTATGAGGACTAACCAGTAGGGTGATGTGGCCAACCTCATTCTGACGCTCATTGTCCACGTTCTTCACATTTCTCTTCCTTGGCGTTTTGCATTTTAAAAAAAGGGATGTTAGCTATAGCTAGCAACATGGCTAATAAGGAGTATATACCAAAGAGGAATTTAAATGCAACGTTTTCCCAATATCTTTTTCAATTTGGCCGTTGTGTACAGGATATTTCAAAACTGAGACAAACACACTTTAGAACATGGATCATGACTGTGATTAAGTTGCTTTTGATACAAACATCTCTTTTCTGTCAACAGAATGGCGTTAGCATTATGGTACAGGTTGCCCTTGGCCCAGATGCGTCTGCAGAGCCGGTGGGTACCCTCAGATCGCTTCTATCTTTGTTGGGGAAATCCGCTGAGTCTGTTCTGTGAAGTTTAAAATTTTTGATAATTGAACAATAACTTAAATGGGAAACTTCTTTCTTATACTAGCTCAAACTATGATGTTAAGTTTTTATGCTTTAAGTATAAGAAACGTCTATTTAAAGTGTTTCTTAAATTCTACCCAGGCATTTTACATTATGGGGTACATTATGGTATACTGTATGTCAAAATATTTCAAGAAATACATTTTTCTTGTCAGCATGGAAGACTGAAACACCTTTCTGTGAATGAATGGTTGTGTAATTTTGTGTTTAAGGTAACAGCTTGGTGGAATTCCCTGTGAGGTTTTCTTTAAAATCAGAAACATCCTTTCTGCTCTGCAGTTGTTGTTTTTGAATCATTGCAATGGGATCGATAGACAGATGACTAACTGTGCGCTTGGGTTTGGTGGGCTCTGTCGTAGACTCAAGGTAACTTAGTGGAGATACCTGCCGAACCCCAGACTCCCACTGAAAAAGTAAGGCCTGATTTGTTACTCCTTCATTCCTTTGTCAACCCCACATCTTGACACAAGAGGCAAGGGTTGCCGTGGGTCCCCAGTGTACTTTCTTGAGCAGAATCCCTCCTGTATACACACTATAAACATCTGTTATGATTACGGTGTTGTTTCTTTGCTCTGAAGCTAACGTTGCCCAGAGGATTCAATGTTAAATTGTTGTAGGATAGCTCAAAGCAGTGTTCCTCCCTGAAGTCCTCCTGCAGCAGAGCTGATCTGCTTGGATTTTTAAGGGGAAATGACACCAAGCAGACACCTATGTATTCAGCAAATCAAGACTGGTTATTGTTAGCGAACGCAAAAAGAGTTAATCCCTCTCTCAAGTAATATTCAAAGTAAATGTAAAAGCCTTGTGTCAGTGGTAGGTAATGTTAGTCAGCACACCTCAAGACAAGTAACCACATTTACCAACAGCTCAAAATGCTTTGCTGCAAAGAACCAATATTCAGCCCAACTGAAATGCAGCCCAACATGTGTGTGTGTGTGTGTGTGTGTGTGTGGGTGTGTGTGTGTGTGTGTGTGTGTGTGCGCATTCACACGTGATGTAACATAACACAAAATGATTTGTTTTCCCTCAGCTGCCAGTGGTGATGCGTGTTCCACGGTTTTCAGCTTTAGCTCAGAATCTGTGTGGGATGCAGTTCTCCATCCTTGGGTACGGAGATATCATTGTTCCAGGTGAGGTTGATTCATTGTTTACGTAAACTACCACTGGTTTTACGAGTAAAAGCAAAAACGACTGCTGCTTCCCTGATCAATTTTAAGCTTTTTGAATGTATCAAAGTGGATACAGTTTGGATACAGTGGATACAGGTGATAGGAGTAGTATTTTTGATTATATCCCTTCTTAAAATGTGCTGCTTTCTTTTTTCTTGAGTCGATACATAAGCCAACTAAATAAAACACAGAACCAGAAACGCAGAGTGAAAAGCGTTTACACTGTAATTGATCACTTCTTCCTCTGTGTTCTCTCTGTAGGTCTGCTGGTGGCTTACTGCAGCAGGTTTGATGTTTGGATCAATAGCAGCAAGAAGATATACTTTGTCTCCTGTTGTATAGGTACCTCCCTTCTAAACTACAATTTAGTAACTTTGCATGACCACATGACAACTTGAAATGACTTCACTTGCATCTCTGGAAAAACCAGATGGTATGCATTGATATCACTGTCTAACAGAAACACGGCTACGCTTTAAAGTGAAAACTCAAAAACTTTCTCTCAGTAACAGTAAACTAGAGGCAATTGAACTGAGAGGTGATCCTAATTAATGCAATCACTGTGAAGTCTGCTTGCTGTGACGTCACCAAGGATAAATAGTGAAACTGTCAGGTATTTTCAGATTTTATAACTTTTTTTATTACATTTTTGTTTTCCATGTTAGTTCTGGTGGTTTTTGCTGCACACTTTTAAAGGCCAAAACTCATTTTAGAGTATTTTTCGTAACACTTCCTTGAGTTTCAGCTAGAAATGAAAGGAAAGGTGTACAAAACTGTAGTGAGACCAGCGATGTTGATTGGTCTACAGACAGTGTTACTAAGGAAAAGACAGAGCTGGAGGTAGCAGAGATGAAGATGCTGAGGTTCTCTCTGGGAGTGACCAGGAAGGATAGGATCAGGAATGAGTACATCAGAGGGACAGCACATGTTAGAGGTTTTGGAGATAAAGTCAGAGCGGCCAGACTGAGATGGTTTGGACATGTCCAGAGGAGAGATAGTGAATATATTGGTAGAAGGATGCTGAGTTTTGAACTGCCAGGCAGGAGGCCTAGAGGAAGACCAAAGAGGAGGTTTATGGATGTAGTGAAAGAGGACATGAAGGTAGTTGGTGTGAGAGAAGAGGATGCAGAAGACAGGGTTAGATGGAGGCAATCGAGTCGCTGTGGCGACCCCCGAAGGGAAAAGCTGCACAGGGAAGAAGTTCCTTGACCATAATGCATTGCAGGAATGCATCAAACATTTATTTCGATTTGTGGGTCACAAGAGCATGTATTTTTAAAACTTCCACAAATGCTGACTGTGTAAAACTCTCCTTTTCTCTGTGTTTTGTCCTCCTTTCTCATTCCTTGCAGCATACCTCCTGGGACTGATAATCACATTTGCTGTTATGCTTCTGTCTGGGATGGGTCAACCTGCCCTCCTCTACCTGGTACCCTTCACCCTCATAACCTCTGCGGTGTTGGCTAAGTGTAGAGGAGAATTACGGCAGTTCTGGGCAGGAACCACATATGAGGTGAGTGGACCGACGATTCAAAGTTTCATTTAGATACATTTGATAGTACAGTTTGATGAAAGGCAGACTTCCTCAATGCAGTCAAACAGGATTCAGTTCATCTCTAAGAACTTCAGTTATTTTGATTCCCAAACCAAAGTCACCACACCACTATTGAAGGACACACCTTGAGGTTTTGCCAAGATAAATGTTCTGTGTTAGTCACTGAGGATATTTTGAATATTTACTAACAGTAAGGCTTCTGTGCTTTAGTGCTTAGCTGCCTGTGTATAACATAATAAAAATGGCACTTACCTCTTCAGAAAATATCCTTTTAGTAGTCGTCCCCAAGAATTTTCTGCTTTATTATTTGTCTCGGCAGAGTCTCTGCAGTTACTTTGGCTTGTCCTTGCATGGTTTAATTGGTCTGCAGAATAATAACTTTTACTTTAGCTTCATCACTTTGTTATCCAAACCACTGCCTCAACATGCAAGTAAACGGAGGACAGACAGAAGTTAGTTGAAATTGACAGATTTACGTCAAAAGGGATTCTATTCCACACGTTTTTTTTCTGACTTTTTAGCCTTTTATTGACAAAACTGCCAGGATTTGCAGACGGGAGTTCGGGTGGGGGGGACATGTGGCAGTTAGCTACATTTAGAATCGTACCTTTGCTTGACACACACACTCACGCTAAACGCACCTCTGCTCCAGACAGCTTTCTATGTTCTTCAGCGTTACTAGCCCTGACTGAGAAAAAGATTTAAACTCAGTTACTGTTTAAACTCCCGCTATATTTTGCTGCATTACTACTTGGTCCTTAGCACACTTCAGATATTTTACGAGCAATGTCGAGGTAGTGTAGAATAAAGGCTCCAGTCTTAATTTTTAAGGTATTAAATAATGTTTCAAAACTCTTTATTTAAATCTACCTTCATTTTACATAAATTTCCACAGCTTGAAGTAATTGGTAAACCTCACAACAAATTTGGGATTCCTGAGCTCATTGAAGTATTTTCTATTTCAGCGTACAACCAAATGTACAACAATAACACTAAAGTAAGAAGTCTTTACTCTCAACCTAAAAAAGAGTGACGATAAAGACAAAAAATGTAATATGCATGTAACATACAAGCCGACATAAATGCATGCAAGCATAATGTACCAACGGAAATGGAATTAAAAGCAACCACATAGAAATCAAGTAATATGACTCTGCTGTGGAAATCAATTATTGTTGGAGCCAAGACCATAGATTTCACCTGCTGAAGAAACTGAATAGTGCAGATGATCTTCATCAGTCAGGCAGCCATCTTCATGGGTTTTTACATGGACCGATTTTTTATTCAAAATCATACTACCTTCATCCATTTTCAAAGCCATTGTTTAACTTTTTTTTTTTTTTTTCAGCCAATCTCTGGCTTAACTTTCCTCTCACACAGATATCCACTCACATTAAGCCTGTGAAAATCGCTCAATTAGAGATTCATGTCATACAATTCCATATTTTGAGCACATTGTATTGGATGCTAGTATTTTTTTTCTTAATTTTAAGTTTGAATTGCCAACTGGCATGAATTGATGAACGGCAGCCTTTATGACGTTGTCTAAATATCTGTTTTATCACTTGGAAAATAATGTGCACTAATGTTGAGATAGACAGTTTGTAGATATAATCAAAAGCACATTTCATTGACAAGTTGTTTCAGCCAGGCTCTTCATTACTTGTCACTGATCTGTAAACATGCTTGTGTTTAAGTGAGAGATGAAAAAGCAGGGAAGGAATATAATTCTGACCTAGCTTCATCTTCACCAGGTTTTGGACTCGTCCAGGGAACCTTTGCTGACAGGTGTGCTTCCTCCCAACCTAGACCCTCCCCATGCATCGTCTCTATTGCCATTGTCCATTGTTGCTTACTGCAGTGCCCTAACCTACCAGCATCATTTTTTCCACCTTTCCTTCTTTTGACATTTTAACCCCTGATTTTCCAGGGTCAATGTGATATTCAAGGACACAACAGATGTTATATATATTAAAATACATCGATCCTGTTGGCAGTAGTGTGTGTTACATAAAGTGACCACTAGGTGTCTATACTTGATTGGAAAAAAAAAATCCTTTTGAATGTCAGGGCACTCTTTTCAGCACATTTTTTTGTTAACCTATGGCCCTGGAATAGCATCGATTTTATCTCTTAATTTACTGCAGTTTTTTTTATCATTCTCCACTCCTCCTTTTCCAACCAGTAGGGGCTAGTCAAGTCATTCCATCCTTCATACAGTACCGACATGTTGGTGTTTTCGCATTGCCTGTTGCTTGAAGTTTTCTTGTGGAAGATGTGGCATGAAGGGATGTTATCTACATTGTTTTGTGTGTGTGGATCAAGCCTCTTGTCTGCTGTTGTATATGCAGTACACATACGTCAAAGTTATTTGTTCAACCAAAATGTAAAAATTGTAATTAACATGTTTTTCCCTTTTTTCTTTTAGAGGGAAGAATTGATTACTCCATAGAAGGAGCAAAATGCTGACTTACAATTTTAAGAAAGGACCCGACTGCTGGATGCTTGTTTTTCTTGTGGGTTAGGGTCTGGGCCTGACGTTCTAAGCACATGATCACACAGTATAATATTTGTCATTGCTTATTATTTATCTTACTAGTGTGGTTATGCTCCACACTATTATTCTGTTCTATAATTTCTTCGACTTCTTCCTTACAATTTTTGGCACCCTTTTACCACTCATTAATTTGTGTCCACTTTTTAATCTAAATCTGGCTACTTCCACTGAGCTGTTTTCAGTACCATCTATTTTGTATTTGTTATTCTTTCACTGTATATATTATGTGACCTTTGATTTTTCCCCTCTTTCTTGTCTTTCTACTATTTCTGCTTCTGCAGCTGAGCCTCATTCATGCTGTCATTCTGCGATTACTTCCTTTGTGCTGGTAATATTAATACTGAGATACACTCCAAGCATCAGGCACCTATTCACTCTTCCCTTGGAAGTTT
Source organism: Antennarius maculatus (assembly GCA_013358685.1). Taxonomy (NCBI): domain Eukaryota; kingdom Metazoa; phylum Chordata; class Actinopteri; order Lophiiformes; family Antennariidae; genus Antennarius; species Antennarius maculatus. Next base: position 2,526,565 of record CM023606.1, read on the forward strand.
CTCGTTTGTATTTTAAAATTACATTTCAAAGCAAATGAACATATGTAATTGATCTGCCAAACATGGGTTTGTGAATGGTGGTTTAGTTGCATTATGAAATTAAGAAGCTTGTGTTGGTGAAACAAAATGTTTTAAGTGATGCGAAGGTTTGTTTAGTGCCTGAAAGATATAAGTTTGTGCTAAAAAACCAATGATGTTTGCCTTGGTTGGTAATTGCGTACAACAAAATAATTGGTGCACTTTAAAATATGCTTAATGGCTGTTTGATGAGGGTTGGGGGATGAGGGTTTGGCTACTTGTAGCCACAATATTGATACATTTTTGATAAATGTTTTGGTTTTGTGTGTAATCTGTATGCTGTGATTTCTTTCATTGCCTTACATAAAAAATAATAATAATAATGTTCTTGTGTATATTTCTAGTTGAAACTCCGACAGGGATTCCTCAGTGCACACAATCCTCCTGTAGATGAGTTGTGTGGTTGATAAATTTATATGGAGACTTTCTGTGTAAAAGCCAGGAGAATAAAGTTTTAAATAAAACACAAAGTTTTAAAAAAAAAGGATATTTCTGGTATGAAGTACACATACCGTATCAAGATTGTTGTAAAACATCTGTAAGAAGTAAATGTTATTGTCTTGATATTTGTTGTTTTCCTTTTTTTAGGCTCGGAAGTAAGATGATGAATATTTTCTTTGCAAATGTTTTGACTGTAAATTGATAAAACTCGTTTGCCAGTTTGAAGATGAGCTTGTCAATATCCACTATCAATTTTGCAGTTTTTCCCAGTTACAAACTAGATAGAGGTTTAATTTTTATCATATTTCTACTCTTCAACCGTGAGAGTAGAAATATGTATAACAAAAATCCAGAAAATTACATTGTATGTTTTTTAATATTTACTATAATTTACTTTTTATTGCATGACAAAATGATCACCTACCAACGAGTAAGAATTCCAACATATTTTTTTTAGAAGCCCTCCTGTTCTCCACCCATTATGTGTATTAAATGCACCTGTTTGAACTTGTTACCTGCATAAAAGACACTTGTTCACACAATCAAACAGACTTCAACCTCTCCACAATGGCCAAGACCAGAGTGCTGTGTAAGGACATCAGGGAGAAAATTCTAGACCTGCTATGGGCTACAGGACAATAGGTGATGGTCAGTCTCCATTGGTCTGGTGCTCCATGTGAGATCTCACTGAGGGGTAACAATGAGGAAAGTGAGGGACCAGCCCAGAGCTACATAGTAGGACCTGGTTAATGACCTGAAGAGAGCTGGGAGCACAGTCTCCCAAGAAACACCATTGGTAACACATTACACCATCATGGATTAAAATCCTGCAGCAGAGGCAAGGTCTCTTTACTCAAGCCATATGAAGTTTGCCAATGAACCATCTGGATGATTCAGAGGAAGAATGGGAGAAAGAAGGTCATGTGGTCTGATGAGACAAAATAAAGAGATTATTTTGGTCTCCTCTCACTGAAATGGAAGGATGAGAACAACCCCAAGAACGCCATCCCAACCATGAAGTATGGAGGCGGAAACATCATTCTTTGGAGATGCTTTTCTGCAAAGAGGACAAGATGACTGCACAGTATTGAGGGGAGGATGGATGGGGCCATCCATGGCTACTTTCACTGGCTACTTACACAAAACTAAGATGTTGTGTATATCAATATCTTCGCCAACAACCTCCTTCCTTCAGTAAAAGCACTGAAGTTGGGTCGTGGCTGAGTCTTCCTGCATGACAACGACCCAAAATGTACAGCCGGGGCAACAAAGGAGTGGCTCCGGAAGAAGTATGTCAAGGCCTAGAGTGGCCTAGTCAGTCTCCAGACCTGTACGAAAAAGAAAATCTTTAGACGGAGCTAAATGTCTGTATTAAAAGAAGAAACATACTTAATCCAGCCCCTTAGGGAAATTATCCTACAGCTACAGCTTATCACACACATATATGTACAGGTCCTTACAACATTTCACACATAATGGGTCTGTAGGCATGCAGATAAAGGGATAGGTAGAGCAGAGGGCAGCTACTTAGCGTTGCGTCCCAACGAGGTACTTGTAGGGGTACGGTGCCTTGCTCAAGGGCACCTCGGCAGTGCTCAGGAGTTGAACTGGCAACTCTCCACTGCCAATTCACACTCCAAAGTTTTTGGTCCACGTGGACCATGAGCTGGCCACCCTCCTGTCCCCAGCCTCAAATGGACAGAGCTACTGCTGCCCCAACGACACTCCCGAAACCTGGATCTGGAGAAGATTTGAGTGGAGAAGTGGGCCAAAATCCCTGCTGCAGTGTGAGCCAACCTGGTCAAGAACTAAAGGAAACATCTGTCTTCTGTAACTGCAAACAAAGGTTTCTGTGCCAAATGTTGTTTTTCCTGATGTATCCAATACTTATGATCATGTAATAAGATGGAAATAAATGCACTTAAAAATCATAAAATACTTTTTCTGGATTTTAGTTTCAGATTCCATCACTACAGTTGAGTTGCCTATGATAAATATTTCAGATTTCTACATGCTTTGTGAGTGGGAAAACCTGAAAAATCGGTATTGTATGGAATACTTGTTCTCCCCATTGTATGCTAATTAGTCTGAAATTTTCATATAGGCTGCTGGAATTTTTCTACCATGAATAGAATTCATGGTAGGAACAGTTACTAGCACAGTTACTGCTAGAAACTGTGTCTTGGCTAACACGGACATGGGTGATTGGTAATTGTGTGCTCACACTTCAAACTGATCAAGTTTCATAAAAACATGACAGGCAGTTATATTAAATTTTTATGTTAATCGTCAAAATGTACTTGAATGAACTGTGTTTGAAAACAGCCGTTAAAAGACTAGTTTCAGTGGATTTATAATATTTGTGCTTGCAGCATTGTGGTACGGAACTGAACTTGTTTTTTAGAATTCCAACCGGGAAAACATTCGTCACCATACTTATGCCTCCCCTGTTTAAATTTTAAACTCCCTAAACTGTGTTCTGTAAACAAGTTAAAAAAAAATTGAGTCATCTCTGGTCATCACATGATAATTACGTGTTGCTCCCGAGATATTTGCAGTATTATTGCTGTTGTGTAAAACGCGGGCGGCTCCTCATTTGGCGATGGGGGTTCATCAGCTGTTCATCAAAGCTGAAATTTATTATGATACTCAGCAGACATATCGAGTCATTAATATCTCATTTAACAATAGCGTTCACATTAGAAGCAAGAGCTATATGACGGGACGGGGGGGGGGGGGCGTTATTGAAATCAGTGAGCTCTTGTATATTTTCTTTACTCTGCTTTGCGTTTATTCCGAGGCGACAGAGGCGCACATGTGGCGGCTGGCCCCGCCCCTGCAGTCACGTGACCGCGGCGGTGGCTGACTCAGCCGGCTCGTCACGCAGCGTCAGTTCGGAGTCGCACAATTATGAAAAAGCAACCTTCCGTTGGAGCTGCAGCCCAAGCGGATCTCTCCAACGTCTACCGGGCTTTCCTTCCAAGGCTCCACGAGAACACCGCCGGTAGATGGATAGAAGCCACGACGCGTCTCTTCCTGAGTCTCAACGGTGAAGAGAATGGTACGTGACGCCTAAACGGGCTGTTTTTCGGTGCCCAGTTTTGCTGTTCGGTCTTCGGTGAGGTTCGTCGTGAGTGATCAGTGGCTGTAAGTGGCAGGTTACCCCCCCCCCCCCACCACCACCACCACCACCTCTTCCCTAAGCATGCTTCTGTCAGGCACACTCTCGAGGTCCTGGGGGGGTCATTTTCCCTCTGTTCTCCGAGAGTTTGCCTATAATTCAAAAATGTCGTGACTCAGACATGTATTGTTGACAGCAGCTGAAAGAAGAACCATGAAGTCAAACACGGGCGGAGCGTTAGCCAGCTAGTTAGCTAGCCCGCTAACACTCCAGGCTAGATAGTACACCTAAGCTAACTAGCTAGAGCAGCCGCGGTAGCTGACGTTAGCAGCGGGGGAAACGACCCCGGAGAGCCGCTCAGAGAGGTTCAAGACGGGTTTCTACCGCTTGTCTCGGATGTCAGACAAGACACGCAGACATTACAAGTCAATGCCACCGTGGGGTGGCTACCGAGTGCGTTTTAACTGAGGTGGATTTATTCTGGCAGCGTTGGGAAAAGTTAAGTGATGGTGAAATAGTCCATTTATTATCTCATATCGTTCTGTTACGCCCACTCATGGCTGGTTGTTATAACACAGCCATTACTCCGATGTCAATGCGGGGAGGTGGGCGACACGGATAAAGCCACTATCATGTTTTATGTAGTGTTATGTCAAGTATGCATTAAGGTGTTTTTGTAGATGGGGGCTGGTGTCATCGGATCATAAGGTGTGATGAATCATGGCAATGGAAAAATCTAACTCAGTCAGTGCTTCTTAATTCTTATTATCACACACAGTGAGCGTTTTTATGAAAAAAGCAAACTTTGACAAGTAATAAAAATAAAGCAGCACCTGCAAATTTATGTCACTGCATCTAATAATAATAATGTTTGCATGATAGTCTGATGGTCATAAGCCTCACTGGTCAAGAAAACCTGCCCCAAAGTTAAAACCTGCCCAAAAGTTTTTAGATAGGTCATTCAAGAATAGCTAGATTTTACAATGGTGAAATGAATATGATTCAGGATCAGGCCTGGTGTGTTTTTTTTTTTTTTTGCACAGTTTCAAGTGTTGCCTTGAGCTGGTCACATGCACCAGCTTACCCCACGGATCAGACATACTCCTGTGCTGCTGTACTCTGATAACACTGATAAACGAATGCTGGCTTGTAATAGTTGGTTCTGTGATGGAATTTATTTTACTAGTCTCTAACAGAACATTGTTACTGTCAGTCACTTTCTCATATGCAACAGTGAACAGTAGAAATGGTTATTAGGTAGGAGTTTAGTGCTCTGAGAGGTGTTAAATGGGCTTCCATCACTTTTTTGACCTCCAGGACTACGTGTGTGTGTGTGTGTGTGTGTGTGTGTGTGTGTGTGTGTGTGTGTGTGTGTGTGTGTGTGTGTGTGTGTGTTAGTACAGAGGCTGAGTGTAACTGCATATGTGCTCAGCGTGCCTCTCTGGCCTCTGTTATCTTGTGCCATAATCATTTACGCAGTAGACACGAGTCTACTTCAAGATTAAGTTTTTCCAGTGAACCTGGACTGTTTTCAAGAAATTGGTCATAGTCTCAGTTTGTTCTCTTCATGATTAATAATAATCAACACTTTAACGACCCCCTTGGGGAAATTATTTACTTCCACTCTAAATGATCAAACGTGTATACAGTGGTACCTCTACTTACGAAATTAATTGGTTCTGGAAGAAATTTCGTAAGTTGAAAATTACCTAAGTAGAGACGCCCTAATCCGTTCCAAGCCCCCCAAAATTCAGACTTGTTTTATAAAGCATAAAAATGCATCAAAAGATGTAGCAAATACATGTTACAATTAGATGATTGCACAATAAATGAGAGTTGTGCATAATGTAAAAAACAAAGAATAGAGTAAAGAATAAAAATGATGGTCATTAACTGCTGTCCTCATTGTTTTTTGCCCTCTTTGGTTCATGCGCTCCTGCCTCACCATGAACAACAGAGTGAATTCCAGTCCTCCTTCTGAACTTCTCCAACCACCCATGCCATGCCTTAAACTCCTTAAACTTCCTTTAGTTTTAATAACGTGGTGATTGTAGATGCATTACGGCCATATTCTTTGGTGAGATCAACCAAACGCATCCCTTTTTCATGTTTTTATATTATCTCTTGCTTTGTTTGTACGGACAGACAAACTCTTCTTCATCTTTTCTTTTCCTCTTTTCTCCGTCACTTTCTTGGGGTCCATAGGGAATGCTCTAAAAGTTAATATATTTACGTAAAACTATTAGAACACGTCATGGGTCGGGGGCCGAATGACGAGGACGCTGCATAGACACCTATCTAACTACACACAGAGGTCCCTCTTAGCCAATGGGATGCCAGGATGCTAGGTAATAGCCAATGGCAGAGCACCTATAAGAATGTTGCGTTCAGGGACCTTTGGGGGCTGCGAGTAGCAGCCCATACTGTATTTTTACCTTTCGTAACTCAAAATTTCTTTCGTAACTAGAGGCAAAATTTTCCTGTTGAGGCGTTTCGTAAGTAGAAAATTTCGTATGTAGAGACATTCCTAAGTAGCGGAACCACTGTATATCATTGTACAGGCCCGTACACACACACACACACACACACACGGGGCTTGTAAGCATGCAGATAATGGGAGATAGAGCGGTGGGCAGCCATGTGAACTTTTTTGGTTCACATGGGTCTTGAACCGGCCACCCTCCGGTCCCCAGCACCAGACGTACTGGACTGAGCTACTGCCGACCCGAGTGTCACACTTGCCTGTCTTTTCAGAGCTGCTGCTGGTCAAACATAGAACTTGTCTTGCATCTTAAATGTGCTTCTTAGTTAGTCTGTTAAATTACATGTGCAAAGAGAGAAGGGCATGTTTTTTTTTGATAGCAGTCCCCCTTTCTTAATAAGCAGAGCAGTTTATCAGCAGCAGCTCGACAGTGTTTCTGCTGGCATCTCCTGTCTTTTGACTGGTTTGACCAGGGGGGTTGTTGGCTCACGCACACACTAACGTCCAATATTTCAAGGAACAGTCATCACATGCTTTACATTGCTGGGTTATACAGCAGCTTGGAGGTACGACTTGTAGTGCTATGGCAGCATGCTGTCAGCTCATGCTGTTCACAAACTCTTTCAGAGCTTTGTCCTGGGGTACAATGAGAGGACTGGAGAGTGTCACACTTTGGTCTCATGACTCAACTGAATTTGCTTTTGGGTGATGGGTGGTGTCCAGGAATATTATCTGAAGATCACTTCAAAATTATATTGCCCATTGAATATGTCTCAATAGACTTAGATACTTAAAATTGTAGAAATGGCTGCCAGTTGTAAAGGACTGTCTTTGTTTAAAATGGCTCATAGTGTCTGTAAACCCTTTACTAAATTGAGCATAAGGGCCAGTTTTCATTGTATTTGACCCTCCCAGAGTACTCAGTATCTGTATCAAGAATACTAACGACATCAGTATTTTAACACAGACTTGGAATTCGACCACCTTCTAGTCACAAAAAGCAGGACTTGGATTTGAATTGGAATATTTCACACTTGAATGAAATCGTTCTTGTTAATTTTATTATTGGAATGATACTTTGTTCTGACGGGACTTTGTTTTTTTCATGAAAAGACCTTGAAACATTCATATGTACTCTCCTGACCTTCCTTTGATTAACAAACAAATAAACAAGTGCATGAATTAAGAATAGTTATTCAAAATTTTTGCAACATAAATTTAATTTCTCTCTCGGGAGTTTGCATTGTGATAATGATCAACAATGATGTTGTCTTCTTTTCTAAATCATGTTTGCAGTGTGTGAAAGAAGAGGGGGTATGCTTACCCTATACATAGTGTCACACTGCAGCCACGGGAAGAGAGGTTGGACCTGTAGACATGTTTGGGTGCGTTTTGTGACAAAGCGGTGATGTATTGTAATTGTCAGTGTTTGTGTGTTCGTTCGTTCACCCGTCCGTTCGTTAGTCCACCAAATATCTTTGCGACCGTTGCAGATAGAAGGATGAAACAGAAAGCACATTACTCTAGGAGTAAAGGAGATGAAAAAATGACGACTTTGACCCTGCGAAAACTACATCAAGGTCAATTTTCAACTTTTTTACACTCAGGAACCGGCCGGATAAGATAGAAAGACGAGGGAGAAGGCCAGTGTGAGTAAGACCATAGATCAAAGCTAGTGCTTTGATCTATGAAAGTTGGTCAGAGCACTAGCTTTGATCTTTGACCTATGCAAGTAGGTCAGGGTAAAATTTTGAATTCAGGGGTGTTGTGGGATTTTGCAGTCTGTGACTGCCTTGGTTCGAGTTGTAATTGAAAATATCTATAATCAAATAACCTGTGTTAAAACGCTGAGGCAGCAGGACGCATTTATTTTTCTCCTGGTAAATCTGAAGCTTTATTTTCAACTTCTGTTGCAAAGAGAGGAAAACATGAGTCACAGAGCGACCAGTACGCCCGTAACACGCAATAAATTTGTATGTTAATTTGGTTCAGTCTGCCTTATCTTTGACTGCATGTGTTGGGTAATAACTTTCACATATCCAGGTCTTATCTCTCCATGTATTACGTCAGGCGGTGTCAGAGGAATGGGTTTACCAGCCAGCCTTTTTACATTATTGGGGTGGGGGTGGGGGGGTTGAAATACTTTGTTCACAATGTTTATGAGTTTAGCGTGTTAAGCAATAAAAAAAAGATAAAGCTACAGTATTTCGTCTGGCATCGTCCATGCAAACACACAACAATGAAATCGTGCACAAATATCCGCTTTTGCACATGAGAAAAATGAACAGTGTTGTCAAAGTGGAATGCAAAGAGATGGAATAGTGTAGAGTTATATTTCCGGTCGGGAAGAAAGCATCATAAAACGACGAGCAAATAGAAACAAGGCAGAAGGGGAAGGGAGTAGGAAAGTATGTGTCTGGTTTTGGCAGGGGCTCTGAAGTACTCGAGTCTTTTGTTGCCTGACATTCTCAGGAGCCATGGTTACAGGTTAGCAGGGCACAGCCGGGTTTTATCTTCCTCATTATCACTTAGAGACAACACCGATGTTGTTGTGGAAGGCATTCTTCCATATAGCGCAGCGCTGACACCTCCCTTAAGTCACAGGGTGTGTCTCTCTTCTGACACCAGAACAGCAGGTTGCACATCTCTTCATTGTGAGTTAGTTTTGAGATGCGGATTAAGTCACTAATTCAATGAAGAGGTCTTGAAAAGTCAATGAGCTGTTTGGAATTGGGAGGCAGCTCATGAATAACAAGACTGTCACATAGGCGACAGAGCGGACTCGTTTGAGCACACAGTTGGATTGATTGAGTAGCGTTGCTATCAGCACTCAGTACAATCAAACCTGCTAATTAGGCCAAAGCTAATACATAAAGATTTGTTCATTCTGATTTGACACCATCTGGTCTTGGCTGCTTTTTGAGTAAAACGGAAGCTTTTGTCCTTCCTGTGGTTAACTGAGGATTTGGAGGGAATGTTCAGCTAAAACCAGCCATGCTGAAAGGGATAATGATTCCCTCAAGTCAGGACAATTATTCACACCTTCATAAAACATCACGTTACTCGGATAAACATTCAACAAATAAGTATAGGTGTAAACTTTAAAGTGAAATGGAGATAACATTGACAATGTTTACTTTTAATTGTTTGTGAATGACCATGCTGATAGTGAACATAAGTTACCATTTGACTTTAAGTTACCATGTAAGCATCTTCATAAACATACATAGAAAGTTAGAAAGATAGAGTCTGAATTTGTAATCGGTCTCTTGAGGTATTTGTGTCTGTTCACGCAAAAAAAACCAAAACGGGATTGTTCTTTATGTTTTTGAGGAATTATCGGTCTGATCCTGGCACACATGACATGGGAGTATGAGGAATGTGTGTTGAAAAATCCATGGCTTTCTTTCTAAAAAAAAATTTAATTATTGGTCTTTATTTTTAATGTCTGAATGGCATAACTTGTTCTGTTCTCTTCATATAACCTTTTCACTACTTGACTGCCACTCGGTCCATTTTAATGCCAACCTCTCCACCAGTCAACTCACATTCACTGTCACTCTTGTGCCATTTAGATTTGGTTCAATTTAGATTTGCAACTCAATAAATATTTATAAATCTGAAATGAATAATCCAACGGTTACAATTTGCTGATGGACATATCCTTGATGGACAAGCACACCGCAGCAAGATGCCTACATCTGGTTCTTAACAATTCCTCCATGGGTTAAAGCATGAATCCGCTGGAGGACAGAAGAAAGCCAAGATTACTCACCATCAACAACTTTCAGGGTGTTTTAGACAGAGATCGAATGATGTGGTGCTCTGTAAACTCTAAAACGGATGTGTTGAACCATCTCAGACACAGCTGCCACCGTCCTGAGAAGATAAATCTATCACGACTGCTCACTTCATGTTTGCGCACGTCTGTTGTAGAATTCTTTCATGTGGGACAGCCGACGCCACAGTTTTATCTGGAATCAGTCTGAATGTTTTTCTCTTGGAAATTAATGTTGAAAAAGAAGGCAAGTTTTTTTTGTTTTGTTTTTTTAAAGTGGGAGTGTGAGAGCTTTCTGGAGAGGTTTTGCGTGGACTACACAAATCACTGTTGGCGATGTGTCTTCAGTAGCCAAGCAGGTATACATCACCGAGTCGTCTGCCCATCCACTAATCCTCTCCCACACCTCCACCGCCCTCGTCTCTTTCTCCCCAGCCTGAGTATAATATCTAGTTGGTCTCAGACACATTCATCTGCCCCCTGAGTGGCTTCTTACAGATTAACAGTGGATGGAGAGCCGAGGCTGCACTCTCTTACTGATTGCTCAGCTTTTAACTCGGACTGGATCTGAATGATAGCGGCAGCACAGTAGACTTTGACACCTGTATGGAAATTGCGTTTAGGTCGACTCAGAGACGGAGCCGACGAGACGTTTTGCGACTTCCCGCTGATGACCCAACATTCAGGGAAAACGGTGGCGGTTGTGGTTTGTCCAGGAGATGCATGAAGGAGCTTTGGCATGTTCCTGTACAAAGCCCTTAAACACAGAGATGAAGAGGAGGACGTCCAGGTACACGTTCCATGGGACTCTGGTCACGCTGTGGTGTGACTTGGTTTGGATGGAAATGTTCTTTAAAAATTTCTTTTGTTACCCGAGAGCCATTTGTACTGTAGACGGGATTGTCACCACCAGATTGATTAAGTTAGGTTTCTTGAGGCTAACAATTCTGTGTCCACTTCAAAAGGACTTTTTGGGATTCAGAACGAGATGAAATGAAACGTTTCCGTCCCAGACGCTTATGTTATTGTTGTTTGTGTTTTGGAAGCTGTTGAAATGCTTTGGTTTAAAGGCAGGTGAGTGTGTTACCAGGTTCCCTCTTTGTGTTGAGAGGGATTAATGATGTTAATCGCTCAAGGGTCCTCTGAGCCGCACCAGAGGAACAATAAGTCGTGAAGCATTAATTGGAAATTCCTCTGACAGAAATCCTTTTTTGAAAAGGATACACTCTGAAATTGTTTTTTCTCAGGTTCTAACCCCATCAGACCACAGTTTGTGTGACTTTTTTCAACTCTCTTTGTCCACATTTCATATCTATTTTTAATTGTTTATTGATTAAACCAGCTGCATTAAATTTTCATAGAGTAAATCCTGGATTATGGGCTTTAAATCTTTGTTCTTTAAAGCTTTGTAGTTTAAAACTCGGTTGTTAAGGTGTGTGTATCGTCTTCAGAAGAATCTGAAGGTTGTTTCTGTTTTCATCTTGTTCTTATCACTTGCTTGTCTCGTCTTTGTGAAACTACAGTAGCTACAATGCCAGCAATGACTATATCATCTGTGAAAAGATAGGCTTAAAATGGTTAGAAGCTAATATTTAAATTATAAATACATACCAGAGAATCATCGCTCACTGTCCCCGTTTTACAATATTTAATTTTTTTTTTTTTTTTTTTTTCACAGTCCCAGAAACCCTGGATAGAAAGCACTTTCAACAAGAGGGAATGTGTCTACATAATTCCAGTGTCAAAGGACCCCCACAGGTATGTGCTTCGACATAGTCCAGTGTCCTTTGTGGTGGTAACCGTGGAAACAGTGTAATTGCATGGTTTGTGTTAAAGTAGGCCCAACTCCTAATCACTACTCTCCGAAAAGTAAATGAGTCTGTTTCTACATAATCTTCATGTTTATGTCTGTCACCATAATTGCAGTGGTGAGTGAGGGGGACGAGCAGTGATGAACCTGTTTATCATTTATTTTTGTAGCCTTAGGTGTGAGATTCCTAATTTATTTCTAATTAATATTTAATATATGATATATTCATAATGAATATTTAAATATGGATTTCTGCTTTGGTTAAGTTTGTTGTTACCTGAATGGTATTGTAAACGATTAAATATATTGCCTAGCGTTACTGCAATTGAAAAAGACTCAATTTTTCCATGGGCACATGAAAACTGAATTTGCAGATTGAATGGAATCTTACAATGCAGTGTTAAAACTGAATGGACGGCTTTTCACTGGCTTGGATTGTAGAATGAAAACTGTGCGAGCATGAGAAACATTGAAAATGGCTCAGTTAAAGGTATATCTCATCCAGATGTCAAAGGATTTTTGGGTGATTGTGTAATTATTTAACATTAAATGGTTTCCCATATGAACTCTTATGCTGTCTGTAGTCACATTTTGAAGAAGTCTGTCCTTTCCTCTTGTCATGTGAAGGTCACGCTGGGTTATTTTCTCACTGTTTTCTTCTACATCAATTATTTTCCACTGATCCTCTCCACTAACTGAAGTACGTGCTGCCGCTCCAATGTGGTCCAGAGGTGTTGGTGACACGGGGCCAAAGGCCTGCATGCGGCTGTGATGAAACTTGACTCCCATGCTGGGCTTCACGGTTAAAGCCCGTCTAAGTGGGCGGCCTGCTCGGCTTCCAGATAACATTCCTAAATGTCTTCCCTCTCACCAGGAGAGGTCATGGTGGTTTTGTAGCTATGCAAATGTAACCTACATTTAAATAACAATGGGCTTTACCACGTTGAGATTATTGAAGTTCTATATATTTGTTTTGGTGTTCCCAGTTCATTTAAACAGTTTTTAATTACGTTTTTGTGAAATCCCTTTCAGATGCCATTCAGGATGCCAAATTTGCCAACAGCTTGTCCGGTAAGTGTTTGCTCAGACTTTGTTTCGTGCTCTCTTTGTTACCTGATGAGATTACCCTGAGTGAATCAATGTTCACTGGCTTCTTTACACCAGAGGAGCCCTGCAGATAAATTCTTTTACATTGTCATTCCAATGAACAGCAACCAGACGCAGGAAACTTTTTACTTCCAGGTTTTGTTTGTCAGGATCTGTGTTCCCAAACTAAAGGTGAGGGAAAAAAATTGAAGAGCAGGAAAGCTGATTTTGATCATTAATTGTATTGTAAATACATTGATAAGGCTCATTGAAATTAAAGCAAATTATTGAAAGATTGTGCAATATTAATATTGTTGGACTCATTAATATAATAATTCTCATATTGCTGATATTATAGTATAGGTTAATAGGGAAAGAATTACCATTTCTATGATTTTATTATTTTTGAAGCAGTGTTTTAAACTCAGTTATTAATTTTAAGCCAGTTAGTGACAGTTTTCAGGTGAAGCAAGCCTGAGCAGAGCCATCAGATGTAGCTTGTTCGTGACTTTTGCTCCATCAGTGGGTTAAAAATGTTCTCTCCAGGTGATATTTGAATTTGTTTCGTTCATTTGTTTTGCAACAAGAATCTTTTACAATAGTCTTAAATATAGAATGTAGTTGATAGTGATATAGCATGACAAAAGCATGAAACTAAAGCTGCATGTTACTGGCAGAAAGTCGCCAGTCCTTTTATAATCCTTATCAGCTTTTGAATATCTTGAATAATCATACATGTGCTATAAATGAGCACTTTCCGAACTTCACTACAAAGTTAAATGAATTGATTCTGCTCTCCATCAAGGTGCTGCTGTGGACGGCTGGTCCGGCAGCATGTTGGCTTCACCGCCAGCCTGGCCTCGAAGTACTCGGATGTGAAGCTGGGCGAAAACCCCAACCTGTCCGTTCCTGCAGTGGAGGAGTGGTCGGTGGAAAAGCACACGGAGGCGAGCCCCTGTGATGCGTACGGGGTCATCAACTTCCAGGGAGGGTCTCACTCATACAGAGCCAAGGTAAGAGGATGGATTCTCCTCTGCTGGATGGCTAGAATGTGTGTGTGTGTGTGTGTGTGTGTGTGTGTGTGTGTGTGTGTGTGTGTGTGTGTGTGTTTGTGTCTTAATACTTTAACTGACATTTCCCTGCATTGTGTTGATGCGATCATGTTTTTGTGTGTGTGTGTGTGTGTGTGTAAATGTGGCAGTATGTCCGCTTGTCCTATGACTCGCGGCCTGAGAGCATCCTGCGGCTGATGCTGAAGGAGTGGCAAATGGAGCTTCCAAAGATCCTCATCTCTGTCCATGGAGGAGTTCAGAACTTTGAGCTGCACCCACGCATCAAGCAGGTGGTGGGCAAAGGCCTCATCAACGCTGCAGTCACCACTGGGGCCTGGATTCTCACTGGGGGGGTCAACACAGGTTAGACAAATATTAATTTAGTCATCCTATCCAAATGTAATGCATGGCTAATTGTAATCTAACCTATGTTATCATTGACCCAATCCAACCACAGTTCAGTAATCACATACAGTTTCTGCAAATAGAAGACATCACTGCAGACTGGAAATTGTGGCTCTTGTTTCTTTGCAAGCCAAAAACTAGTTTGTACAGAATGTTTTGTTTGAGCCACAAAAGAAAAAAACCCAAAACAAAACAGGAAAAGGATTAATGATGATATAGAAGCTGCTTTTATCCACCTGTGAATGTTAAACTGCATTCTAAGTGGAGGTATTATTGAATGGATATGGCAGTTATTAGCTAATTACTGTACTTTCCACCTCTACTCCCTCATATTCCGTAATTGAACACTCACTGTTAACTTGTTAAGAAAACTGAACAAACGCACGGCCTCCATCGTTGCAACGCGCTGATACCGCAAAACTTGTAATACCGGCCTGTGAGTGTGTCATTTGACTGACTGTCGTGGCTGAGGTGTGTCTGCAGCCACAGCTGGCGTTAAGATGGTGTGGTCTGATCATAGTGTTTAAATCATTGCTCACGGGGTCAATTACTCAAACCAGTGATTAGTTTTAATGCCTCTCTGGCACCCTGGCCATTTGGGTAGGTTTCTTGCCTCACAAATTACTACTGAATCCATCAGATCCATTAGCTGAGGATTGTGGTTCGCAAACAACCCCAGACTTGGATACTTGGATGTGGACTTTTCCCATATGTGACAATTTGGTCACGGAGGATTCTGGTGTCTTGGCCATGTCTTGTCACAAAGCTGTTTCTTGGTTCTTCAATATCTAAAAGACTGTTACTGGTCAAATTTGTACAGAAATATTCAAGTCAGAGGTGAGTTTTATAAAATCGTAAGTTTAATTGAGATGGTAACAGTTATACCACAATGACAACTTTACTCCGCTATCCAGTAATGATAATTTCTTGATTGTTTTGTGTATCTGTCCTAAAGGTGTGGCGAAGCATGTGGGAGATGCTCTCAAAGAGCACTGCTCAAGGTCATCCAAGAAAATTTGCACTATCGGGATCGCACCCTGGGGAGTCATTGAAAACAGGAACGATCTCATCGGCAGAGATGTGAGATACAACTCTTGCGGTTTTGTTTGTAATTAAACCTGGTACTTTAAGGATTGTTTGTGAAGATCCATAAGTAGTTTTTCCTTCATTTTTTCCCCCTCTCAACCTGCGTTTCTCTCTCCTGTCATGTCCAAACTGCAGATTATTGCTCCATACCAGACGCTGCTGAATCCTCTCAGCAAACTAAATGTTCTCAACGGTCTTCATTCCCATTTCCTCCTGGTGGACGACGGAACGGTGGGCAAGTACGGAGCTGAGGTCAACTTGCGGCGGGAGTTGGAGAAGCACATCAATCTCCAGAGAATACATGCACGTGAGTAAAAACCCAAAACTCAAATCTGCTTTGCAAAACATGTTTTAACTTCAATTCTTAAAGAAACCAGAGGATTCACTTTCATTTGTGAAAGTAGGGTGTGTGATTTTAATTCTTGTATTAAATATTACATATACAATAACATTATCATGATATGATTCAAACTGAACAGGAATCCAAGGTGCAGTCATTTTATGTTCCGGTTTTTCATTGCATGATGGGAACCAGGTGATAACGACCATTAATCCCCTCGACTGCTCAAACTGTCACTGACTGACACCACAGCTGAGGAAGTTTAAACTTTAAACACACTCTTCGGTCTTGTAGGGATCGGTCAGGGAGTTTCTGTCGTGGCCCTGATCTTTGAGGGGGGTCCAAATGTAATCCTGACGGTGCTGGAGTACCTTCAGGAGAGCCCCCCAGTCCCTGTGGTGGTGTGTGAGGGGACTGGTCGCGCTGCTGACATACTGGCCTACGTTCACAAGCAAACAGAGGAGGGAGGGTACGACGCGCACACACACACACACACACACACACACACACACACACACACACACACACACACACACACACACACACACACATACACACGGAAGAAAGAAAATGACTGCCGTCGTGCCAGTGAACAATAAACAGTTATTTGTTTTGAAAAAATGACGAATGAGAAGGAAACACAGTATTTCTAATAACGAACGAGACATTTTACAGAGAATTTATGAACATTTTGTAAAATAAATATGTGATTTAATTATATGTGTGATTAATTTATTTGTTAAATTTAGACTGGTAAAAATAACGTCAACATCCTTGCTAATTTAATGGTGCAAATGAGATTCATCGCTGTGAAACTCAACTTTCAGCCGGTTCCCATGAGAATTTGGTTTAATTTACAAAAGCAGGAAACATGCAGGATCCAGAATCGTGGCAATAAGAAAGACTTTAATTTACTTTCCAGGTGAATTGACAAGAACGAGGATATTAAATGGATGTATATTAAATGTTTAAGTAAAAATAGAACAGAATGTTACAAAATTGAAGTAATACAGTATTTGTCATATTTTAACATTCCATTCAAGCACATTATGTTTTATTCCTATCGCTGTGGAACATTTGATTTATACAGAACCTCTGTTAAAGATTTGTACAAAACTGTAAAATGAAAAACTGTCATGATACCAAAAAGCACTTCATGCCAAAGGGACCACGCTGTTTATCACTCAGGTTGGTGACATTTGTGACCACTAGTATTAGAGGCCTGTAAGGACTAAAAAGTCCAGCCAGAGAAGTCAACACAACGCTAACCTGGCCTGACACCATTAAACTTTAAACAGTGTTCGTATTGAGAAGGCCTTTGCTGAATAAAACCTGTACTTTTGGTGTGTGAGTTGAAGCGCAGTGACTTTAGCCACGTTTTTATGTCATTCTATTACAGCCGCCTTCCTGATGGAGTGGAAACAGACATCATCGCAACCATCAAGAAAACCTTCAACTTCAGCCAGAGCGATGCTATCCATCTCTTTCAGACTCTCATGGAGTGCATGAAGAGCAAAGAATTGGTAATTTCATAGACATTGTTTTTTGTTTTTTTTGTCTTTCATTAATATATTTTGGTCTTTTTCCAATGTAATTTTTGGACAGAATTCAATAAAAATTTTAGACATACTTTTTAGTTCTGTTTACTTTTTGTTGAGTTTGAAATATCTTGATGATATCTGTATGGACATGTTGATAAGTGTGATTTTGTCTTCTGGAAACAGATCACTGTGTTTCACATCAGCTCCGAGGAGCATCAGGACATCGACGTAGCCATTTTGAGGGCTTTGCTCCAGGGTTAGTAGACGACCTCTCTCTGAATCTTGGGTTTCTGTTCCTACTTCAATAGAGAGAAAAATCCCACTCTGTTCATGAGCTGAGATTGTTGGCACTGGGGGAGTTTGATCCCAAGACTTTGTAATGTTTTCATTCTGAAATAGATATGCTTTGAGAACATTTCCCTCTGTGAGGCTATCTCTTAGTTTTCCCCATCAGATCATGTTCCTCATATTCAAGGGCCTAGTTTTGCCGACACAGTCAAACCTCACCTTCATCTTCACATTACCAGAGAGAGAAGAAGTTTTACATTCACCTGAACACCTCTTACATTTTCTTCCCCACTTTAGTGATCTTTGTGTGAACAGGCATTCCTCAGTTCAACTACCAAATGATTAACACTTCTATGGGAAGGTTGTCATTCTGGTCAATTCAGACAAAAGTAAGGAATTTGTGAGTTGAATGCAGGCTGATTGATTATCTGGAGAAACAGGATTTGATGGTCAAAAGACAAACAGCCTGTGAATGAAAATGCCCACCCAGGCAAATATTTGTCAGCCTGAGGTCATCTTGGTGAAGGAGTCACATCAGAAGGACCCTTGGCTGCAAAAGCTCTAAACACATTGGATCCTGCTTTTTCCTCAGTTTTAAAGGCTGGATATATTATAGAATAATCTCCCTTTTTCCCATGTGGACCTTTAGGTTCATTTAGTGATTTGAGGACAATAAAATTCCTCTTCAGTTGGATGCGGTGATTATGCTTGTTTGATTCTGATGTCTCCTGTAGGACAGTAAGGCAGATTACTGCAGAAAAGAGCTGTAAACCGAAGAGGGATTTACTCTGTGCTCTAATCTGCTGTGTTGCTGTATTAGTGTGTAATTAACTATATTACTGCTCTGGCTCTGCTCTGCTAACCCCTGCTAATTTTGCTAGCTGGCTAGTTGATAAATACACAGTTAATAAGCGTTACAGGAATACTTGATGGTTTTGCATGTGCGTGTATGTTTGTTTACAGCTGTACCTGTGTTTTTCAGGCACAAACATGTCTGCCTTTGATCAGCTGGTCCTGACTCTGGCCTGGGACCGCGTAGACATTGCCAAGAATCACGTGTTTGTGTATGGACAGCAGCTTCTGGTACGTCTGCATGTTTGTTTGTGTGTGTGTGAGAGAGACAGAGAAAGCATTTTTAGGGATGTTTGGTTAGCTCAGAATTAGCTCAGAACCTTTGGATTATCCCCAAATGTCCCCAGAATCCCACCACAATGTGCAGTCAGGGGACGGGACTCAGGCACGCTGCCACAAACTGCTTATCTTGACTGAAACATGAACCCGTTCACAGTTGTCTTGATAAGCTTCCCTCAGCACTGATGTTTATTTTAAACTGGGGGAATCCTGGCATTTTGCATAAATGAGAAAATAAATAATATTTATCTATTTTTCCTGTGTTTCTTTTTAATCATATATTTGTTTTTGTTTTTTTTAGTTTGTTCAGTTGTTCTATAGATAATATGTTGTAAAATTCTGGTGAATTGAACCCTGTTTGTCTTTGTTCTGACAGGTGAGCTCTCTAGAACAAGTCATGCTGGATGCACTCGTGATGGACAGGGTAGAGTTTGTCAAGTTGCTCATAGAGAACGGTGTGAGCATGCACCGTTTCCTAACAATCAGTCGATTAGAGGAGCTCTACAACACGGTAATGATGTAGAAAAAAAAACAACAACATGTCAATAAGTCGGCACATTTGCGTATAGACAAATGTGCAATTTGTGTGTATTTAAGTATTGTAATTCTTGTTCAATCCTGTTTCAGAAACAACCAAGCAGCAATCCAACGCTCCTACACCTGGTCAGAGATGTTAAACAGGTAGGACAATCATCTTCATGAAATGATGTTGATGGTAATCCATCTCTGTTTCATCTTAATTTATGTCTGTGCCTTCCTGCAGAGTCATCTGCCCCCAAACTACAAGATCACATTGATCGATATAGGCCTGGTGATTGAGTACTTAATGGGTGGGACCTACAGGTGCAACTATACCAGGAAGCGGTTCCGAATCATTTACAACAACCTCCATGGCAACAGTAGGGTGAGTGTGAGCTCGGTTCTGAAGGTATCTCAGTAGAAATGTCCAAAATATCCAAAGAGTCCATTTAAAAGTAGTAATATGCACTGGAGTTGAATTTTCAGAAAAACTGGCTTCAGTATTAATTTGTGCATTTTTGAGATGATGTCATTTGTGACTTTACTGTCTGTTGTCATGAAAATCCAGTGGAAGAAAGTGAAGCAACACTAATGTTGTATTCATTTGCTGCACAGAGGTCTGGACGTCACACAGCAGGTCCTGGTTCTCATCTGAGGAAAAGCCACGAGTCTTTTAGCATGCAGGCTGATAAGAAGGAGAAAACGAGGCACAACCAGTTCATTAAAACTGCACAGCCGTACAAACCTAAGGTAAAGCCCTGCAACTTCATTTAAGTAACCAGAATGCTAACAACCTCCAGAGGCAGAAATCTCTTTGCATTTAAGGTGTTACTGCACAACATATTAAAAGTAAGCCTGTACCTTCCTTACTCTCATAGCTGGAGTCCACGACCGAGCAGAGTAAAAAGAGAAACAAAGAAGAGATCGTGGACATAGACGACCCAGAAACCCGGCGGTTTCCTTACCCATTCAATGAGCTGCTGGTGTGGGCTGTGCTGATGAAGAGGCAGAAAATGTCGCTCTTCTTCTGGCAGCAGGGCGAGGAGAACATGGCAAAGGCACTGGTGGCTTGTAAGCTTTGCCGATCCATGGGCTACGAGGCCAAGAAGAGCGACGTGGTGGACGACACCTCAGACGAGCTCAAGGAATACTCAAAGTAGGGAGCTTTACGTGGCTTTGACTAGTTAAATACCTGCCGGGTCTCAGATTTCTTACTAGAACCGAATGTGAATGAAATGCGCTCTGTTTAATATTGCAGTGAGTTTGGTACTTTGGCGGTGGACTTGCTGGAGGAGTCGTTCAGGCAGGACGAGACCATGGCCATGAAGTTGCTGACCTATGAGCTGAAGAACTGGAGCAACTCCACCTGTTTAAAGTTGGCTGTGTCCTCCCATCTACGGCCCTTTGTGGCTCATACCTGCACACAGATGCTGCTGTCAGACATGTGGATGGGACGGCTGAACATGCGCAAGAACTCCTGGTACAAGGTTCATGTTCCATTCAGACTTATTTTTGGTAACACACGAGAAGGAATGTAAGTGCTGGAATCAGGGACTTCTTTCTGTGCAGCCCAACGCTGGACCGTTATGTAACTGTCAAATATTTGTGTTTAATCAAGCCTGTGTTCCTGCGTTTGGACAAAGGTCTTTCTAATCCGATCTTAGTTGTAACCACTGGGTCACCGTACTACCCAGATACTAACTTAAACTTAATCAAATAAAAGTAATATTGTTTCGTGAATGTCTTCCAGAAATGCTCTATTTTAAAAATATTTTTAAAATATATTGTTATTAGGTGCCAAGATGCTGTTACCAAGTTTTTGCATTGGGATGGAAACATTTTATAATGCGGTCAAACCTCTGACAAAAAACATTTAAATTAGTCTAAACCCACAAAGGTCAGGCAGAGTAGGGTACAACTTATCAATGAAAGAGTGAATATCATTTAGTGTGTGCATGTGTGTGTGTGTGAGATACAAAAGACTTTCACAGTAAATCCAGTAAAATCCACTCACCTGGGTGTGTATTTGTCTGTAGGTGATCCTCAGTACGTTGGTGCCTCCTGCCATCTTGCTGTTGGAGTACAAATCCAAGGCAGAGATGGCTCACATCCCTCAGAGTCAAGACGACCACCAGATCACCATGGAGGACAGCGAACACAACCTCCAGAATATGACTGAAGACATCCAAATGGTTATAGTCTTTAGTCTTTAGTGTTTGTGTCTTTCTCTCTTCATCACTTTTTCATCTGAGGATGTGGTATTTGTCTCATTCAAACCAGCTTATTGGTCCCACAGTGAAACAGATAATTGAAAAAAAAAAAAAAATCAAAATTCATAAGAAAGAGCTCTAAAAGTTAAACTTCCTCCATAGTTTGACTGACATTAAAGGGTTAAATAGCTATGAAGCATCACCGCCGTTCGAGACAGACATTCACATAAAAAAGGGTGTTTATAAATATTTCAAGTGTTCATTTTTACTCAATCGTGTTTGCTGACTTCCCTCTTTCTCTCGTATTCCCTTCATACTGTGGCGAGCTCTAGTCTAATTTTGGCCTTTTTTAATCTCTCTGCAGGATGTGTTCAAGGAGGCCAGATCCCACGACCACATGGAGGCAAAGGACGACATGGAGACGCATATTCGCCCCAGGAAGCTGCCCTTAACCAGGAAAATATATGCCTTCTACCATGCTCCCATTGTGAAGTTCTGTTCTAACACGGTATGGAGATTACCAAACAGGACTCACGCACACTCACATGTAACCATCTATTTTCCGGTGGTTGATCTGGGTAGGGCTGTTTGGCTCGGGGGCGTGATTCCTAACAGGACCAGTTGTTTACAACTCGGATTGTTTAATTTTGTTTTTTTTTTTTCACCGGAAATAAGAGTTACACCAACTCCTTCATGATCCCTTAAGGAGGTTCCGTCAGGGAAATTAAAGTTGTTTTGTTTATTACTTAAAGTGAAAGTAACCTGATGAAAGAACCTGATGATGGAGTATATTTTATTTGTTCGTAGGACGGTAGTCGATAAAGCAGAGCTTTCAGTGTTGGACATCAGTTTACCTCAGACCCGACAAGGTGCAAATACATCCCATGTGTGACGCCCACACAGAAAGTAGTGAGGCACAACGAAAATGGAAATGCTGTTCTGTCACTCGGTGGATCTTTCGTCTCTATGGGTAGACATGTTGTAGAGATATTCCCACAGCACGGCCCTACAGGGGAACACAGTCTGACGACGTGTCCTGAGCCACATCGAACATCTACCTGTAGTTAACTCTTCGCTTTATTCGTGACGTTTTTTCTGTTCTGTCACTCACTTGCAAGTTCCACTCGAGCACCTTTTTCGTATGTTAAATAATATCCTGTCTCTTTCAAATCTTTACAAAATTAAGGATTGTTGTCCTTGCCCCATTAAAACCTTTACAAGTAGGAGCAAATCTGACAAATGATTTCCTTCCCACAGCTTTGACAAGTTTGTTGCAAGTGGAAATCAATAACTAGTGAATTTCTGGATGTGCTTTTCCTTTGCACTTAGCCTTTAATAAGTCAACCTTTATGCTAATTTAAGGACCACAGTCAGATTCACACCCATGCACTGGATTATCTCTCACATTTTCTCACTTGTTTATTTATACACACAAGCCCTGAGGCAGGTTCTCAGGAGATTTGGAGTTGTCACCGAGGGTTTTATTTGCAGAGACGGGGCTGTTCAAGGCTGAGAGGAGCTGATAACATCACTGAAACTGCTAGATTGTTGTTATGCAGGTTGTGACCAAGCATATCTACATCTGCTCTACCTGCTTCCATTTCAAATGTAACACATATTTGCGTTACAAAGATGACTGGCCCTTCTACCTTCTGCAAGTTCAAATCTTGTGTTTCAAGCTTCAGCAGTTTTTTGACCCTTAGAAACTTTGTGTTACCTATCTGTTGGGTATTTTTCTCACAGTCTGTAGATGATAACAATTAAACGCAATGGATAACTTTTGTACAAACTTAAATCTTCAGTAGAAACCAGTCTGACTTTGCTGCAGACAGAAGAAATCACTTTTGAAGTTGTCGCTACATGAACTGAAAAATGCCGTTTTTCAGTTCATAACAGCATCTCTGTTTAATGAGTCAGACAAGTCTGGAGTCAGCAGCTGCTCTAGAGTCTTTCTAGAGGCCCAGTGACTCTTACCACTGGTGCACATAACAACACATTTGTTGACGAGAGTCCTGAACAATCTAATTACTAACAGCATTTATTTTTTAGTTGCTGACCTGAAAATACTGATTATTGTAGTTTTAATTGGTGAGTTGGCTAAAGGATTCCCATGCAACCCCCCACCCCCACCCCACCCCCACCCCCACCCTGCAACCAGACTGTCATGAGCTGTGAATGAAACTCCTCTCTTGCACTCAAAGAGATCAACAGTCTAATTAACAAACTGATGGACGTGAAAACATGGTTGTTGATGGGAGCGATGAACAATCTTAACTATATGAAGTAGCTTTTATTTTTTATTTTTATGGTGAAAATAGTCATTATTGCAGCTTTAATTGGTGCGTTGGTAAAAAAAAAAGAAAAAAAAAAAAGTCATGTAACCCCCATCAGGCCTCCGTTCTGAGAGCTGACTCATGAAATGTGGATTTGACTTGAGAATGAAGTTTCCTCTCACACACACAGTCCTTATTTACACAGATAATCACCACTTGAGCCCTGAGGCCTCAGTCAAACAGACTCTCAATACTTTTTTGCTCCTCAGACGGCTACGGCTATGGATAGGGCTTAGGTTTGAAATCTCCGGCTATTTTCCACATCCTACATGTATGCTGTGATTTCACACCGAGCACATCTGTGACATGGATACTAAACAACGGCATCATTTACTGCTGTGCTGTATGTGATAAATTTGAAGTTGATGAGTCTCATTTGCGTGTCCCTCTGCTTCAGCTCTTCTATCTGGGCTTCTTGATGTTCTACTCATATGTGGTCCTGGTGAAAATGCCTGATTGGCCTTCCCCTCAAGAGTGGGTGGTCATCCTCTACATATTCACCTCAGCCATTGAGAAAATCCGAGAGGTGAGCAGGAACCAAACGGTTTGAAGCTGGTATAAGAATCCTCTAGCATATGAAAGTATTCGGAGTAATGTTTATGTTGCAACAAAACAATTCGTTTTTTAACTCACTGGCTGCCATTGACGTCAATAGACGTCAGGAGAAAGTCCGCCGAAGGAGATTAGTCGCTGCAACGCACTGGCAGCCAGTGGGTTAATTTGGTTTTTGCGATCCGTCGAACTTCTGGAAGAAAATTCTGGCCTCATATTTTTCCTCTGTTTTCACCACTATTTCCTCTTTTCCAGATGTTCATGTATGAAGCAGGCAAAATAAGCCAGAAGATAAAGGTGTGGTTCAGTGACTATTTCAATGTCTCCGATTTTCTGGCCATTGTGACTTTCTTTATCGGCTTTGGCCTGAGGTTAGGTGGAGGAGAAGCTTTCGTCACTGGGAGGACGCTGTATTGTCTTAATATCATATTCTGGTATGTGCGCCTCATGGATATCCTGGCTGTCAATCAGCAAGCTGGGCCGTATGTCATGATGATCGCTAAAATGGTGAGTGACTGTAAAAGTGAAACACCGCTGCACAATCCAGAGCAAGCAGAACGAAAAATTTTTTGGAATTGTAGTCAGAATTGGTCAGAATTGGTGGAAGAGATGTAGCAAACGAGTAAAGTAATTTCCGCACTATAAGATGCATCTGATTATAAGGCGCACCTTCAATGAACGGCCTATTTTAAATCTGTTTTTCATATATAAGGCACACTGGATTATAATTCGCACTGTCGGTTTTTGAGAAAATTAAAGGCTTTTAGGTGCCCTTTATAGTGCAGAAAATACTGTAATAAAACGTTTAGTGATCTCTTCATGATACATAATGTGATGATAGTATTGCTGTCTAACATGAAAAAACCCCAAAACTAGTTCTGCAGTTTTTGTGCATTCCCAAATCACCCTCATTAATACTCATGTTTTTATTTGTTTAATTTGAACACTCAAATGTAAAGTGCAGTAATCATCTGCATGTTTCCAGGTATTGTAATCTATTGTTATATTATTCTGAGCAGCCTCAGTGTTAGAATAAAACAGGTAGTTTTAATTAAGTTTTTATGCAACCTTGAAGATATAGTCTACATTCAGTATTGTAGACTTATTTTCTTTCTTGCAGTTTTTTTTAATGCTGAATTTAAAGTCAGATCCAGCAGACGAAATGCTAGTTATAGGTTTGTGTTGTGTGTTGATGTAGAATTAGTTTAGAAGTTCTCATCCAGCATTCACTCAGAAAACAAATACACTCTATTGTGTGCATACCTCTTCCAAAGTCAAACAATCGTACACATTTGTCAAGTTTGCCTGGGTGTATTGTGGAAATGGTAAACCAATTACATACTACTGAAGAAAGTTAGGATTAACCTGGATTAGTGCATTCATTGCAATATTCCTCAGAATTGAAGAGGTTCTTTCCAGGCCCATGCTTCTACAAAGCCATCCAGTAGTTTTTGCATAGTCTTTTAGCAAAACAATAAAGACGTGAAAGCAAAACTACCTTGGAGGAGCTGATTGAATGTAATCCAGCTTCCATCATTTAAACCTTCATAGCCTTCAGCATCACTGTATCTACTCTGGGGATTTCAGTACAAACACGGCAATTGTCTTTCAGCTTCAGTTTTCAATTTGAACCAAGCGACACAAGACCCAAGTCACAGAATGCTTATATAGTTAATTTATTGAACATTCTAAGACTCTTTTATTTTTGTCAGCAAAAATGAGTCAAATAACGCTGACGTCTCCAGAGTAGACTGTTTTGCACTAAAGAAACTGTGAGCAGTTCTTTCTGATTCAAATATTATTTGTGAAGCCGTGTGTTTCATTCAGTCTGCGTATCTTTCAGGTGGCCAACATGTTTTATATTGTGGTAATAATGGCTATAGTCCTGCTGAGCTACGGCGTCCCCAGGAAAGCCATTCTGTACCCAGACGAGGAGCCCAGCTGGACTCTGGCCAAAGACGTTGTCTTCCAGCCGTACTGGATGATGTATGGGGAAGTGTATGCCTATGAAATCGATGGTAAGGACGATGAGGATGGTAGGGGAGATTACGAGGGTAAGAAGAGTTTTATTAAAAGCTTCTCACCATGGCATGATGACTGATTGTCACTCAGAATGTGCACTGGAAATCAAACCCACGACAGTCTAATCATTGCTCCGCCTCACAGCCTTTTTTCACACGACATGGTTGGCAAACAGAAGCAGCCATTGTCGGTCTCCTTGAGGAGGTCGGGGGTTTTGTTACACCACAGCACCAACTGCGTTGACTCGACTAAAAATGGTCCCAATAAAAAGAATAGATCGAGCTGTCAGCCCAAGAGTCAGGTGCATTTGAAGCTTATGTGGAACAAAATACCTGGCTGTGCCTTTTGACTTTAATGGGCGTTCCAAAGTTTCACTCACCATTGAAATTTATCACTGTTATCATGACTGGTGGAGAGACAGAGTGGCAGTTAGCAAGATGCCAATTACGCAGTGCAATGTTCACTAAGTTACTGAATATTCAGGAGTCATTTTTGGGCAAATACTCCTTTGAAAAAACAAGTTATTCTGCTTTTTGTTGTTCCCTCAAAAACAACACAGTAAGTGAATCTTCTATCATAATTAATAAAAAAATATATATATCAGAGAGTTGTTTATTCAGGTATTACTGTCAAATGTTTCAAATAAAAATCTAAACATTTTACATTAAGACAATATATCAACACAATATAAAGGCAGTGCATCCTGCTATTATCTTGGCCAGGTTTGGATCTGCACAGGTAAGAAAGCTGGTACAGATTGAACAAACCTAAACGTAAATCTCTGGTGTGTCGGGGGTTGTGTATATGTGTGTATTTTTTTTTAAAAAGCTGCTCCTCCTCACAGTGTGTGCCAACAACAGCGACCCATCAGTTAAGCCTCTGTGTGCAGCAGGAGTGTGGCTGACTCCTCTCCTGCAAGCAGTCTACCTCTTTGTACAGTACATACTGATGGTCAACCTCCTCATCGCCTTCTTCAAGTAAGCCGACAACTAAAATCTAAAAGTCCAATTTGTTTTCAGGAGAGTGTGGCTGAAGAGCGGCCACGTTCTCTGCAATGTTCTCATCGCCGCTGCCCTCTCGGTTTCCCAGCAACGTGTATCTGCAAGTGAAGTCCATCTCTAATCTGGTGTGGAAGTACCAGCGCTACCACTTCGTTATGGCCTACCATGAGAAGCCTGTCCTCCCACCGCCTTTTATCCTTCTCTGCCATATCTACTCCCTCTTCTGCATGTGCAGGAAGAGGAAGAAGGAGAACACCTACGGACCAAGTATGATCACGCTACTCTCATTTTCTGGCATACGTCTTACCTGTAAATTATTAAGAATTGGAATAAATTGTAGGCCTTTTTTCCACTGATGTTATGTCAAAAATCCGAGATAAATTCTTTGTTTTTATGAAGGGTTTTTAAAGAAAGATATTCCTTAACTACTAAGTAATGAACATGTCCAACAGTAACAAGTCTTTCTTTCTTTTAGAGCTGTTTCTCACAAAGGAAGACCAAAAGAAGCTTCATGATTTTGAGGAGCAGTGTGTGGAGACATACTTTCATGAAAAGGACGATAAGTTTCACTCAGGGAGTGAGGAGCGCATACGTCTTACGTCAGAAAGGTGGGATTCTGTAGAGAAAAGTATCATGTGCTGTCAGTGGTGTAACATGTTTAAAATGCTTCCTTCCTAACAAAACATTTGCAAAGAATTTTAAGTCAATCTTTTTTATATTCCTGTTTGTGAACTAGCTGCCTTCTTGCCTAACTTTGTGGTACGTCGCTGCATTTCGTGGTGTTTTACTGCCACCTGTTGGTCAGTGGTAGAGTGTGACTGTTTTAACTCAGCTGTGTTTGACGTCACCTGATAGTGCAAGTGTTCCTGTGCACTAGCAGGAACACGTGCAAATAAAAATGAAAACGGAACCCTTTCTAAAAGGTGTTCAATAGCACTGGTGGAGGATTAAAAGCCACAGGTTATTTTATAAGATAAAGAAGAGTAAGATTATTTAGAGAATTTGCTGTAATCGTGAAGTTAGCTGTTGGATAAATTACAAGATTACAATAAATGAAAGTGACTTTTATTTTAGAAAATTTATTGGCTTCTTACATTTTAATAATTGCTAAACTAACATTTTAAATGTTTCCATTTGATATTGGCGATGACGGGTAACACATGGACTAACTGAAGCTACCGTTTTATTATCTCCAGGGTTGAGACCATGTGTATGCAGCTGAAGGAGGTTGGCAACAAGGTGAACTTTATAAAACGCTCTTTGCACACGCTGGACTCTCAGATCGGCCACCTGCAGGACCTCTCCGCTTTGACTGTGGACACTCTGAAGACCCTGACCGCTCAGAGGGCGTCGGAGGCCAGCAAAGTCCACAATCAGATCACCAGGGAGCTCAGTCTGTCTAAGAACGTGGTGCCCAGCATCGCTCCGGTGGGAACGGACACCGGCCCCCACTCCAAGTCATCTGCGATAGGCAAACGCAGCGTAGGGGCCTACTTCGGCTCCTCTTTTCCCCAAGCAGGAGCCAACATTGCAGATTCTCTTTTTGGTGGTGCGGGCGGATGGGCTGGAACGGAAAGCGGCCGGAGAGTCTGGCCCAGCCCCGGAACTGGACCGGGGCCGGACCCCGGTCTGAACCCAGCGTTAAGCCCCGAGAGGAGGGCTCTGTTTGGGCTTGGGCCCCTTGCTGCAGAGGCGGGCTCCTCGGGCAGCGTCGGCTCCGGTGCCTTTGTCCAAAGTGCTGTGACTATTTCCCCTCCGGAGCTTCGTCTCCGAGGCCACTCTCTCATCCAGGGTAAACGTCCACAAGAGCCGGGCCTCTCCGACTCCCCATCCAGCCTTCCCAATGTGCCCTCCCCTGGGGCTCACTTCCACATCAGCACCCCTTCCCAGCCCAGTGGCTCAAGCCATCCAGAACTCACCCTCACCGGTCTTTACCAGCAGCCCCTCCATCCAGACAGCACCACTGTCGAGTTTGGGGCGTTTGTTGGTAAGTATGAGACTGAGTCTAGTGTTGATGAGGAGACGAGAGAAGGGTGTGAAAACTGTGTGTGTGTGTATCCTACTGTCGTCGTTGTCTCTGAGACTTCGGGCTCTGCTCGGCCTGCCTGCTTGCCTGCTTTTATCGAGAAGCCTGAGAACGCAGACGGGTCAGGGAGGGGGTACGTGAACGAGGCGTTCTCTGACGACGAAGTCAGATCACACTCGCAGAGTAAACGGGGCGCCGACGCGGAAGTCGCACCCGGATCATCGCCGGGCGTCGCCGACGGAAACCCTCGTGCCCCTGCTGTAGCTTCCAGGAAACCGTTCAGACGCAGGAGCAGGGAGGGGGTCGCGTCGGAACCGCCCGCCCCTCCAGCGTCCTGCTGTCAGGGCCAAAGTGGGTCAGAAGCACCGCTTGACAAGAGGAACACAGGAAAAGAGGCAAACACAAAGAGAGGTTTGAGCTTCAGCTGGGGGCCGCGCCCGCCTGGGGGCCGGGACTTTCATCTCCAGATCAGAATCCCAATAGAACTTTAACGGGTGCCCTTTGCTTTCCTTTTCTCTGCTTTGTCTGAAACGCTCGTCTGACCTGTCTACTCTGCTCCTGGGCAGGGGGGGGGGGGGGTTTCGAGGTGATCGTGTGTGTTTTGACTCGAGCATGGATGTTTGGTTTCAATTCTAACCGGGATTGATTTTAGTGTTTGTTTGGAAGGTGGAGGAGAAGGGAGGAGGTTTGCTGTGAAAATCTAAACAAATTCATATTGAATGAGATAATAATAATTCTTTAATTGTTTTGGTGGGATCTTGTGGGGAAAAAAAAAAAGTCATGAATTTCTAGAAACAAATTAAATTAAATAATGATTAACTAAATGTTGCTTTATTTCAGGACATCAAGAGAGTTTGGAGTTCCAGCACTCCACACCGAAGGAATCCTTCACCTCCAGCAACCAGCAAAGTCCTGCCACAAGGGCCAGATCACAGGTGTGTGTGTGTGTGTGTGTGTGTGTGTTTAATGTCTTTATGTGATGTATTTGTTAAAAATTTTCTGAATCAGATTCAAATGTCCTGCGATTTCCGATATAAAATCCTTGGTTAAAGTGACGTCCCCCCGTTTGATGTTCACCATCATATCGTAGATACAGTCCAAATGTGTTCTATATTAGTTACTTACCTCTAAAATTCCTACTGTTACAGTTAAACCTTATGATTCATTCTGATAAGATGGAGCTTTGTTTTCTCAATGTTTCAGAATAACTTTTAACTTCTCCAACCGTCTGTTTTTCATGGTCAAAGGCTCATCCTGAAAGTCGTGGACACATCAGAGCGGTCAACTCGTACGCTGGCTTCACAGAGTTCGACAGAAATCCGGCTTTGCTCCACCCTGACTCCAGTAAGCTCACACAAATTTGGCTGTATTAGTGATCAATGTGTGGGTGATAACTTAAGATTTTACATAAATGGCAGTTTAATAAATCATTGCATTAAAAAAAAAATCTCAAATCATCGTCATTTTGTCAATAGAATAACACAAAAAACTTGGATATGATGAGTAAAGTGAAACTTTTGTGGCGATTTAGACCAGATCCCTGTACTGTAAATGAAGTCTGATGGTAATCGTCCAGGATTCCATTCCCTCTCTTGCTTCCTCTTAAAACAAGGAACAAATTTAGTCCGTCTGGTTTCGTGTTCTCAAATTGTCACAGTCTGTTTGTTTGTTTGTTTGTTTGTTTGTTTGTTTGTCATTATGGGTGATTGTTGTTGGTTGTTTTCACGCAGCTCTAACAAAGAAGGACAGGAGCAGAGTGTCAGCTGAAGACATCCTCATTCACGAAGACCCCAGGACTGCAGTGCTGGTAGGACGTGAGGCCGTGTGTGTGTGTGTGTGTGTGTGTGTGTGTGTGTGCGTCTGAAATACACACTGTTAACAGACGGCTCCTTCATGTTGTTTCTGTGCTCCTCATTTCTGCACCAGGAAAGAGTTCAGGTCAAATCAGCTCAAGCCAGCAGCCTGTAAGTGTCTCTGACTGGGGACACACACACACACACACACATATTCACACATACATTTTTCTTTGTTAAAATAATGTGTGTGTTCTCTCTATCAGACGAGCCCCCGGAGAGGACACACTAAATGGTAAGTTGTTGTTTTTTTTTTATTACTGTAACTCCATTAGTTCGTGCTTCAAGAGACTTCCTTCATAAAGTCTTAATTTGTTTCTGGAAAATTTTAGTGAGAGGATTTAATTTTCTATCAGTGTAAACTCTTGTGTGGCAGTTGTTATTTTTAGTATGTTTACATTTTTCTGCTTTTCTTCCTTTGTGGTTTCAGCCACCGTTTCCCTCTACATGCCAAGACACACCCTGCTGGGAGCCAGAAAGGACTGTGAGGAACACACACTGGCTGCAAACAACACACTTGAGTCTGGGCCGTAGATAACAGTTCTGTCTGAACACCGTGTTAGACAACTAGTGCCACTATTAGTTATTAAGAGAGCACAGAACTCCATCAGCGTCATTGTCATTAAAATGTGGTCAGTCAGGAAGTCATTTTCAAGGCAAACAAAAGTTCATGCTGCTCATTCACATCATAGCACCCATGGCTGTAGAAAAAAAAAAGAATGAATTCATTTATTCACAAAAAAAATCTACACAGAAAACAAGTACAGTACTGACACTGAGAGGAATGTGTGCCTTAGAGCGACCATTACATTTACGTTCTAAATATATACACATTGAAAATTATAATGAACAAAGTAACAACAAAAAAAAATAATTTTGAATCCAGATCCGATCAAGCTGAAATCTGTTCAACTGGCGTTGGTGGTGGAACGATCCTGCCACAAAACGTAATCAAATTCTTTAATATAAAGACGTGTTCTTCCAGTAACGCGTCTTTCCTTCCCTCCCCAGCCATTGGTTCACCCTTCAAACCCATGGAGAGCTACCAGTACTCAGGTGAGACGTTGGAGTGTGGCACACCTCCTGCTCACACTCCTGCTCGCCGTGTTAACCCGTGTGTGTTTGTGTGTTTGTGCTTCTCCTCTAGCTGTGGAGCGTAACAACTTGATGAGGCTGTCCCAGAGCATCCCGTTCACCCCCGTGCCCCCCAGAGGTAAGCCTGAACCCCGGACCTGTCCTCTGAGACACACAGTTGTGTCAAACACAGGAAGTACGGCAGATAACAAATGTGGTTTTAGTCTCACCCTCCCACACCTGTGGCTGTTTGCTTCGGTCTCATCCAAACTAGTGATGAAGTTTGTGTGTGTGTGTGTGTGTAGTAATTATCTCTCACTATGAATTCATTTCTAGAAGGGCTAGAAATGATTGTGTCCATCTGTCCAAGTGGTGCTTTTCAGGAACTGTACTTTTTTTTGTTGTTGTTGTTGTTGCTTCTCCAGCAAGAACTAGAATTAACAGGGACAAAAAAACATCTGCGTGTCCAACTGGGAGGATGGATCCTGAGTTTTTAATTCCTTGTAATTATTTTGGCGTTGTCATTCAGACACACAATGTTTGTCGTGTTGTTTGTTGTTGGTCTTACTGTGGATGTGAGTCATGTGACAAAGCCGGTTTCCAGGCATGACTTAAAGGAGGTCATGTTAACGAACACTCACAACGTACCAGGTATGGGAGACATGCACAGTGGATGACTTACAAAACAATACTGTACTTACTGTAAAAGTTTGCATTTGATCTACTTGGAACTAATGCATGTTAGAAACAGACTGCAGTGCAGCGACAGCCGTCATCTCACAATGACATGAGGCAATATTCATCACTTCTGCCCTGTTAGGAGAAAATATACACAGAACTGCCACAATGTTTTGTTTTAAATGTTATTTCTTGAACAATGTTGAAATGATAGACAGTTTATGTGTGAAAGGCAAATGTAGAATTAACAATCTTCCTTTTTAGGCTGGTTAATAAACGTGATCGCTGTAATTATGTATGTTTTACGTAACGCTTAAAAGATCCTGCTTGTGTTGGTAAATCAAGATCTTCAAAAAAAAAAAAAAAAAACGTTTTTTTCACAATTCCTCGTAAATTTCCAACAGCATTGATTCATTATATGTGGATTTACTCCAAAATTGTTATTTTTGCACAACCCAGTCTTCCACACACTTTTGTGATTTTAAAGGATTTAAAAAAAAAAAAACATCTCTCACAATATTTAACAAAATTCCACAAATTATTTTTGGCGGCCAATTTATCTGGATCCACAATATGTTCATCTTTGCCACATGAAAAACCCAGCAAATAGGAGCGATCGCTTAACGTCCTGGGTGGAGGTAAAAGTGGATCAAATCCGTCTTGATCTGATCTGCTGCAGTTTGTTTTGAAGTCTTTGGGTCCCAGTGGACGAGCTCCAACCTAAACTCACCTCCTGCCCTGCGTCCCTTCAGGAGAGCCGGTTACTGTGTACCGACTGGAGGAGAGCTCCCCCAACACCATCAACAACAGCATGTCGTCCTGGGCCCAGCGCGGCCTCTGCGCCAAAATAGAGTTTCTCAGCAAGGAGGAGATGGGCGGAGGACTCAGGCGGGCCCTCAAGGTGCTCTGCACCTGGTCTGAGTACGACATCCTGAAGCCGGGACATCTGTATATTGTGAAATCCTTCCTACCCGAGGTCGTCCAAACCTGGCAGAGCATCTACAAGGAGGACACGGTGCTGCACCTTTGTCTCAGGGTAGGACGCTCTGACACACAACCTATCCAAGACAAGTCTGTTGGATATAATTATACACTTGCATACAGGATATGTTGATATGGTTCAAACTATATTCCTCTGTGGCACTTTTGAATGTTGATTCTGGCGGTGCTCAATTGCTAAATAAAATAAAATGGCATCTCTCCTAATCACTATAAAATATGACTTGTGTCTCTAAGTCAGCCTCAGACCTACAGAAGTGTGTCTTTACGCCGGACCTTTACGTTCTGTGTCATACCAGGAAATCCAGCAACAGCGAGCTGCTCAGAAGCTGACATTTGCCTTCAATCAAATCAGGCCCAAGGCTATTCCTTATTCACCAAGGTAATGTGGATGCAGGACGGTTTACAATGGAATTCATCTGTGAAGAAAGCAAACAAGCCGATACATAGAGATGAGATGATCCAGATGTCTGTTGGGGCTTCTGTTCTTTTAAATGTCTTCTGTTCCGTCAGGTTCCTGGAGGTGTTTCTGCTCTACTGTCACTCTGCTGGACAGTGGTTTGCTATAGAGGAGTGCATCACCGGGGAGTTCAGGAAGTTCAACAACAACAATGGAAATGAGATCGTCCCCACCAACCTGCTGGAGGAAACCATGCTGGCCTTCAGCCACTGGACCTATGAGTACACCCGGGGAGAGCTGCTGGTCCTCGACCTGCAGGGTAAAAAAAAAAACAACAACAACCACCTCCCAACGCTTCTGTCAAGTTCATGATTAGAAGCTTTTACGTTTTAAGTGTCGCTGTGGGAGCGCTGTCCAGAGGCTGACTTTGATAAGTAACTTTTTTAAGTTTTTTTCACACCTTGTGTGTCTCTCTTTAGGTGTTGGAGAGATTCTGACAGATCCGTCAGTGATCAAGAGTGGTGAGAAAGGGTAAGGCGTTCACCTGTCGAACAGTTATTTCATCTGTTTTGTCTTGATGTTAAAAAAAACTCTCATGATCACGTTTTTTCCATTGGGAAAAAAAAGCCAACTACACTTTTCTTTTGTTCAAGCAGTTTTCTCATCAGGTCATATTTGCTTTCGGTAACGGACTGAAGAAACTCTCTAAAGAACTGTTGTGTGCCTCTTTCAGATCCTACGACATGATATTCGGTCCGGCCAACCTGGGGGACGATGCCTTCAGGAACTTCTGTGCAAAACACCACTGCAACTCCTGCTGTCGGAAACTCAAGCTTCCAGGTAATCAAAGTTTCACAGCATCTCTTCAGATATTTTGCTCCTCATTGAAGTTCTGTCAAATACGTTGAAGCTCCATCAAAGAATTTGCTTTAAAAAAAAAAAAAAAAAATCTTGGCAGTGACGTTTGTCTTTCTGTTCAGATCTAAAGAGGAACGACTACACGCCAGACAAGGTCATGTTCCCTCAAGAAGACCCTCCCAATCCAGGGGGCGGAGTCAAAGAGTCCCGCCAATCAATGAGGCTGATGTGATTGGTCATGCAAGGCTAAATTATTGAGCCACAGCCAAGGAGCCAAGAGCACCAAAAAACAAAAAAACAAAAAAAAATAACTGGAAGAATCACAGCTGTGTTTTAAAGGAGGTCAGTGCATGCACTGTGATGTTGATGTTTCTCCACCTTAATGCTGTGTCAACTACAATTCAGCCGCTTCTGTTTTTTAATACGTAAATGAGGAAAGTTTTTAAACATATTTTGTAAAGGTTGATGAATATGTATGTGTATATGAACTGGATATTATTGACAGGTACCGTATCATTGCAGAGGGTTTATTATTTATTATGAAATTGGGGTGTGTTGGGAGGGAGGGGTCGGGTCTGCCTGGTTTTTAGAAAAAGAAGAACAATTGTAAGTGGATTGTAAATCTGTTGCAGCAGCTTGCTGAGATTCAGTCACTTCAATACTGCAGTTTGCCGCCAGAACGTTTTTATAAATGTATTATAAAGGCTTGTATCACACCTCTTTGTCTCGTAGCTAATGAAAACACAGACTTCAAAATCGTCTAAAATATGGGCAGATTGCAATGCAACTTAAACAGAATGATGTACGTGATTTTTGTTTTGAAGTGTGTCCATCAAAATATTGCTGATAGTTTTTATTGTTACAAAAGTACTATTGCGATAACTGTCATCAACTGTTGTATAAGCAAATTACAATCTAGTGTATCTTATAGATACTGTTGTCTGGCATGAGCTGAACAGAAATGAAATATTTTATTCAGGGGAACTGACAAACATTATGGATATTACTGTATACATTTTGTACTGGATATCATTTCAAACAAATAAAATGTTAAAAGCTTTGGCAACATTGCTCGCTTTGCTTACCTGTGTGGCTGATATTTAGTTAGAAGATGTTTTTTCTTGCAGATTTATGAACTAAAACATCAGTTATACTTTACCTCAAAGTGTTCCTTCCAGGGCTTTGAACCGGTTCATGGAACGAAAACGAAAACTTTATATTTTTTTAATGTTCCGGGACAGACAATAATTGTAAACCGGTTAATACCGGGGTTCTTTTTTTTCATTCTTGAAAAAAATATTTGACCTCATATATGACCTCAAAATATTTGACCTCATGTTTCACTTCCTGTCGTTCACTGGACGCGGGATGAGAGCGGAGAGAAGTAGCGGCTATCAGCAGCAGTTAAGAAAAAGGAGGTCTCCCAGTCACAATTTAATCATAACAGGTAAACACTGCAGTATGTGGATCATAAAAATGTATGATTTAGACTTTAAATCCTTGGCTGCAGTCATTTTCAGTGCAGTGTGTTCCCGTACTGCCAGCGCTTTGGAGCAATACTGAGCTATGGGAGAAGCACAATGAAGATCTGTTGTTCAGCAATAAATGACAATGGAAATGGAAGTTATTCTAGTCTTATGTCATGTAGGGTCTAAGTAGGAGGCATAAGCCTTAACTACAGTGATATAACTGTCAAAGCAGAGGTGTAGTGCTGTGGTACTGTTTACTGTAAGGTAGGGATAAGTTTAATAAGTTTGAGAATCTCTTAAGCTAACGTTGATGCTAGCTCTGTACCGTTAGCAAGCCTAACATACCATAATTGAACATTTCAGAAACAATGAAACAAGTGGCCCTTATCTATCGTTACCATATCCGACTTGCGCAGGAGGAATAATAATCGGAGCGGAGTATAAATCTATTTTCTTTATTGGATATGCGCCTGCTACGTCACCAGAACAGTCGCACAGTAATCCTGCCGCACTGGATCTGTCAAGCCCATCACATTTACATATATACAAAAACTACTTCCGCTCACAACAGGAAGTACCAAAATAAGAGCGTCACATATTATGCTTAACAGCTATGATGAATATAATTTTGCCAGTAAGACGAAAGTACATATTATATATATTTGAGTGTCGTCTACTTACAGAATTTACCTTGTTCAGCAGCGTCCTCATCCGGCGTCTGTGGGCGGAGAAAGGTGTGTCCGTAATGCGGTCATCCAGGCTTCTAATATCGTATTGACCAATCACAGAACCCCCACTGTACATGTCTTGGTCCGACAGAGAACCGGCGTCGGCGTCTTAGGCGAGGAACGTGAATGAATGAATGATACATTTATAAACTTTATAACTATCAAGCATAAACGCCTCTTCGACGTGGAGCCTTTCTACCTCAGAAAATAGCCGGTTTTCGTCACAAGGGCACGTCCCCCGGATGGACGTCTCCCAGCTCCAACACACCTGATCGTTTGAATGAGGATCAGGTGTGTTGGAGCTCATCATTGCTCGGCTTATCATCATCGGTATCAGGTGCTATCTTGGTAGGGGCATCCCCGCTGTATGACGATGCGCTGCCCGCAACCGGGCCGTTTCCTGTGCGCTTTCCCGAAGCGGGTGAGACGCCGAGGCGGAACTGCGCGTGTTAAGGGCAGATCCGCCCCGGCGTCGGGTGCTATGTGGGGTAGGGATATACCTGTATCTATAATTATAGTCTATAGTCCATCCATCCATCCACTTCCGCTTATCCGGGGTCGGGTCGCGGAGGCAGCAGCTTAAGCAGGGCAGCCCAGACTTCCCTCTCCCTAGCCACTTCGTCCAGTTCCTCCGGGAGAATCCCAAGACGTTCCCAGGCCAGCCTGGAGACATAGTCTCTCCAGCATGTCCTGGGTCGTCCCCGGGGCCTCCTCCCGGTAGGACGTGCCCGGAACACCTCACCAGGGAGGCGTCCAGGAGGCATCCTGACCAGATGCCCGAGCCACCTCATCTGGCTCCTCTCGATGCGGAGGAGCAGCGGCTCGACTCTGAGTCCCTCCCGGATGACCGAACTTCTCACCCTATCTCTCAGGGAGAGCCCGGACACCCTGCGGAGGAAACTCATTTCGGCCGCTTGTATCCGGGATCTCGTTCTTTCGGTCACGACTCACAGCTCGTGACCATAGGTGAGGGCAGGACCGTAGATCGACCGGTAAATCGAGAGCTTTGCCTTTCGGCTCAGCTCCTTCTTCACCACGACGGACCGATACAGAGTCCGCATCACTGCAGACGCTGCACCGATCCGCCTGTCGATCTCCCGTTCCATCGTACCCTCACTCGTGAACGAGACCCCGAGATACTTGAACTCCTCCACATGGGGCCAACCCGGAGAGGGCACTCCACCCTTTTCCGACTGAGGACCATGGTCTCAGATTTGGAGGTGCTGATGTAGTCTATAGTATATAAACTAATTGCTTTAGTTGCCAATTTAAAAGTCCTTAAGTTACCGTATGTTGCGCACCATTCGGCTCATTGTATAAAGAGGTTCAGTCTAAATAACGGAGTTTATTTCTGTACTTTAACCGGAAACACGGCGCACCTTATTGTTCGGTACATGTTAGCTTCTTCTTTTCCTTTTGGCTTTTCCCTTCAGGGGTCGCCACAGCGAATCAATTGCCTCCATCTAACCCTGTCCTTTGCATCCTCTTGTCTCACACCAACTACCTTCATGTCCTCTTTCACTACATCCATAAAACTCCTCTTTGGTCTTCCTCTAGGCCTCCTGCCTGGCAGTTCAAAACTCAGGATCCTTCTGCCAATATATTCACTAGCCAACGGAAGCAAAAAGGTGTGGTTGAACTGTTTTGTACTACGTATTTAAATTTCAAAAAATACACCAACATTATTTTTTAAATGTTTTCATTTCTTTTTTTTGAATAAATCTGTGCTAAATCCTTCGAAGTCCTCATCTTCGGTCTCCATTGAATAGCTCGGTGATTTCTCTATCGCTGACGTCACGTTTCCGGGTGTCTGTCCGGTAATGATGCCGGCTTCAGCGAAACATCGGACAAAAGTCGAAGCAGACATGTTAGTCCAGGATCCCCAATCCACCACATATTGTGGGGGTGTAACTCGCTCGGCACTGCCCCCCCAGTCCTGGTAAACGTGTGTTCACGTCTCTCATCCATCGCTCCAGGACACACGCAGCTTCACTTTAAAGGCTCTGTTCACACCGATGTCCAGCGGGGGGAGTTCTTTCGTTAATCCTCCAGGATGAAGACAAGCTCCCAATTCAGCCGCTTGACGTGTTTTTGACAGAAGCGGTGGTGTGGGGGGGGGGGGGCATGGAGTCACAGATCAAGAGAGATGGCGAAGCGTGAAAAAAGCCCCCCGGTCTCTTCACGTGAACCGGAACAACCGGAACTGACAGCCTGGAGTTTACATGTTGCGTCATAAGCGTGTCTCTTCGCTGACGTCATTGTCGGGGTCTTTAGCCAAACAAATGTGGTTAACAGCATACCTGCGGTCCAGTACCGGCATTACCCTATACCGGTACCTACCGGAGGTGTGCCGGACGGACTCTCACGTCATGTTCTCTGATTGGTCCATCGCTGCCGGCGTACGTAGTGACGTATTACGTCCTATGTCGGTGGACAATGGTCGATCTGGCGGATCGCTGACTAAAGTCACACGAAAACATTTTTACAGATTTTGGAACTCAGTTTACACATAAGATGCTTAATGTT
This sequence comes from Antennarius maculatus, assembly GCA_013358685.1. Classification (NCBI taxonomy): domain Eukaryota; kingdom Metazoa; phylum Chordata; class Actinopteri; order Lophiiformes; family Antennariidae; genus Antennarius; species Antennarius maculatus. The sequence goes on from CM023606.1 coordinate 2,566,452, forward strand.
AAAAGGCGCAGCGTTGATTTTTGAGAAAATTTAAGGCATTTAAGCGCGTCTTATGGTGCGCAAAATACAGCACCTACATATTTATATTTACAGGGTACGTTATTTACCGGTTCAGGAACTTTATTTTTTTGTTCTAACCGGTTCAGGAACGTCAGTTTATTGGTGGAACTTAAAACCGGAAACTTTATAATTCCGATTCTGTTCGGAACGAACCTACTAGCAAAAAATTCTGGTTCAAAGCCCTGCTTTTGAGGGTTTAGTCATTTGAGGATTAACCACAAGGTTCACTTGTGTTGCTTTTCTCACACACACACACACACACACACACACACACACACACACACACACACACACACACACACACACACACTTATTCAAAGAAGTATCACCCTTAATTTTCACTCATTAATATTCAATCTACAATTCACCAAGCCATTTTCTTGCAGACAAGACAATCTATGATGAATATAATTTTGCCAGTAAGACGAAAGTACATATTATATATATTTGAGTGTCGTCTACTTTCAGAATTTACCTTGTTCAGCAGCGTCCTCATCCGGCGTCTGTGGGCGGAGAAAGGTGCGTACGTAATGCGGTCATCCAGGCTCGTAATGTATTGACCAATCACGGAACCCCTACTTGTCCCGGTCCGACACTGAACCAGCGTCGGCGTCTTAGGCGAGGAACGTGAATGAATGAATGAATGAATAATACAATTATAAACTTTATAACCGTCAAGCATAAACGCCTCTTCGACGTGGAGCCTTTCTACCTCAGAAAATAGCCGGTTTTCGTCACAAGGGCACGTCCCCCGGATGGACGTCTCCCAGCTCCAACACACCTGATCGTTTGAATGAGGATCAGGTGTGTTGGAGCTCATCATTGATCGGCTTATCATCATCTGTATCAGGTGCTATCTTGGTAGGGGCATCCGCTCTGCAGATCCGCCTGGCATCCGTACCGAGTCCGCTGTATGACGATGCGCTGCCCGCAACCGGGCTGTTTCCTGTGCGCTTCCCTGAAGCGGGTGAGACGCCGGGGCGGAACTGCCCCGGTGTCGGGTGATATGTGGGATAACTTTCACGCACAAAATCAACAAATTGTTTGCGTGTCCTTGTCCACATACACCTGCTGCTCATGACCGGCACCTTCCCTAAATGACCTGTGTTCCTTCGATGGAGGAAGTCAGTAGTGCTCCAACTTGTGTATGAACCACAACACTGCACGCAACGGCAACAGCCCGGTTACGCTGCACGCAACCGGCCCGGCTCCTGTGCGCGTCCCCGAAACGACTGAGACGGGCAGATTCGCAAGGCATTCGCTTTGCGGATCCGCCCAGCCTCCGTACCAAACCCGCTGTGTGACGATGCGCTGCCCGCAATCGCTCCGTTTCCTGTGCGCTTCCCCGAGGCGGGTGATCCGCCGAGGCGGAACTGCGCGTGTTAAGGGCAGATCCGCCCCGGCGTCGGGTGCTATGTGGGGTGGTACTGTTTACTGTAGGGTAGGGATATATCCATAATTATAGTCTATAGTCCATCCATCCATCCACTTCCGCTTATCCGGGGTCGGGTCGGCAGCTTAGGCAGGGCAGCCCAGACTTCCCTCTCCCTAGCCACTTCGTCCAGCTCCTCCGGGAGAATCCCAAGACGTTCCCAGGCCAGCCTGGAGACATAGTCTCTCCAGCGTGTCCTGGGTCGTCCCCGGGGCCTCCTCCCGGTAGGACGTGCCCGGAACACCTCACCAGGGAGGCGTCCAGGAGGCATCCTAACCAGATGCCCGAGCCACCTCATCTGGCTCCTCTCGATGCGGAGGAGCAGCGGCTCGACTCTGAGTCCCTCCCGGATGACCGAACTTCTCACCCTATCTCTAAGGGAGAGCCCGGACACCCTGCGGAGGAAACTGATTTCGGCCGCTTGTATCCGGGATCTCGTTCTTTCGGTCACGACCCACAGCTCGTGACCATAGGTGAGGGCAGGACCGTAGATCGACCGGTAAATCGAGAGCTTTGCCTTTCGGCTCAGCTCCTTCTTCACCACGACGGACCGATACAGAGTCCGCATCACTGCAGACGCTGCACCGATCCGCCTGTCGATCTCCCGTTCCATCGTACCCTCACTCGTGAACGAGACCCCGAGATACTTGAACTCCTCCACTTGGGGCAGGATCTCATCCCCAACCCGGAGAGGGCACCCCACCCTTTTCCGACTGAGGACCATGGTCTCAGATTTGGAGGTGCTGATGTTGTCTATAGTATATAAACTAATTGCTTTATTTGCCAATTTAAAAGTCCTTAAGTTACCGTATGTTGCGCACCATTCGGCTCATTGTATAAAGAGGTTCAGTCTAAATAACGGAGTTTATTTCTGTACTTTAAGCGGAAACACGGCGCACCTTATTGTTCGGTACATGTTAGCCAACGGAAGCAAAAAGGTGTGGTTGAACTATGTTGTATTACGTATTTAAATTTCAAAAAATACACCGACATTATTTTTTAAATATGTTTTTATTTCTTTATTTTTGAAAAATCTGTGCTAAATCCTTCGAAGTCCTCATCTTCGGTCTCCATTGATTAGCTCGGTGATTTCTCTATCGCTGACGTCACGTTTCCGGGTGTCTGTCCGGTAATGATGCCGGCTTCAGCGAAACATCGGACAAAAGTCGAAGCAGACACGTTAGTCCAGGATCCACAATCCACACACATATTGTGGGGGGGTAACTCGCTCGGCACTGCCCCCCAGTTCTGGTAAACGTGTGTTCATTTAATTCCATTTAATTCCAGTCCTGGTAAACGTGTGTTTACCAGGACTCTCAGTCCCTCGACTCTGAGGGACTCAGAGTCGAGCCGCTGCTCCTCCGCATCGAGAGGAGCCAGATGAGGTGGCTCGGGCATCTGGTCAGAATGCCTCCTGGACGCCTCCCTGGTGAGGTGTTCCGGGCACGTTCTACCGGGAGGAGGCCCCGGGGACGACCCAGGACACGCTGGAGAGACTATGTCTCCAGGCTGGCCTGGGAACGCCTTGGGATTCTCCCGGAGGAGCTGGACGAAGTGGCTAGGGAGAGGGAAGTCTGGGCTTCCCTGATTAAGCTGCTGCCTCCGCGACCCGACCCCGGATAAGCAGAAGTGGATGGATGGATGGACTATAGACTATAATTATGGATATATCCCTACCATACAGTAACCAGTACCACCCCACATAGCACCCGACGCCGGGGCGGATCTGCCCTTAACACGCGCAGTTCCGCCTCGGCGTCTCACCCGCTTCGGGGAAGCGCACAGGAAACGGCCCGGTTGCGGGCAGCGCATCGTCATACAGCGGACTCGGTACGGATGCCAGGCGGATCTGCAGAGCGGATGCCCCTACCAAGATAGCACCTGATACCGATGACGATAAGCCGATCAATGATGAGCTCCAACACACCTGATCCTCATTCAAACGATCAGGTGTGTTGGAGCTGGGAGACGTCCATCCGGGGGACGTGCCCTTGTGACGAAAACCGGCTATTTTCTGAGGTAGAAAGGCTCCACGTCGAAGAGGCGTTTATGCTTGACAGTTATAAAGTTTAGAGATGTATTATTCATTCATTCATTCATTCACGTTCCTCGCCTAAGACTCCGACGCCGGTTCTGTGTCGGACGGGGACATGTAGGGGTTCCGTGATTGGTCAATACTTTACGAGCCTGGATGACCACATTACGAGCCTGGCGGAGAAAGGTGCGGTCTGTGGGCGCACCTTTCTCCGCACACAGACGCCGGATGAGGACGCTGCTGAACAAGGTAAATTCTGTAAGTAGACGACACTCAAATATATATAATATGTACTTTCGTCTTACTGGCAAAATTATATTCATCATAGATGTTGAGCATAATATGTGACGCTCTTATTTTGGTACTTCCTGTTGTGAGCGGAAGTAGTTTTTGTATATATGTAAATGTGATGGACTTGACAGATCCAGTGCGGCATGATTACTGTGCGAGTGTTCTGGTGACGTAGCAGGCGCATATCCAATAAAGAAAATAGATTTATACTCCGCTCCGATTATTATTCCTCCTGCGCAAGTCGGATATGGTAACGATAGATAACGGCCACTTGTTTCATTGTTTCTGAAATGTTCAATTATGGTAAGTTAGGCTTGCTAACGGTACAGAGCTAGCATCAACGTTAGCTTGATCAGGTCAAATATTTTTTTCAAGAACGAAAGAAAGAACCGGTATTAACCGGTTTACAATTATTTTCTGTTCCGATTCTGTTCTGGAACATTAAAAAATCTAAAGTTTTCAGTTTCGTTTTCGTTTCTGCCAAAATACCAAAAGTTTCCGGTTTTCGCTTTTGCTCCATGAACCGGTTCAAAGCCCTGCTTTAAAGTCATTTTTAGAGTGTATTAGTTATTTTATACTGAAGTCAAATGCTGAATCTAGAAAGGAAGGCTGTGTTGAAAATCTTTGGTGATTGCAAAAATTGACTTAATTTCCTGAACTGTTGCTGCTCACATCTGCTTTTATTCCCAGCAGACAGATGAAACTGACAAATCCCTTTCATTTGTTCATTTTCAGCAGCTTATCTGATCCAGGTCATGGGGGGTGGGGTTAGGGGTGTGTGTGTGTGTGTGGGGGGGTATAGAGCCTCCAGTTTTAAATATTTTCTTAGCTTAAGTACATAAAAGCTATTTGAATGTTGTACGTTATAAATTTTGATCATATAGTAGCTAGAGTAAGAATTAATTTCCTGCTTGTTTATTAGGACACATTTGTTAAAAAAAAACTGCTCGGACACACAACCAGAATATAGAGTCTCTGATCCTGAACATTTAGGTTTTTAAAAAGGTGTCATGAAACAGCGGGGCAGTGTAGTTTTTAGTCAACCTTATGCCGACAGCAGCAAACAGGATTGATTTCTGCTGGAGACGAGTTAATCAGTGTTTTTGGTGAAAGACAATAACCATTACCAAGAGACTGTTGGATTAGTCTGTGGACAAGATTATTTTTTGGCGCTTATGGACTGAAACAATGAAAAGCACACTTTGGCTTTTAAGGTCTCTGAATTTCATTTTGTAGGATTTGGAGATTTGCTGTTCTTATCTCTGCTCCATAAAAAAAACAAAAATATTTATCTGTTTTGACTTTCACTTTTAAAAACATCTCCATCAGACAGTTTTTAGATCCTCTTGTCCATTGTTTCTACATTTTAAGGTGAACATCACAAAATCTGTCAAGTGCAACGTGTCAGGTTCATCAGCACTGCTGTTGATTTCTTTAGCGGTATCAACAGTCTTCTCTGGTTTTAAGGATTTTTTTTTTTGTTGGTAAAGCCAGATTTGTCTCCATCAGATTATCCTGATGTCACACACAGATTGTGAATTTAATCATTTCTGGACTACATTCAAGATACAAGTTAAAATTTAGTAGCTACCTCAGCATTAAAAAGCGCCGTGAGTTCTAGACCCCCTCGTTTCTTGTTAGGTGCCAAATTAATCCTCAAGACGCTTCATGAACACAGCGCAACATGATCACTGAACTGGTGTGAAGACGAGACATCTTTTATTTATGACCACGGATCTGGATATGAGACAACTTGTGACCTGCTGATGACAAATTCATGTTAAAAGATGAAGGGATTTATGCTGAAAAGCATAACAATACTTGAGTGCACTCAATAAGACTCAAACTGTGATTAATTATTTTATTTAAAAAAGTGACAAATAAATAGAACAAAATGCAAAAATATGTTTTGAAGATCTGTGGGGGTAAATTGTCACAAAGGTTCCTGCTCATAGCAACATGTTTGAAGTCAGATTGGTCCCTGGTTTTGTTTGTCATTAGAGAAACATTTCACAACATATAGCACCATTGTGAGGTCATCAGGTCTGGTCAAGCTCCCTGGACCCATGTAGTATCGCACACTGTTCACATGAATGTAGGACAGACCTGAAAACAATTAGAGAACTGAACTGGTTGTGGGTGTTAGAAAAGGGGCCACTGCTTACAGCTTCATTTCATATAAATATAATATATTAATTTGTACATTGTACACTAGAAATGGCTCTATACCACATACACAACTCAGGTAAACGCATGAATAGAGGCAGCCGGCAATTTTAAACTCAACCAGAAGCTGTGGAAAAAAGTTGAAATGAAGTTCTGTAGCTGCACACCTGAAAATACAAACTTCACAATAAAATAAAAGCATTCTGTGCAGAAACCTGTGCTTTAGTAATTCTGGTCTAAGATATGCACACCGATGCCACCTACTCCAAAACATCTGAAGGCATTGAAGTCGTTTTTACAATCTTAAGGAGTAGGTGACAAAATATCAGTAATAATGCATGTTGTGTGTATGTATATGTGTGTGTGTTTGCATGAGTGTGGGGGTTGGAGTATGTGCAAACATTCGGTTGATTTGCAATTAAAACCCTGAATTCACTACAGATTATGCTCATTTTTGCAGCATTTATGTTAGAATTTTAATGTCTACTTAATTATGTCAAATGAAAGGAGAACATGGACGATGATGAGTGGATGATGAAGGCGAGCTAGCGCACTAGGAGGAGGGTGAGTCCAGCGAGGCCCACACCAGCAGCAGCAGCAAACAGCGCCGTCTTTATGGACGAGTCCTGATTATCTCCTCTGGTGCTGCAGGAGAACTTACAGAACCCCTCCTGTGAGGAGAGAGAGAGAGGAACGATTAGCTTGAGAGAATCAGACAGTTTACTAGCAATAGAATACATTTACTGTGAGTTTTTAGCAGTATTTACTAGACTTCCCAAAGCATTAGCTCTCAGAGGAACTTCCATCTATTAGCAGGACTTCTTTATAAATCATTTGGTTTTTACACCACAGCCACTGACAGCCCAGGGTCTCTCCAGAACATAAAAATAATGTGAACCACTTTGTCTGCAGATAAAACAGAAGTTATTCAATTGCTTCAGCAGCTTCTGCTCTATTAGTAATAGAACAATGAAGAGGCAGATGCTCTTCAGCACCCCCCAGCAGCTGTATTTCCCCTTCCATGTTTTCAAGCGAAAGCACAGACAGCAGAAAGACGAGTGCACCTGCCCCCAGCACCAGGTGTTCTGTTCCTTTACAGCTGCTTGTTTTTCTAGTCATGCCACGTACGGCCAAACTCAACGCTTCTTAACCGTTATGTTTACGTCCATCTGGACGAGCAGGTCCCGTGTCTGTTGAAAGCAGCTGCCAGCTGAAGAAACGAGGGGCATGTGTGTGTGTGTGTGTGTTTTTAAGTGGGTCTTTATTTTTCTGGGAGGGGGGGGGTGTGCTGGGCAAGCCTCTTCACAAAGCAGATATTCATCTTTAGCTGTGCTCACTTTCTTGAGGCTTCTGGAACCTAATAATCATAGCTGTGCCTTTACATGCATTTCTGGTCAAACAGACCACAGCAAGCAGTTTAAATATGTCATTCTGACTTCCTGCACACACAACCTGACAACACAGCTTTTTTTCCTGCCCTTTGAAAGAAAAGATCTGACAGTCCAAAATGGTTCATCATGGCTCTGTATTTACACAGCTGAGGGTTGTCCTGTTGAAGCATACAACCCTCAGATGTGACCCATGGCTACTCTACAATTCACTTTATCAGAGCAGCCACATGAGAAGTCCAAGCACTTCTGATCTGCAAACATTTACACCAAACAGGACAAGCCCAGGCAATATTTACTGGTAAATACACATGAATCTTAATATGTGTTTTAGCTGTGAAAAAATATCTTGTCAAACACGTGGCTTCCAATGTTAAAAGCCTAAAAACTTCACATATCACATGTTACAACTTACCCAGCCATCATTCTGCAGCAGCCAGTCTTTCTTCTCCTCCCCCAGGTAGTCTGCTATGGTCTCTGCTAGTCCCCTGCAGTTTCCAGGCCCCTGCGCCAGCTCCTGTCCAGGTTCCAGCCCCGGTTTCTTGTCCTTCTGCTCCTGCAGCTTCCTGGCCAGCACTCCAGTAAAAGTAAAAAGGGAAACGATCCTCCCCCAATTCAAGTGTCCATCTCCCACCAGTTCCTCCATCACCTTCCTGAGGCTGGAGCAGGGGTCCGGCCCGCACTGGTTCAGGAAGGTCTGAACGAGGGAGTGAAAGCGAGCCTGGTGCTGCAGCTCCACATCATGGGCCAGACGCCTCATGGCAGCAGCTGACTCGCTGGGAGGTGGGGGGGCTGGCCGTGGGCTTGTGCAGCACTGGGACAGGTAGTCCTCTGCCAGAGCCAGGGTCTCTTTCCACAGCCCACACGACATTTTCTATGAGGAAAGGAGAGAGGGGGGGTACAATTTACTTCACCTAATACACAAAGACATCTGCCCACAAATAAGGCTAAATAATTTGCTAATGCACATTTATCATTTTATAAACCAATCATTAACTCGACAATACAGTCGAGGGAATTCAAAATGAATCACCCAATTTACACTACAGCCATGATTTATTTATTCTCTAAAACTGAAGGGCCATATCCATTTTTGGAGACGCAGTCATGATGCCTTTGTCCAAATAATCCCATTCGACCTCTCCTTTGTTAAACTAGACAGACTACAGCATCTGGAGGCTGTCAATCCATGTAGAGCATAATGGTTGTTGGGGTGAATGCTGATGGCAAATGCAAAATTTAAGTGATTATTTAAATGTGTTAATGTTAATAACTCAAGCGAGATAGCCAATTTTCGTTAAAAACGAATAAAATGAAGTTTGCCCGTTTTTATGACAAACTAGCAGGGAGACCGAGATGCGTTTCTAAACCCTTTCAGTTCATATTTTATGAGCACAAAACCTCAAGATCAGATTGTCCCAACAATATATTCACTTTAAAATGACACAAAACAAAAATTTTTGACACTAAATACTTGACCATTTTCTATTTAAATACAGCTAACGGATAATTAGCTTTTCTAAATCTTGCAAAACGAAGAAAAAAAAACCAAAACAAAACATTGGTGGATTGTTTAAATGAATTCTGTGTCACTAACTCGAGCTAACGACACAGCTAACGTTACGACCTGCTAGCTTCACCGCTCGCTCGGTTAACGCAGCCGGTCGATAACTGAAGCCGACTAAAACACTACAGAGGTGGGATACAGCGATAAACAACCTCTCGTTGAGGAGTTTAACCGGTGAACTTTCAGCGGGTTAGCTGGCTCCTTCCTTTGCTAACAAGCCGTTCATCTGTCACCAGAGCAATGGAGGACACAAAGAACCACCTCCTCCCGGCTGGGCAGAGCTAGCTTCATCCATGACACGTCTACACGACATTTACAACCGTTTCCACCCGGGATGGAAACATTTTTATCAGCCGCGGGTCTTAAAATTTATAAAGAAATACACAGAAACGGCTAAAATGCATTCACACACGCATAAAACACATAAAATCCTACCCTCCCAGCGATATCAGACAGCTCTCTGTGCGGACGGACAGCGGAAGGAGAACCTCGTCACGCTCACAGCTTCCCTTCAGCACGCGCCTCATTTATGCCGTGGCTCCGCCCCCCCGACTCGCTTTGATCTCTTCCCCAAAAATCCCGCAACCCCCCCCGCCTCCATTCACCGGAAACGACACCTGAAAGCAAGAAAGCCTCCCGCACCAGACGTCACATACATTTTTATCACATAAACGACAGTTTGACCGTATATGAAAATATATGCGTATTTTTGTTTTTATACGAGTTTGAATTGAATTGTTATCGTTTCATGTGACGTCATCTCTCCACCGCATGTATAAATATTTAGTGAGACAAGTCAAACTCGCTCTCAGCCTGAAACCTTGTTAATGGTTAATAGTTCCTGTTTGATAACTTACTAACTTTGCTAAGAACCTCTTTTGTCTGTGAGCTTTTTATTTACAGTCTGCCACCACATTTCTCAATAAAATAATCAATTCATCAATAGTTATAATAGGTCAGCTGTTTCCCTGGTCAAGGATCAGGGTGTTTCATAAGTATTGCAAGCTAAAGATAAAGCAATGTTCATCACTTTCTCACATTTACTTAATTAAACTGAGTTACTTGTTTCATAAATACTGTTTTCATGACATGGGCATGAGGTGATGTAATTAAAATAACTGGTAATTAAAATAACACATTTATAACATGGTAAAGTCATATATTCCATGTTCAGTATGACTTGTCTAATCGAAAACAAAGTCTCTGTTGTGTTCACGCAGGATTCCCCTCATATATGAAAAGACTGATTTACAGTCTGGTTTCATTCATCACTGGTCTGACTCCTTTCACTCTCACAATGTAATGGTCACACTTTCTAAATACAGATCGGTTCAATGATCTGTTTAAGGAACTGAAAAATGCAGATACTGTTTGCACATGAATGAACGAATGACAGTAACAAAGGGTTCAGGGTTTTTTTGTAGATATTTTGGGTACATTCTGTGCATGCCTTTACCAATCCTATCTTTAACTCGGCACTTCCCTCTGGTGCTTTCCATCTTTAATTTCTTTTCATTTACCCTGGCATGGAATTAATATGTCTTGGAATATTTTCTAATGGGAAGGAGTGAACATGTTACAATTCTTATGATGAGACGTGAATAATCCATTTTCAGGACATTTCTGGTGCCTTTTACCTCAGTTTAGTATTGTAAACAGTTGTGTATCATTGTGTACTAGGTAAAGTGATGATGTGGATAAAGATTTCTGACCTTTGAGCAGTGATAGAAAAAAAGTCAAGATGTGTATCGTGGGGACATTTTGATCAATACTGCTCAGAGAAAACACAAACAGCTAGAAAAAAATCATGAAAGCAGGGAATATCATCTCGATTGTTGTTCACCTGACATAACTAAAGGCCTGACTTGTAATAGAAACACTTGCAACTCATTACTATGGGCAACACTACATCTCCATGATCTGAAAGTCAAATGATTTGAAAGGCATACATTCATTTACTGTACACAACATACTTTTTTCCCCCAAAATAAACCATTCATACAAACTTAATGATTTTGAAGATCTATGACTTGATTGATTTCTAAAACATTTAGTTTGCTGTCATTTAATATATAATTTGCAATAGTGTTGAACTGAATATTCAATGGCATGATACTTTAAGGCTAACATCTCTCTTACATTTTAAATGAACTGTTCTAATCTTAAAAAGATGAAATATGCTCTTCTCAACATGTCCTAGGGGAGTACAGGCGTTCCTGTTTGAAGGCTGATGCTTTAAAGCGCCCCCTGGTGGAGATAATAATGACGCTACTGCTTCAAGTTTCAACTGCGGGCACTTGAACCCAGGCAGTGGTCTTTAAGAGTGAAAATGTAGGACAAGTGAAATAATCCGAAACCTTTAAAAAATTATTGAGGCAGATGAATACATTTGGAATGATGATTAGGGGGTATTTCACACAACACACACTCACACATGTACTGAAATTATCTTTATTCTCCTCTTAATAAATATATCTAATCATTTGAAGTTAATGAACATTGAAAAAGGAAACACGGTGTTACATTTACATGTGTAACATCTATGGTACAGAGCCACATCAACAGTAACACACCATTGTGCACATCTACAGATTGATTCTGGACATGTGTGGTTCTCACAGGACAGCTGTCACTGAACTGAAGCACATCATTCACAAGACATACTGGTTCTGTCTGTTTGGCCAAGATATGGGAGCAGTCACGTGCTGCTGATTTCTTCCATTCACTTTGGATCTCGAGAGTGACAATCACGTCAGGCTATGTGAGCAATAACAACATATAATGTATAATAATTACATGACAATCAATCATCAAGCTAATGATAAGGATTAGGAATCCAGACGTGAATACCCTAAACTTATGACACGACGATATATTCTCATTCAAAAGAAGGTTATTGTTGTCTCTGTGTCAGACTGAATGTTTGAACAGTCATGCAACAGTGTTGATTTCAGGTAGAGTCTTGCAGTGTCAGTGGTCACATGATACATGGTGCAGGGTTTCCTGGATCACAAAACGGATGAGAATGCTAGGCCCATATCTGCATGAGAAGAGTGTGAAGAATCATCAGAGCTCAAACATTAATCTAGTATTTTTCAGTATCACTCATGAACTCTAACAATCACTGGTGTAGGAAAACACCTGCTCACCCGTAAGGTGTTGTCCCAGGAGGCAGAGCAGAGGGCTGTGCCGTCAGGCGACACTCTGACCCTGCTGATGCGGTTCTCATGACCAAACAGGACAGAGGTACGAGTTCCCTTTAGAACATCCCACACATTGATGGTGTAGTCGTTATAGCCAGCGAACAGCAGGCGACCTGGGGACGGGAGGAAGTGATTCACACAAACAGGAAGTGGGGAATTTGGAATAACATGAAGTTGAGTCAGATAAAGGACTGGCTGAAATTGAGAGACATAATTTCACTCCAAAGCAAAGCAAGCTCATTGAAACTCCTCACCGCTCATAGAAAAGTCCACAGACGAAGCACCAAATATGATGCTGTCCTTCTGGTAGACGGCTACCTCACGGTCCGCTCGCAGATCATAGAAACGGCACTGAGAAACAACAAGAAACATGAAAGAAAAACACAAACTGGACCCATGTTCATTTGACATTAGTAAGTTTAGCTTTGAGAAGGTTTACACTCAGTGTGACAGCAATGCGGTCAGTCTTACGTTGTTAGAACACATGACTGGAGCAGGAAAACGGAGCAGCAAAAAGACATGTTTAGGAATAACCTCATGTGTTTGACTGGTGTTATTTTCTTAGCATTAGTCCAGGACAATGCATTTTTTTAAATGTGACTAAGGAATGTGTTGGCAAGTGATAAATCACTACAATCATCAAGAGTAAGACCAATAAATCAAATTTCTTTCCATACATATGAACTGAGGATGTCAAGGGTAATTTAAATTGAAATGCACAGTAGACAGTAGATACATCACAGCAATGAGAAAAGCTGATGATCTGATGAAACTTACTGTGGCATCATCAGATGCAGAAGCAAATGCGTCTCCACTGGGGTGGTACCTGCACACAATGACCAAGGGAGAAGTAAATGTATGGTTGTACCAGTCAGATGTCTATACAGGAGAAACTGATTCAGTTCATCACAGGATTGAAGATTTGACTTTGTTGTTTTGATTCATAGTTGAAGACTTTGAGTATTATAGTTGGCCCTAAACTGCAAACAGATCCTCAGATCTAGAGGATTGGGAAGCTGGGTTGAAATTGCTTTAGGAAAGATTCTGAGTCTTTGTGCCGCTATCAAAATAATAACACTCTAAATTGATTTTTACTTTTCCCCCACTAGCATGTTTAAGCCTTTCACTGAGCAGGGCAGAGTACATATACAGGTTAGGTTATTGATCTGATTTTTTGAGAATGTTGCGATTGGGAAATTTATTTAAAAAAAACAAACAAAACAAAAGTGGATCTTTAATAACAGTGGAGCCTTGATCTAAAAAAAAAGTACAAAAGTCACTCATTTGCTGGGTCCCATTAATTAGAGACAAAACAATTAAAGGAGAGCAAAGCGCCGATGTTAAACATGAATAGACGAGAGTGACTGCAAGGTTTTTGTTCACGTTTAGGTTGTAGTTAAACAAATTAAGTCTCCATTTGTAAGATATCTGTAAAGGAGGTACAGATAAAACTACTGTTGCCTCTTCAATCGTCCCCTTCAAGTGTAGAGTTCAATCTGACACTTCCTGAAATATGATTTTCTATAAGAGTAGGACTTACTTAACGCAATTGACGTCCGACACATGGCTTTCAAAAGACTGAATGTTCTGTCCAGATCGCATGTCCCACACATTGGCTTTCTTATCACAGCCCTGATAAAGCACACACAAACACACACAGGGGCATTTACAAGTTTAACAAAGAAAATATTGTTTTTCTGATCTGATGAAGAGGATTATACAGATAACAAACACAGAGACACTACATGTCTCTCACCCCAGAGACAAATGTGTTTCCGGTCTCAGATGGGGCGAGGTCAAGGGATAAGACATCAGCTGTGTGACCATGGAAGCTCTGCAGCAGCTGCCCACTCTCCACATCCCATAAAGCACACGTGCCATCGCCGCTAGAGGTCAGGATCTGAAATATGCAAACAAATACAGTCACAATTTGTTAGCAGATTTTTTTGTAACCCAAATGAGGTTAATGTCATCTTGTGAGGATGGATGCTTTTTATTTAAATGTGCAAAGATGTCTTGAGTAAGCTGTGGAGATTAACTGAAAACATTGGCACTTTGGCACTACAGCAAAGTCAACTTTAAAAACAGAATAAACAGACATGTGACTCTGATGGGTGATTCCTGTCAATAATGACTGTACTAAAGGGGGTAAGTAGGCTGAGTAATTTTTTTTGTGACACTTTTGTGATCAAAGAAAGATCACAGTTTTAAAAAAGGTGGTAATGAAAAATAAAGCGATGAATTTGATCTAAAAAATGTATGAATGTTACCAATACTGACACAGTGCACATGAATGACTTCTTATTTTATGAAGTTTTTGTTCCCTTGTGGTTGAAATACTTCAGTGACGGGCTTTGCTTTCATTTCTTAATTTTAACACAACACTGATAAATGAAACTACTAAAAATAGATGGGAAAGAACTTTATTCAAATAAACTGACAAGGGAAAAGTTTAAGTTTATCGAAATTACAGTGTCTGACACTACTACAAATAGGACAGCATCATCAACATCTGCTATAATGTGGACGAGAGTCAGGACCTCTCATTAAACAATGAAGACTTTCACTGTACATCAAATATACACACACAAAAATACACAATTTTAAAATGTCAACAGATTATAGGAATTTAGACATGCATGCAGACATGACAGATCCCTGCTGTCTGGTGGATTAAAGAGCTCCTGCTGGTTGACCTCAGGCACAAACACACACCACATCCTGCCTGCACTGTAAGCAAGCTCCAGTTTCAACATGAATGCAATTATCAGAAAGCCACAATTACTGACACCATCACGCAGATGGCCACCACTGATCTTAAAGAGATCCTTTGCATCCCTGGTTTAGCTCACCAACACCTGGTTACCTGATATTGAATAACTGCAGGGAGGTTCATTCAACTGCCTTCTAATCCTACATGTACATGAAAGGAATAAAATAAAACACACCAACTGTATGTCATCCAACTCTCCTGTTTACAGGCTTTAAAACTTCATTGGTTTAAAGGCTGTGAGTGTTTTAATGTCCTTCATGTGCGTGCATGAATTGCTGTGTAACAGTGTGTGTGAGAGACGTGTGTCACGGAGAAAGAGAGAACTCATGCATGTGCGTGTCTATGTGTTAAATGTTCTACCCTCAGGTCAGGCTGCTCCACTCTTCTCCAGATAAAAGCCACTCAGTGTCTATTAATACACCAAGGATAGAAGCCCATCACCCCCCCCCCCCACTGTCTCTTTCGCCCTCTTCTCAGCCCCATCATCTCCTCTTCCTCCCTGTTATTGTATTCTTCTGCTTTCCTGAGGGCCAAAGTGGAGAGTAAATTTTGAAAGCTGAAAATGTCAACACTATCTCAAGCTTTGAATCTATCTTGTGGGATCGTCACATGCACATCCAAAAAATACGTAGTTGATGGTGACATATTGACAATAACACGTAAATAATATAAATAGAATGACACTCTGCAGAATGGATACCTCTGCCACAGTCACACCATGCTTCATTTGCCCACTGAGTTTGCCTCATGAATAAAAACTGTCACTTTACCCTGAACTACAACATCTTTCAGTTCATGCCTCGACCATCATTGTATCAAGCACAGTGAATATATGAAATACGAATATTTTTGTAAGATTATACCAATGGTTGTGATTTAGAGTAAAGTATGGTCCAGAGACATGTATCATGTTAGTCTCAGGATATGCAAAACAATGCTCTCTGAGTAAAATGATCAATCCACTTGCTAATCCTGCAAATTGTAATTATCAATTATTGAATTATTTTTAATCCGAAGGCAATGACTGTATGGATCTGGGTTCTGGCGATATTTCTAATGGCTAGACAGCCACAACATTCCAGTGCAAGGAATGGAGGATTAGGAAATAATACAGCACTGCCTGTGGACAGGGGATGCCATCACACAATGTTGGTCATCATTGGCTGTCAACTTCAGTCAGGAGATACCTGAACTCAACATCCTGTCCCCACTCAGAGCCAAGACTGGACATTTACTGTATCTGTTTCAAATTAAAACCCGTCTATAGTTCCAGTGTAAAGACCCTTTATTTTTCAAATTTGCTTTTTATTGTGGAAAATTGTAAATATTTTGTTAGAAACCCTCTCAACTCCAAGGGTCCAGCACTTGAATTGTAGATAGAAATAAAGGTAGTCCTCAATTTATGAACATTTGACTTGCGAACATTTGACTTACAAGCATTTGTTGTTTTTTGCTGTCTCTGTGAGCATCTCAGAACGTAAGCTTTCGGACCTTGGATACTTTACCGTTTATCATTGATGTTAAAGCGAAGGCTAGTGATGATAGTGAAAGTGGTCATGATCTTTCTGACAACTCTGCTTCTCACCAAAAATTATTCCCCCTCCTCCTCCTCTTCCTTCACTCCAAAGGTAAGCTACTTGATACATGCTATAGTACAGTACAGTGGATCATCAACATCAACAGCTGACTCTGTTGTTGTTGTTGGATATATTAAAACATTGGTGGAGAGTTCCTTGAAGTGTTTTCTTCTTCTTCTCAAGGATTAAATTATAAGGAGTAAAAGTTTACCATAAACTAATCTGAATTCAACACTATCACGTGAAACATGAGTGACATTTAACTGTAGCTATTGGAACTATATGTACGTATTTTAATATGATTTTTTTTTTCTTATTTATTGTACAGTAACATGTGTTTTTAACGGTTTTCTAGTGATTTTAAGAGTCCAGTATCTGTGATGGACAGACGTACAGTTGAGTGAAATGACATAAACCTGACCTTATTTTTCCATGTATTCTTTTTCAAAACGGACATAAAAATCTTGAATGACTTAACTCGAAGACCCGTACCTATAGTTTATTTTATCATGCGTTGTTTTTATGTCCTGTAAAAGTCTTAGGGAAAAGTACATATTTAGAGTGTTAATGGCATTTAAATTACCTCAAATGGCGATTATAGATAATAAATAACTTACGAACAACCTCAACTTATGAACAACCTCTCAGAACCAATTGTGTTCGTATGTTGAGGACTACCTGCATGTCATCTTTTCTCAAACTGCATCAAGGGATTCCCTATTTTATGATTTAATAACAGTGTTTATCTTTAGAAAAATAAAAATGTAACTGAAACCCATTTTCAGTTAATCTAGTTTGTGGTGTGTGGATCCATGCTTCCGTTTCTGTTGTGTGACCCCGGACAGGAGCTTACCTGCATGTCAGAGTTGATGAAAGTGCATCCTGATACATAGTTGGTGTGCATGGCCACGGACTTCTTCTTTGCAGCCAAGTTCTCATTTTTGTCCAGCGAAAGTGGGAAGACTGAGCACTTGTTGTCCAATCCTCTTTGGAAGAAGAAAAAAATATCTGCAGTTAACCAAGGGGGTTTAATACTAGTGGAAGGAATGATCAATTATCAATTACTATTTAACATTAAACACCACCATTATTATACAGGGTTATGATTTCTATTATGTGGCAGCTTAATCTATCAAATAAAAAGGATTCCTAAGAGGGTTTCATTTTGAGCAAGTGAGCAGTAGCTTTAACCAAACACTCTTTTACTACTCTGGTGTTACTACAAGTCATAATATTCAAAATGAGTCTCTACTGTGCAGTCATTTTTAAAACCACATAACTGAGATAGAGGCAGAAAAATAACCAATCTGTCATTAATAATCAAACAATACATGACTAAGTGAATATCTTTAAAATATGCATAATTTATTTTAAGTAACAAACCTGCTAATTGGTGGTTATTATGACAGTGAAGACATTCTTTAAATCCCATTACTTACCCACATGCGACAGCACAGCCTGAGGGAGCGTAAGCACACGCCATGACCCATGTGCACGGCAGTGCCACTCCATGTTCCTGCAACATAAAGACATACACATAAACACAAATGCAAGAAAAAGAAAGGAAAATAGAAGCAATTTAAAACTACAGCAAAATGCATAAACCAGCTTCAGTCTTACACATATATAGAAATACACAGCTGCTGGATGAGTACTAATAGGGATTATGTTCTGTGAGGATAATCTATGTGGATATGTCTGCTCCATTAACAGGCATGAAAGTTCAAACAGAATGACATTTAAGTGCACTCAGGCACAAACACTCAGAGTCATTACAGGAGACAGATGGCTGTATAATCTTTAAACTCATATCAATATGAACCTGTTGTGTCTCAGAGGAGCCTAGCAGTAAAGGATGACCCACCCACTCTACACTAGTGCATATGGTGGAGAACATGGGAATTAGAGGATGCAAAGGAAGCAGTAAACAATAAGCTTTACATAGCAAAGCAAAGATTAATTAAGTGTATAACTTAATTAATTAAGATAATAAACATTTATTCATGTTTTTTCCCAAATTTTCTGTTTTTAGAGCTTGAAAGTGTAGATTTACATTTTTATTAAATCATCATGGATCAATCCTAACACCTATGTCTCATTCATTTTAAGAGCATTTTAACATAATATTAGATAATAAAGTCCACACAGAAAGGATTCAAACTGGAAACTTCTAGCTGTGAGGCGACAGCGCTACTCCCCACGCCACTGTGCCGCCCCCAAAGAATATCACATGGAATAAAAATTTTCTGAGCTTTCATTAAATAAAAAAAAAAGTCTTTAAAGTTGTCCTTAATTTTCAAAGTTATTAAAAAATGCACAATTTCTCTTACATTTGCACAAAAGCGCTCCAACTAACCTTGTTAAGAGTGAATGCATCCCACACAATCACATGTCCATCCTAGAAAGAAAAAAACCTTAATTACGATAAGTTTACATCCAAGAAAGATGAGAAATGTTCTTAATCCACTCTATTTACGTTTGTATGGTATGTTTAAAAGGCAGCTAAATGCAATTAAGGCAACGCTAAGAAAAATGAAAGATTATAGTCCAGATCTGAATATAGTGTCATAAAATATCGCAATCTATGAATATAATTTGAATGTAATATAGTGTGTTGTTCATGTAGCAGCTGTGTACCTGTGAGGAGCTGACCAGACGCCGTTTGTCTTTACACCAGTCCATACACAACACCTTGTTCCCATGACCCTTCAGCACACGCTTGGTTTTTATAGACAGAGCACCCAACACATCAATCTTCTCAGCCACCTGATGCACTGATGTAAACACACACACACACACACACACACACACACACACACCTTGAGCATTGGTGGAAGATGTCATCAGATCCATCATTTAAGTCCCAGTAAAATCAGTTTTACATTTAAACCCATGTTGAATTTCCAGTCAGTATCTGTTGTACTTCCCAGACCGCTTCAAAAACTTATGCCAGTAAAATTAAAGAAAAATTAACAACAAACATGACAAGTTTCAAAAGAATAAATAATTAAAACGCAGCTAAATTAACCAGGTCCTAACGTAACAGGGCCGGATACACACATTAAAAACGTTTTTAGAGGTTTTGTATGTTTGCCTTGTTCTGCGTGGTCAGTAAATGCAGGCGGTGAATGGAGGTTACGGAGAGAAGAAAGTTCAGCGTTTCAGTGGGAAGCAGGAGGTACTGCTGGTCTGAAGCACTGCTAGGATTTTATTTTAGAGAAACTTTAGCTTAATTGGCGTTAGTGCTGACAGACGTGTTGACGAGCTGTCATCCTCCTGACCTGTAAACGACTATTTCAGTTTTCACTATTTCACGGACACTCACGCTCCACGTCGGTCAGCTTCTTTCCGCTCCTGGTCCAGCTTCTTCTTCAGCGCCTCGCTCTCCAGCTTCAGGGAGGCCAGCGTCTCCCCGCCCTGGAGCCCCTGACAGGCCATCTGTGACGGGCAGAACCACCGGGCAACACCGGGAAAGTGTGAAGCGAGGGCAAGGAAGGTGTGCTGCGGTCAGTTCATCCGCCGCCAGCAGTTTGAAATCACTCCTCGCGCGCGACTGTGATGCCGCGCGCGCGTCAGACTAGGCACGAGCTCCTTTGCCCCCAACACCCCCCCCCCAGCAGGTTGGCTCAGAGACGCCAGTGGAGAGTTAGGAGTGAAGAGGCAGTGACGTGCGATGAGGTTCATGGCGGGTGAGACACTGACTTCATCATAATCAGATGAAGATGTTTACCTACAGTGTTGCTCATTCCCCGTTTAATAAGCAACAGTGAGTGGGTTATTTATTAAACAGTAACACACAAATAAGCACATTTGATTAAAAAAAACAAAAAAACGTGTTGTTACCAACACGTTTTTTTATGTTATGTTTACTTATAAATGAAGTCCATGCGCCGCTCCTTCTGAACAAAAGCATCGAAAAAATTTCGACTTGACATGTAATCCTCCATTTTTATAGTAAGGCAAGGCGAGTGGAAAACAAATGAATGTCTGCTCTTGACGCGCTGACTATACAGTAGATAGTACTGTAGTTTGCTGTCACTTCTTCTGTGACAATCCGAGGAAGAGGAACCCTCCGCCGAATCCCTGGGATCACCAGCGCCCCCTACCAGGAGGCACGAGAACTGCGTGCCTCACTTGGTGCCTTTCCCAGCGGTTCCAGGACTGCTCAGCTCAAGGAAAACAATGTACATTATATACATTAGCTAAATTATGGAAATTTAGTTCATAGAGCAAACATGTTTGAACATTTTAATAGCGACATATAGAGATATGGTCTCACTGTATAACAGGTCTCTTTGTAGTATTTCAGTAAGTATGAAAATTTAGCGATTTTGAGAAAAAATAACCTAAAATTGGTGACGTTAAACGGAAAATAACTATATAATTCACATCACTGAATAAACATAACCATTTAATTTATTTTTTCCAGTTTCCGTTTTTGTCTTTTGTGATGGCAGGTGAGGCCGTGCCTCACCTGCCTGCCCTGACCGCGCGTCACTGAGTAGAGGTAAACCTTTAAACACTTTTTTTTTTCTTTTTTCTGACAACCTAACATGAACCTAAAGCAATTCAACTTTATGACTAATATTTTTCTACACACACTGTGAACATTCTCAATGTTTTATAGCAACAAAGTCAAACCCCGCTTGAGTAAATGACATCAAACATGACAAATTCATATTATTTCATTTTCTACAAAAATTATTAATAAAATTCAATTTCAGACCAAAATGTTTGACAAACAATTGATCGTTTCATGACATTAGTTAATAATTTCCAACATAGCATAAACATGTAATGTAAACATAACCAGAGTGCTCTCCAGGAGACACGAATAGCACTTATTATGGTTTTATCCTGCACAGACCTGTGCATCTTCCAGGACCATTATTTAATGGATTGTATTTGTGTCCTGTGAGTCGATGACATAGAGCCACAGATTAAGGGAGGTGACTCTGTGGCATGTCTCTCTTTAAGATCCTTACAACTTCCTGTGAGTGAGTTCAAGCCTATTGTTTCTGTGTTGTGTTCGCAAAGACAAAAAAAAAAGTTAAAGAAAAACAAAAAAAAAAACTTATGTGATCTTCATGAAAAAATGCCTGACTGCATCATTGCAGATAATCATCCTGCAGTTTCAAGCAGTATTTGGATAAGATGGATGGATGGATGGATTTAATTGCTAGTGTTATTTGTTAATCGGTGTGCAAGTCCCAATAAGCAAAGACAAATTTAAGGAATAATTTGGTTTGTGCTTGTGTTCACACTACTCCACTCAAATAATCCCAAATATGTTCAGATGCTGCTAACAGTCTGTAATAATGTAAAGGCTGCCATATAGTGACTGAGACCAAAAGGAGAACCTCACATACCATTTCCACACAGAAGGAGCAATAGTTGATGGGCTCTGTCTTAATGTAGATGTTCATGAGGGGACTGGCATTCCCACAACTCTCACAGGGGCCAAAAAGTAGCTGCCACAAACGTCTGGTCACACATGGCTGCAGATAATCACAACGCACACACTGTGGAAAACACAAACATGAAGTTTTTCAGACAGCTAATTTCACGTTTTTGTGACCAGTTGTAATTTCTTGGTGTGTGTGTGTGTGTGTGTGTGTGTGTGTGTGTGTGTGTGTGTGTGTGTGTGTGTGTGTGTGAGAGAGAGAGAGAAAGAGAGAGAGAGAGAGAGAGAAAGAGAGAGCAGATAAGCAGTTGATAATCTAGATTGATCCATCACTGAGCTCCAGAGGAGAGAACGGTGAAGATATTCTGGGAACTGCACCAGAATAGTCCGTCTATACATAAAGACTTATGATGAACTTTCCATTCCAAAAACACACATTTTATTCAGACAGTACATTAACTGTACATGCGTCACACCATTTGAACTATTGTCTGACTTGTAATAATAATTTCTACCTTGTGAACACATTAATCTGTTAATTGCATTGTCTTTTCATATGGCTCACGTTTGTAAAAATATTAAAAATCAGAAAACTATAATCTCATTTTGATATTGAATTGTGAATACAATTTTGTTTCTTTAATTCATAACAGTGCTATATATATATATATTCATATATATGCATTATATATATGCATATATGTCTCATGCAGGATGTACATGAGAGAAATTGTGTAATATTATGAAGTCATATCACTGGATCCTGGATAAACATTTATCCTACATTAAATATATTTTGTTCTTGTGTAATGATTTCAAAGGATCCATAACCTTTAATCTACAATTTAATATTAAACACATCAACATCCAGGCGTTTTCTTCACATTAGCAGCTATATGAGTAATAAAATCTTACCTCTGAAGAAAATACTTTCCTCTCAGGTATTCGTCCTTGGAAACTGTTGAGTTTTCCCAGTGAAGAGGATTGAGGAGACGAACAGAGAGGGAGCACTAAGCTTCTTAGTGTTTAAGCTGTGACTCTGCTCTGCTTTTACCTCCACACTTCATTCCTCCTTACCTGCAAGGCCCACAGGAAAGTAGTCACGGTCAGGCTAACACAATTCAGTGTTGACTTAATACTTAGAAATCCCAGCATTGTCTGTCGATGTTAGTGTAAGTTATTTCTCTTTTTAATACTATTACACAGTGAACTCTGTAGCATTTTAGCCATTATAACAAAAAATAATTCTCATAGTACAATAGCGCTTGTGTTGTAATCATTTTTTAAATGAAATCTTATTTAATGTAACGTCTAGAGCTGATTACCGTCCGTCTTCAAGTGTTGTCTGTGCTGATGATGAAACAGCAGTAAATGGTTTCCTTTTGCAGCTTCTCCAGTACAGATCAACGCTGCAGCCTCACTTTTACTTATTCCACATAACACTTCATTTGCACACACATGCAGGCATACATTCACTCATAAACACACACACACACACACACATTACTTCTGCCCTGTTAATGATAACTGATCTATTATTCTCACATGTAAATGACAGCTGATCTACTCATTTTCATGCGGTTCCATGTTGACTGGTATCTTTTGTTTCTATGTATGTTAGGTTTGTATGTTAATATATACATACAGCATGTCCATTTGTACTTTTTAATACAGGACCTCTTTGTCAGGTCATGTTTGCAAATGAGAACTGGTTGTCAAAATTTCACCTGATAAAAGTTAAAAAAAAATATTCATGGTCAGACATATGGATTTTTTTAAATTATTTTAGTTACCCGGGTAAAATTGCCCTAAATTGACAGGGGTAATATAAATGGAGGCCAAAAAAAAATCTCCCACAGAAAACCAGAGTGTTGAATTCTTTTATTTTACAGATCTGACAATTTATGTCAAGTTTGTTAGTTTCTTAACAGTGATCACATTCACTAAGCACAGCTACCAGAAACAGTCCAGTTTATCTAACGTATACAACCGTCAGAGAAGAGATGTTCGGTACCGCCTTCAGTGCGTTCACACCAGTACCACTAAGAGCTGGGGTGAAGAAATATTTTTTAGCTGTTTACAGTTCTTAAAATGTCACAATCAACATTAATGCTAATGATGAGAACAATGATCATTTATAATGTCTATGCCGCATGATACAGCCAACTCTCTCTTCCATGTAAAAAACTGCAGAGTGAAGGAATGACATTTCCTCCTGACTGGAGATCTCAAGAGAAATCTAGGGGAACAACAAACACACCTCTGCTCAACAATATGAAACAATGAATGAACAGGTTCTTTTCTTCCTTTGAAATTGTGCCGGTCTTCCTGCCCTGTACTCTGAATACATCAGGCATAAGGAAGATCCCACAGAATCAACTCTTTATCTGTGATATGCATGAACTGAAAGCAAAACAGTACAAATATAGCCATTTAAGAAAGTAAAAGCACCCGCACACACCTTAGAAATGTGAAAGAGGATGCTTAACGGATCACAGTTCAGTAAAAGGTGATCCATTATTCCATCACTTGTCTGACTCAGTGGCTTCTTAAGTCTAAAAAGTGCTTGTTTTGAGTGATGGCTAACCAGTAAAACCCATCTATGATGCTAACTGCAGGCCAAAAAGGATCATATTTAACAATTTAGATTCACTTTACAAATGGGAAAAAACACTGACAGAACAAAACAATGCCACAATATTGATCCTGTGTTAGCAAATAATTCAGATAAGGCTTTGTCCACAATAAAAATCATCTTACAATTTACATTTTAAACATTCATGTGTTACCTTTATTCCTTCACTTACTGTACTTTCTTGCCACAACTTATATATGTATATATGTTCTCTTTACACAAACAATAGTACCTAGTCAATCAACACATGACACAAAAGGCAGATGAACGTGTGGTCCCCATGACAACTTCTGGAATTCAAATTCCTTTACAAGTGCAAATAAATTTAACATAGCAACTTGTTTAATCCACCAAGTCAAATTCCTGTTTGAGTGGAAGCAGACTGCTTAGTGTGGCTTGAATGGAGATATTTCACTTTGACAGAATGTTTCTTTATCAGTGTCTTGATCTTTGCTTCCATACTTGTTTGGCTTGCCTCAGAAGGACGATCAATCAAATTTCAAAACAAATAAAGCACAGAGTAAAACCATTTTGAAAACCTACACCGGGGGAAAAATTCTTTCAAAAGTGAAATATCTTTTTTTTTTTTTTTTTTTTGACAAGGTAAGGTCATGAGGGTAAAAAAATAAGGTTCAGGTGAGGGCAAGAGGCAATGTTGGTTGACTGTTCATACTAATGGCACAGCAGGAGGCAAATAGGCAAAAACTCTCAACATGAAGCAGTGACTATAATTTGAATGCAGACAGGAAAGACAGTTATTTTGGCAAATCGTCTGAGGACTCAATCAATGAGTCCTCAACACCCAGGACCTGATAGAAAGATATCTGAACCAAAATGTTTTGTGCACCAAACAAAAGGACAAAACAGTTAAACACTCAACTCAGCTTTTGCTAAGCTAATGTAGCTGGTGCTGTTGAGAGCTGGATTGTTTAGTGTTTATGGTATTCTAAAATTTTCTTGTTTATTTGCCATAAAACAGGAAGGCATAGAGAGAAAGCATTGAAGAGGGATGAAGAGGAACTGGGTTCAACCAAAGTGCAAAGCTTCTGTTAGTGGGAATAAAGCAGGCAACAGTTTTGTAAAAGCTGGACAGGTTGGAGGTAACTTCACAGAAACACTCGCTTCAGTGATACATGGCTTGACAAAACGCAAGCCTGTGAAATAAATACCACACTCATGAGAGTAAAACACATGCAAAGTTCTAACGGCGACCACAAAGGACAGCTAAAGATCCTGGTGATAACAGCGGTAAACAACATTTAGTGTGGGGAGTCAGAAAATATTTTTGTACTATAGCAGCCACAGCTATAAACAGAAGAGTTTGAATCTCACACCTTCTAAAGCTCTCTTCCTTCTCCTTAAGTCTATGCTACACATGACAAACTGACATCTCCTTAAGACACTAACACTGTGCTGGCAAGTCTTTAAACTATTCTCCATCATTTGCCTCGTATTGACATAAATAGCATTCAATGGAGCTAAACTAAAGGCTGCACTACGGAGTTATTGAACATGTGCTCTGCAAACAGAAGGCTGATCCTAACAGAGACTTGGGATTGGATGTCAATGCAATAAATAAAATACATGATATATATTAGGAATATTTATATTTATTTATATAGTATAAATAATATAGTTACAGGACAATAAGCTTTGTCATGGCTTTGACTGTGTTCAGAGCGAAATGACAGCATACAGAATGAAGCCTGGCCCACACAAACTCAAATGGGGAGGAGAGAGTAAACTGATCACACATCTGGCTTCACACCAGGACTAAAAATTCATTTGGACTTTCCAATAGGGAACCTAAATATCAAACTAGACCAGAGCTTGTCAAGCTAAGTGTCAGTGCTTTCATTGGACGATGCCTCTGCATGTCAGCAAATATATTCTCACCAGAGAAAGAGACAATGACGCGAGGCTCTACCTTAACGACTAGTTTACACACAGAGGAGTGGGACGAGGTGACTGGGGGGTGGAGACCACTGGGACAGACCCAGCTGTCAGCGGAGAGCAGCTACTGGACATGTTGGTCTAGACTTGCGGCATCTCTAGACGAAGGGGTTTATACAAGCGGGGCTCTGCAGCGGACTGAGAGGGGTGCGTTTGTGCATTTTGTCAGAGAAGAGGTTGCATGTGTGTGTCGACGTGCGTGTGATCGTGAGACTATCATACAGATGGTTGTTGACAGTTCAGCACGTGTTTGGATGTATAATTTTGCATTTGATGTGATTTCAGGTGAAGGATAATGTAAAGCGAGCTGGACGCTGCGTTTCAAATCAGCAGCTCTTTAAAACATATCATGACATTTACTGGACATAATCGCTTAATCAAGTTAATAGAAATGTATTGTTGGAGTGTTTAAACACGGGTGAGGATCCCCAGGTTGAGTGAGCTGGGGATCTGGATGGTCTCCAGCGCCAGGGAGAAGGGTTGAAGGGGAAAGTGACCAGGATAAATCATCTTTGTGTCCATCAATAACTGGGGACTCTCACAGCGGTCTCGCAAACGGGTCTGAGGGGAGAAAGAAGAAAGTAATGGAATGGAAATTTTTGACATCTTCCCTTTACCATTAAATTTGGAAGAAAAAACAAATACCTAAATTGGCGTATGGTTCATAAACGGACATTCTTCATGACTAATATAACTTAAAAGGTTGACAGTTTTTTTGCAACAACTGAATATTATCAAATTATGTCATTATAAAATTAAAATGAAAGGCAAATTCAATCCATGCAATAATTTGTAGGGTGTAACGTCTGCACGTTTTTTCCAGAAGTTTTCTTATCTTTAGTCTTTATAGGCGCAATTAAAAGAAAAGAGTATCAATACACATGGAATGCCTTACCTGTATAGTTCGTATGAATGCGACTGACACTCTCTCCTCAAACTCGTTGACTGGAGTGTAGAGGTTCAGGACCTTCACAATCTGAGAGACACAACCCAGTGCTGTTACTCCAGCAAAACAAGTACTGTCCGCATGGAGGCTGTGGTTCCTTAGCTTAGAATCAGACTGAGGTTGAGATTGGTGGTATTCGGGTGAACGTGATGGCTTACCTGAGCAGTGGTGAGAGCCTGGCACATGGAGCAGATGGCCTCAGCATCCTCATCGGTCTTTTTCTTCACCTGCAGTAGTTGAGCAGCTTGGATCAGAGGCTCCAGCGTCTCTTTGGCTCCGCATGTCATGAGACCTTTATCTCTGAGCCACTCCTCCAGTTGGCTCACATTGTACCTGAACACACACATCAACAGTTAATACCGAAAGAATGCTATTATGAAGTTTATCCTTTAGCAGGGATGTCTCCTACCTGATCTGCATGCCTTTGCTCCAAGAGCACATGTCCTTGCGCAGCAGCAGGTTGTTGAGGGTGACGGCTCCGATGATGTAGAACTGTTGCTTCACCACTTGCTTGATGAGCTCAGGGTCGGTGCCGTGCTGGCACATGGTGGAATGGAAGGCGTTGAGCTGCCTCAGGATGGAGTCCAGGGTGTCGGTGCCCTCATCTGCGATGCTAGATGTACGTTTGCGGAGACCTGTGGGCTTAACCCCCGACACGCCCTGGATGGTCTCGTGTTCCAGCATTCCAGAGACTGTGATGAAAACAAACGCATGCTCAGTACTTATTTGTGTTACGTTCACAAGCAAACACAAATCCATAAGTGCGCAAACCTATCATGGGCTGAAGGATGTTCTCCATGCATTTGATCAGCTGTTGGTAGATCTGGATGGCCAGGTCACTGATCACCTGTCTGTACTCGGCCAGGTCGAAGTTGGTCAGACAGTGTTCATTCTGCCTGGTTGTGTTGTGCTTCATGAAGGCCTGTGACACACAACAGAACACTATCCCAGCTAGTATTTTCTTCTATTTTTTTTCTACTCAACAGCCAATCAAAGCAACCATAATGATTCCACAAACATAATCAAGTATAATCATCTTGTAAATTAAAATATACATGTTTCTCAGTTTTATTTATACAGAGTCCTTAATGCACAGGGAAAGAATTACTTCCTTTTCGAAAATCTGAAGACAACTGATCGTCTGACACGATGAGAACCCTCTTCATGAATATCTGTGTCAGTGCGTTGGAGTGTGGTCTCACCTCGTCTCCGCTGTATTGTTTGAGACAGTGTAAAAAGCGGCAGGTGTTTGCGAGCCAGAAGGAGACTGTCTCAAAGTCGTCTCCTCGTTTCTGATGGAGAACAGAATAGAGCAAACTGGGATCAGTACACCGGGTAGGAATTCTCTGCAAGTGAAAGCATTTAGAGCAGGGGTGGCAAACTCAAGGCCCGGGGGCCAAATGTGGCTCCCCCAGATAATTTTATGTGACCCGCGACAGTGTAAGAGGTCAGAGTGTCAAAATAAGTCGATTAAAAATGTGCTTTGAGCAAAACTACATTACCCACAATGCAGTAATTAAGCCAATTTTGACTCTGACAAAAACGTTTTGAACAAAGTTAATGTCCTAACTTGTGTTTGATGCCATTTTTCTTTATTCACTTGGATAATTTGATCCTTGATTGATGGAATTCTGTGGGTTTCATAACTTGACAAATGCAAAGGTTTTATGTTATAACAGAGAAACAAACATTTTTTCTATGCAACTAATGTTTGTAACTTGAACACCTAACAATTTCATAGTTATTTAGCATTAAGGAGGAATTACATTTATTTTGCATTACATTGTGTTATATTTAGTTACATTTACGAGTTACATCTGGCCCTTTGAGGACAGCCATGATGCTGATGTGGCCCTTGGTGAAAATGAGTTTGACACCCCTGATTTAGAGGGTTGTTTCAACTATAAATGACATGAATTTTCAGGCAAATACAATCAATGAATGCTGATAAAAGGTTGTCCAACACTCATGGACTCATAGACACCCGTGACATGGACAAACAGAAACACACATACAGTATTCATGTATTCGTACCTTCAGGATCTTTTTAATACTGTTGATGGTTGACGTCAGCAGAGTGCGGACCTTCTGATCATCGTTGAGATAGTCTGCGTGGTCTCAACACCATGAACAGGATGTAGGATGGCAGACCTGGGATCAGATTAACGGCTACGCCACGGGGCTTCAGCTCTGCGGAGGTAACATGCTTTTCAGTGATAGACTGAGCAGAAAGTTAGTCATACAGAAGTCTGTGCTTGTCTGTGTCAAACCTTCCTAAATCTGCTACCATACAGGGACCATAAAAAGGTCCTTAAATAACCTCTTGATATTCTGCATCTTATTTCCCATCATTTCATAATAATTTCTTACCCAGGATGAGATTCTTGACCAGTTTGAGCTCATCCTCTTTTTTGTACTCCAGCATCCCCTGGAAGTCTTTCTCCCCGGCGTGGAATGTTGACGGGGTGGATTGGCTCGTCCACCATCTGTCCCGGAGATGTCTGGCCTTCAGTTTGACCGGCTGCCAGAAAACACATGATGGGACACAGTCAAGCATTACATCCAAATGTAGCACCAAAACTCACAAAGATAGATTCTCAAGCCTGGTTCTTCTACACGAAAGTTTGTTATTTACCTCCCAACTCTCCAATCCTCTTGGAGTAAACCTTCAGCTGCTTCTTGAGTTTGCGTATGGTTCGGTCCTGTTTCTCTAGTTGCTCCATTAGATCCTTACAAAAGCCAACATTGGAGGTTCGGGTCAAGATACAGACAATGAGAGAAAGAGAAAGGTGACTTCTTGCACAATCACCCACGAGTGGTAAAGGCGACACTTTTGTGAATATCACTCAGCTCAGAAAATGTGAGTCTGGGAAACGAAGTGGAGGAGTGGGTTTTAAATCAGCGTGAAAGCTGCTCTGGTGATTTTGTATCAAAGGAAGAGATGATAAAGGACTTCTAACATTTAGGAAAAGAGAAAAGGATGCTGAGCTGCTTTGACTTGTAGGACTAGAGCTGTGGATTAGAGCGACGCAGTTTCAATCCAAAAACACAACCTCAGTTAGTTCCAACACATGCAGATAACCGTGCAGACACACACACCACACACCCACACCACACACACACACACACACACACACGCACACACACTGTTTCTACATACAACCATCCGTCGTAAATGATGACTCGAGCCTCTCTGGATGCTGTGGGGTCATCAGGTACCTGTCAGGTGACACCATCCACACTAATGAGTGTGTGTGTGTGTGTGTGTGTGTGTGTGTGTGTGTGTGTGTGTGTGTGACAGAGCACTGCAGCGGCTGTTTCATCCATTTATCATTTGGCCAGGAAGAAGATCCCATAAAGCTTCAGAGACACGTCACTGACATGTACGTGTTTCTGAAGAGATTAAAACCGTGTTTACCTCATGATCAGAATAACTAGTTTTTATTTTTCAGCACAACATAAACGTATTTTTTAAAATTGTGATGTTATAGAGGAAAAAAACTTTCACTGATCTTAATCAGCGACTAAACTGTGATGATACAGCAAAGCTGATCCTGATTTTGACTGTGATAATTTTAAACCCACATCTTTTCCCTGGCGTTTGACACCATCTAGAGTGTTGATTTTGTATATAATTTTACATATAATTTTATTTATCTGATTTTATTTCCGTTTTTAACTTATTTGATTTGAATTTTTATTCCATATTTTATCGCATCGTGTTCATTGTTTCATGGTGCGTCCGTTGTGTTGTTTATTTATTGACTGTGCAGCACTTTGGAAACCTTGCGTGTATATAAATTGTGCTATAGAAATAAAGTGCAATTGATTGGACTAGTGTCACATTTTGATTTAACTATGTTTCCTAAAGTCTTAGCTACGGTAATGTCTGTTTGCTCACTGAAATCAACCCAAATAAATGGGCTTTTTCCAAATTTTCAAAAATCTTCTCCTCTAAACCACAAATAACCAAACAATCTGATGGGAGTGAAGATAAGAAAACTGCATGCAGACAACCTGTATGATCCTTCCGATTCCTCTACCTGAAAATTCCCATCACATTTTTCTGAAAGTTCACCTCAGACTTGGATGAGTACCGTATACGCCGCACCGAAAGATCACAGATGTTAGGTACAGACTTAAGGATACAATCATTTTCATGTTCAAATAATGCTTAATAACTACAAATACATGTATTTCTGCTGAAATCCTTAAAATCAAAATGCATTTTAAGTCAGTTTTATGGACAATGCACCTGTTTTCATTTGGTGTGTTAACATTTAACAGATTTAACAGATTTCTTAACCCTAACCTAGATTACTACTAAATTTCTCACTTGTATGAATGGGATTCTGTGCCCCTGTTCTGGTAATGTGTGGTATCTGTAGATATCATTGTGTTCCAGCGTACCAGGTTCTCGTTGGTGAGTCGAGTGATCTCATGCTGCAGACTGGCTTCGATTCGGGCCTCTGGAGGCAGCTGGAGGTTTTGGGCCAGGAGTTGCTGCTGACGGTTGTTCTCTTCCTTCAAATTCTGCAGCTCACTGCGCAGCGCCTCCACCTCGCTGTCATAAGACCTCCGTTGAGTCTGCAGTTGGTGTTCCAGCAACCTAAGGACACGGGAAGACACGTGAGCAAAGAAGAGAGAGCCACACAAAAGGGCAAGATATAGAAGGGGAGATAAAGAGACAAGAGAAAACAAAAGTGGTGCACGGTAGCAGATAAGGTACGAGGGAGGGGAAGAAACAGGAGGGGAAATAAAGTGAATGTTAGAGTGTGAGAAAAAGACTCTTTACAGTGAGACAGAAGCCAGGGTTTTTATCACTGGACAGCAGCTGTCTGAACACTTTCACTGCTGGAAATTAAGCCGCCTTGAAGAGTTGAATAAAGACAAAGCTCTACAACAGAGCAGGTACAGCCGACTGGATTTCAGTTTCTTGCTTCAAGAGATGTGTCCAAAACTGAGAGTTGGTTAACTTCACACAATTACGTTACGTGAAGATCCCTTCTGTCATGACTACAGCAAGAAAAGTAGAAGTTTCTTTAAATGTCTTTCACAATCTGTCAGGTATGTCTCTGTATTTGTGATCATATGAGGCAGACTGGAAGGGAAAACTAAATGTTAAAGATGAAGCTTTGGAGGTCTTGGCTATGAGATGGAAGTCAAACAGCGTTTGTGAATAATACCTTGTTTTAATATAATTTCACTGCGTTTTTGGCTATTTTGAAGCAAGAAGAGAAACTTGGGTTTAATGAAGGTCTACCATTCATCATGCAGTCAGAGGAACAATGTTAGTGACAGGATGATGACAGATTCCGTTGCACAATGTTGGCAGTAAAAATCAGAAAATCAAAGCAAAAACAATAAAAATCTGAAGATGACATTTCACTCAAACATCCCTCCAATCACTGCACAACAATTTTCACTTGGATATATGTTATGGAGAAGATGTCTGACCTTCAGAGTTATCCAAAAAAATCAAGATTCAAGGAAAAATCGTGTAGAAAAACCTAATTGTTACTAAAACGAACAACTTCATATCACGATTGGTGAACGTTTGGCAACGCTAGACTGTAGTTTGCCAAATATTCTCTGGATAAGATGATCACCATTAAGACTCATCTTAAAAATTGAGTTTCCATGGAAACAAGAAAAAATTAAGTTAGTATAAATGTTGAAATATCAAAAGGCACATCCACCAGTCATGGTTAGTGCATGTAGACATTTTGGTGAAGTTAGTCTGTATAGATGGATTACTGATGAATGGCCATTCAGATCATCATACCGAATGATTCACCACTGTAAAACCCAATGACGCCCCATCTGAAAGGCCTGGGGCCCCAAAACTATCTAGCTATGCAAAAACAAATAAAGGGATAGTTCTGAGAGAAAATTCTGAGAGTGAGAGAGAGCGAAGATGAGAACAGGACTCAACCCTTTCCGTAAAAAAAAAGCCAAAAAAAAAATCATGCTCAAAATTCACACTTCAATTAAACCTGGTGGTCTCCTTTAAGCCCTGATTAACCAGCCACAGCTCTCCATCTTCATTCAGCTTATGGAAATCTGGAGCAGCAGATCTGACCGACACACAACACAAAAGGGACATAAACAACACAAAGACAGAAGGGAAAAAAAAATGCAGGATGGCTAGGAGTGGGGAAAGATGTGCAAAGACAAGAATGTCTTTATCTGAGAGTGTGTTAAAAACCTGAGCTGCACCCAAACAATTTAGTAGTTAGATATATATTTTTTGTTTTCTGCATAATCGCAGGACTGATTGCACTGGAGGAGTCTGTTGTGTCTGTTGAATATTGTCTGCTGTGCACTCACATGAAAGGGGGTCACAAGCAACATGGGGAGAAACAAGGATAAAGGAAGGGAAGCTCAGGGATGTGACTAATAATAACGATATTGGTGCTTCCAGTAAGCTATCTGTAGTTTTTACAAAGTTTGATGACCCAAACAAGGATTGGGGAACATGGATTGCCACCTCGTTGGGGGGAAAAAGGAGCGTGGGCTTGTGAGGGAGGTTGAGAGGTACCGACTAGACACAGTCGGCTCTCCTCCACCCACAGTTTGGGCTCTGGAACCCAAACCCTTGCCCAGGTTGCGAAGCGGAGGGCTGGTGTGGGCTTGCTTATAGCTCCACAAACCATCGAGTGCTCGAGGGTTCGCAGCCGAGTGTGACGTAAGTGGGGTGAGGGGGGGTGAGCGCCTCCAAAGGGATTGAAATTAGCGGAAACTTTAAACCTGACAAGGACAGACATAAAGAAAGAAAGCAAGAAATGAATGAATAAATAAATAAATAAATAAACAAACAATTTGTGTGCACTGA
Organism: Antennarius maculatus; assembly: GCA_013358685.1. Lineage (NCBI taxonomy): Eukaryota > Metazoa > Chordata > Actinopteri > Lophiiformes > Antennariidae > Antennarius > Antennarius maculatus. The sequence continues at coordinate 2,600,717 of CM023606.1, forward strand.
TGTTAATTTCCTTAAAAAGCGTTCGATACATCTGTGGATGGATGCATCTGAACTTTCATGCAGGATTTATGCCAAACTTATTCCACAAAGCTGAAAACAGAGGCTTCCTGTCACAGCAACACACTTCAGACTGGATCCTTTTATAAATGTAATAACACAGGTTGAAAACACACGTTTTCGTCTACACATTTTTAGCTCATGCTATCATGCTGTACTCTTTTTTTAAAAAAAAAAATACATGAAGTTTTCCAGTATCTTCAAAACGGAAACATTTTTAAATTCAGCTTCTTGTTCATGCTGAACTTGACTCCAAAAGCCAAACACATATTTTTTATTTCAAATGCCAGAAGTCTATTAGAGTGTAATGAAGACCTGCAGTGTGGCCAAAAAGCAGCTACATCGTTCCGCATGCTGTTAGGCCAGAGAAGGCAGAGCTACCAGAGCTTTCATCAGCACTAACATGTACTGCCATCTGCTTCAGTAATATCAGCTAAGTCAAACTTTTTCCCCACAGTGTTTGGTGGCAGCATGGCCATGCATGGTGTTGTCCATGATGCATGAGGCCACGCGTCATTGGTTACCTCAGCCTACTCAGGAGATCACTGACTTCCAGCGGCTTATGCATGAACCTAGGAGATCTGCACAGGATAAAGCAGCGTTCATGATGGAGTTGCGATTGGAGGGAATTTAACTGCGATGAATGAGAGGCCCTGAGGACTGGGGTGGGTACCGGTGGGAACAAAGTACCTGTTGGTATCTTTGAGGCAAATGCAAGCCTGTTTGAGTTCATCAGCATCCTTCAGCTTGGACACGTCCGCAGCATAGACAGAAGGATCAGTCATGGTCTCCTGGAAAAAAGGAAAAAGACAGATAAATGAGAGACAGTAACATCGCAATTTGAATTTGTGTGAACAGCTGCTCAAGGTGGTGCATCATGGATCTTATTTTCCCATAGTTTAGGTGTCTGCATAAAAAGACAAGCAGTGGTTTTATAAGTTCACCCCCGCTGCGAGCAGTCAGCATCTCCTGCTGACTCCCTGCTATCACCGGTGTAGCTGCTGGCTGCCGCTGTCCTTTGACTCTGACAATCATCAGCCGGTTGGAGCCTCAAGCACAAACGGTGACAAGCCATCAAAGCGTGTCTTAGTAACAGTCGTCTATCAACCAATCGCTACATCGCATCTGATACTACAATATAATGTAGCAGAGGGTTCATTCATTCATTCATTCATTCATTCATTCATTCATTCATTCATCAATGTGAACTCAGTCTCTATGGAGTTAGACTCAAATACCCTAATGAGTCATGTACCGATTTTTTTTTTAATTCAAGTATGTTCAAATATGATTTTTGTTTCACCGTCTTCTGCAAGATGAATGAATGAATGAACAAATAAATGAACGAATGAATACAAGTTTATAAACCCGAGCCTGCCATTTCAATCGATCGTACAGAGGGTTTTCAGTTTTTTATAACATCAGTGCTCTGAGGTTTGAATGTCATGCAGACAGTTTTTGCTTGGACAGATGCAAAATGACTGCTTTAATCTGTAGTAGTGACAGAAATGGTTTATAAATAAATGAAGTCAGAGGAAGGACAAGACGGAGACTGATAAGACAATCAGACTACAGCTGGGGAGGACAGTTTATGAATGTAAAGCCTCTTAACGGACGTTTGGTATTTTTAATCCTGTTCTTTTTTAACTGTGTTTACTTCATCTGTGCTCAAGAGTTTTTTTTCTCACAACTGTGCACTTCAGATTTCCCTTTTCACTGCATTAGTCATTTAAATGAGTTGAGTTAATGTCATTCCTTGAAACTTTACATACAAGACACACCGTAGAAACGTTTACTCAATGTTGATGCATGGTGGATGTTTCAAACTATACCTTCTCTTCCTGTGGAAAAGCATGGATTGAGGAGAGAATGTGAAGACAGGAGAGTTAGACACACTGAGGGTACAGTGGAAACATTAATGTCAATTAATTAATGCTAAAATTAATGTTCATTAGCTATCTATGACATATCAAAAACAAATCATGTTGGCTGTGAGGATCCAAAGTGGCCTTTAGCCAATAGAGACTTTGGTCTTGTTCCTGCCTTACTTGTGGTATTGCACAAATGAATAGACAAACAGACAAGGGTCAAAACACAACACTCAAATGGAAGAAGTTGGAGGTAAGGAATCAGTGTGTCCTCCACATAAACAATATATATGGTGATTCAAAACAACCAGCGGCACCACAGATGGGATCACATGTTTAGCTGAACGCGGATAACGATGGACAACCAGGACATCAAGTCTTCCTTTACCCTGTGGTGCATGGCCTCCTTCTGGCTGACAAGCTGGGAGCGCAGGATCAGCACCTCCTCCTTCCGAACCTCCAGCTCCTCAGAGGAGGAATTGAGCTGCTCCAGGAGCACCTTGTAGGCCGGAGAGCCCGGTGCTCCAGCGTTTGCAGCGGCGTCCTTCAGGAGGCTCTGCCTCATCTCTGTCAGGTCATGTTTCAGCTTCTTGTTCTCAGACTCCAGCTCCTGACGCTGGGAAGAATAAGAGTTAATTATTTGGGGTATCCTGTTAATGTCAACAAGAAGGATGTTTTCCTGACGCTGTGGCATAAATTTACTGTACAGAACAACTGAATTTGGATGAAGTAACTCTGTGGTGAAAGAAAATGCACAGGACTTTTTTGTTTCTACCTCTTCTCCCCTGACTGCTCACCTTCAGGGACTCGTACTCCAGCTCTGCGCCACGGGCCTTTTTAAGCTCTGCGTCGCTCTAGGGCGAAATGAGGAGAAGAAAAGGACTTTAGGAAATAAAATAAAAAACTACAGGCAGCACTATGTAGGTATTCTGACAAAGGGACAAAATACCAACCAGAATATTTTAACTTTCCCTAATTACTGTAATTAATAACTCTTCAATCGATTGAAACTATAAACTCTTTCCACTGTATAATCACAACATATTAACTGTTTAAACCCTTAAATTATGAGCACAATGATAAAAAGGAGTCAGATATATTATTATAATAACTGTTCTTACAGCATTATCTATTGTGTTTTTTTAAAACCTTTAACGCACTAGAGGAAGCCTTGCAGCATTCGTTGTTTCATAATGAAGTGGCTGTTAGAATTACCCTCGCTCTAGCCCGCTGTAACTGCTCATCTTTGTTTTCTAGCTCGTTGTGCAGCGACTGATTTTCTTGCTCCAGCTGCGTGATTCGTTTCTGCTGCTTGAGGGTCAGCGTTGTGTCTATGCCTCGGGTCACATCCTGCAGGACAGGAAGAAATGTTAGGATTCAGTAGAAGCCCCATTAAAAACTGTTTGTGAAAAGCTGTAAAAGCTCTGACCTCCATCACAATCAATATTATCATTCAGTCGAATTAGAGCAAAAATTTTGCAACAGTCAAAACCTAAGAATATAACATCACTCCCTGTCCTTATTCTTACTTCTGCGGCCCTGGAACCTTCTTCCAATTCGGCGTACTCTGAGTTGTAGGTGTATTCGGATTCGTTGCTGCTGTGGGTGGAATCTGTTCTCCTGTGGCCAGGCTTGGAAATGTTCTGCAGAAAAGAGAGAAAACAAGCCTTTTACTTTTTGAAAAACAACAATTTCTTATTAGCATCTTTACACTTCAAGTGTATTGACTGTTAACCATCTGCTTTTGAATTGAGACAAGTCTGATGATGCAAAAACACTGAGGAACACTGAGTTCCAAATTCTTTCATCATTATTGTGTTAGTCGTGTCGCTCACCGAAGACGCCATCACTTCTTTCAGGTCGTCGTACTTCTCCTCCAGGCGTAAGTGTTCTGTCAGGAGATTCTGGTAGCGGGATCGCTCCTCGTTGAGATCCGTCTCCAGCTGTTGAGTCTCCTGAGCGATCGCACGGACCATTTTCTCTGCCAGGACAAAGAGAGGAAGTAGTTGGAAGTAGACAACTTGTATCCAAGGACACAGATGTCACTGATTCCACATGGACATATGGATAGACCATAAACTAACGCATGTGAATATGTGAGCAAAACAACATCATTTGTGACAGAGTAAAGCTGTATGCCCCCTTTGGCATAAATATAATTTTTTGCATGACTACACGGACGTGTTATCACGGACCACCATAAATAAAGGTGATGTTTCCATACCTGTCATCTGCTGACTCTGTTCCTGAATCAACCGGTTCAAGTCGTCCTTCTCTTTCTTCAGTGAGCCATTCTGATCCTTGAGGTCCGCGACCATCTAAAATACACAAAATATACACAAAACAAATGGAGCACAAACACAATTTAGTGGCTACCTTCCTAAACACTAGTCTAACGCCTGTGCTCACCTTCATGAGGGCAATACTGCCCTCTGAGCCCACCATGTGCCCCTTTCCCACTGGTTCTCTTTGGCTCCTAAATCAGGGAAAAATTGTTTTCCTCTGAAGCCAAAATGCATATTAATTATGGAAAAAAAGCTATTTCATGATCTATATTTCTAGGAAACTAAAGGGGAGTAGTTGGGATTACTTTGTATTAAAATTCATCTTTAAAATTCAAATACGACTTCTGATGGTCAAACAGCAAATAGTAGATAAGAGGATAAAGGATGAAAGACGGGGTTTTAAATTAACTAGATATGCTACTTGTTTCATAAAAGCTCACCACAGTGAAAAGTACAAATGCGCCGTGTTCCACCAAAACCTAACAACCTAACAAAAGTCTAAAAAAGTTTTGAATTTGCAACCACCACGTATGGAAATGTTGCACAAACTTCCACCAAATATCCTGAAGGAGAGTCAAAGACTTCTGTGTATGTTGTATGGGAGACAGACGAAGATGAAAACACTGATGCATTTTCACTGTTCACAAGCAAATGGAAGACGAGGACAACTACAGGCAAATGACGGAACAGGTGTCCAGGTCCCGTCTTACCGTCTCCATTTCATTCTGGTACGTTTGTGCCCAGTCTTCAATGGTCTTCTTCTCCTGCTGTGTGGTTTGCAGTTGCTTCTTCAGCCGCTCCAGCTCCTCCAGCAGTGAGGAGAGCTGGTTGGTTTTGTTCTTCGCCTCCTCCTCCACCCCGTGCAGCCGGCTAAGCTCAGTACGCATCCGATCGGTCTCTGTCGTGTAGGAATTCTCCAGACCAATAAGCCTCTCGTTAACCGACCGGTTTTCCTTGCTCTAAAGAGAAACAGATTATAATAGAGAGGTCTCAAATATATATACGTATGAGTATGATTCTAATGGGTTGTTATTGTCATGATGGTTGCTTGGGATTTGTTGCTTTTGGCATCTCCCAGTATCCTAAAAAATGCTCTAATAGATCAGTGCAAAATACAGCCTTCTTGTGGCACAAGTGTTTCACACAAACAGGAGAAGGTGCCTAGGGCATCAAAACTAGACTTTCTGCAGCTTCTTTCCATCTATACTGTATCTCATTAGCCTGGTTTTAGCAAACGTTTGGAACTCAGCTACTTAGATGCTGTAAGGAAAGGCATCCAGTTATAAAAATCCTGCTTTAACTTGTTAGTCATGGTTAGTCATCTTTCTGTGAGGATCCGTTTTGTGCCGTCTCTTAAAACTGCTGAAACTGAGTCTTAATTTGTGTGTGGGAATTTCAATGGTCATATTGGGTGTAAGTCTGATGGATATGAAGTCGTACATGGTGGTTTTGGTTATGGTGAGCGTAATTCAGAGGGAGTACGAGTTCTTTGCACACTTTGCAGTGGCAAATGATCTAATAATTAACAAATCCCTGTTCCAGAAGAGGGCAAGCCATCTGGTTGCATATCAGTCTGTATTCAGTTGAAGTTACATGGTGGTTGCCTTGTGTCCGTGGGTGAAAAAAGATCTGTGGCTACTCAAAGAAAAGAATATGGAGAAACCAGTCTTGGTGGTGGCGTGACCCAGTCAGCGCTGCATTTGAGGGGAAAAGGCATCTTTACACAGAGGTGGAAGTAAGCAAGACTATCTGCTGAACACCTTGCTCATTTCTTGGCAGCGTGGACCGTTCCTGTGCAGAGGCCATAAAATTTGCAAGCATTGATAAAAACAAGGACATTTTCTGCATTGCCAAGAAATTAAAGAAAGAGAATTCGGGATGTTGTGTGTGAATGCTGTGTGCGGGACGATCAGGGTCACATCTCACTCAATGTTGAGGCTAAGAAGAAAGCCTGGAAGAAGTAATTTAACTGCCTGACAAATGTTGAATTTCCATGGTCCTGTGATGACCTTGTACCTGCATATCCTGCTGATGACCGTCCAGTTCTGGTAACATCCGATATGGTGGCTAAAGATGTATTTAAAGCAGAGGAAGGCCCCGGCCCCTCTGGCATAGTGGTAGAAATGATTATAGCTTCTGATGAGGTTAGCATCCCCATGCTGTACAGGCTAACTAATGCCATTATTGCTGAGAAAAAGATCCCAAGACAAATGTGATGCATTGAGGAGAAACTACAGCGGTTTTAAGCTAATGGGACATTGCCTGAAAGTAGCTGAGAGAGTGTTTGCAAAGATCGTGCTAGAGCTGATGACTATTGACGAAATGCAATTTGGATTTGTACCTGGTCGGGGAACAACTGATGCAATATCCACTAGCCAAGGACAAGACCTTGTTCTTTGCCTTTGGTGAGCAATGCGTCATCTTCCAGAGTGGCACGTCAACTTAATACAGGCTATGTACTCCAAAGCCAAATCTAATGAGAATCTAACCTGCTCATCAATCCTCCTCTGCAGCTGCATGATCTTGTTCTCCATGCCTTTGTTGAGCTTCTTGAAGTGCTCCACTGAACGAGCCTCGATCTTCAGCTTCTTCAACTCACGCCTGGCCCTCATCCTGCGGATGCAGCATTGCAGGTAGACGATGGAGACAAGACAGCGCTTGTACCAGCACCGAGCCAACCATCCACGGACACGCTTCTGAATGATGACCACCTTGTGCTCCCGTAACAGCTGCAGACACAGAAACGGTCAAGGAGATACAACAGGAAGTAAGAGCATAGGTCAGGACAGATGTATTTCTTTTTTTTTTTTTTTTTTTTCCCCAGAAAGAAATCTTAAGAAGAGAGGAAACGACAATAAATGCACTCTGTCTTGTGTTAAGGAAGATGGATCGAAGGACAAAACATTTTGCAGCAAGTTGAGAGGTGTGTCGTACCGCCTGGTACTTCTGCCGGGCCATGTAAGCTCTGAGGATTGTCTGCATGGCCAGAGCGGCTGCCTGTTTCTGTCTGTAGCGTTTCTTCTCCACATACATCCTCTGGTACTTCTGGATGATGGTGGCTGCCCGAGTACGACGCAGGAATTTGACGAGGCTGAAGATAAGAAATATATACATTTCAAAAAAATTCTCTAGACCTTCGATTTATTTGACGACAATTCTCAAACGAGTTATTTAATCAGCCCGCTCACCAGCGAGCCTGGTACCCTCTGATGAACCTCTGGATGGTGATAGCAGCGCTGCGCATGCGCAGATACTTCTTGCGGGCCAACCAGCAGCGGATGGTTTTCTGGATGCGAATGCAGGCGGCTCGCAACTTGTCTGCTCTCAGCTTCTCTAAGTAAGCTACCTGACCAGCCCTGAAGAAGATCTTGGTCTTACCAAACTGATATTTATCCTGGTCCTAAAGTCAGAAAGAAGCGCAGATCAGGGACAAGAACAATAATAAGATGGGAGGGACACACAGGTAAAACAAAGACAGCATTAACAATCAGTGTGAGACGTGTTGGTCAAAGACAACGCTGTAAACACGAACATGGTGACCGACCTCAACTAGTTTCTCCAGAACATTCTTGCACGTCAACTTCTTGTCATGTAATACGTCTTTTTGCTTCATCAGCACTCTGTACCGGCTGAAGAATTCCTGGTATGTCCATCTGAGAGACAAACATGAAAACCATCAGAAAAATGCCACGATCTAAACATTTATCTATTTTATCTAAACATTTGTGGAGATCATTCGACCTTATGTCAAAATGTTCTTGTAATCGTGTAGATAATCTTAATGTATCCCCTTGAAACAGTTGATCGACAGTAATAAGTCCTTTTTCTGCCCATTTGTTGAACCCAGCATCTAAGGTACTTGGTAGGAATTCCAGAGTTGTGCTGCCCAATAGTATAATTTCAAATTTGGGAGACTGAACCCTCTTTTTTGGGCAGAAAAGTTGTTTCAGTTTGATTTTTGGTTTCTTTTTCTGCCATATAAATCGGGAAATCATTTTCTCGAGCATTTTAAAAGTTGTTACCGGAATCCAGATGGGTAGTGACTGATACAAATGTAATAACCTTGGGAGCAGATTCATCTTGATTGCTTCAATTTGCCTAAAAAATGAGTGGCAGAATCTCTCATCTAACCAAATCTGATTTTATTTGAGTTATTAATCTACCATAATTTTCTTTATATAGTTGAGACCTTTCTGGAGTCATAAATACACCCATGTATCTAAAACCCAGTGTTGACCAGTTAAATGAAGCCTCTGTGTCCAACTGAGACGGCCACTCGCTCACCAACATCATGGCCTCAGATTTTGTTTCACTGATCTTATACCCAGACACTGGGCTGAACTCCCTCAGGCATTTAAGACGTGTTGGGATTGAGGTAAGAGGTTCACTAAGGTACAAAATAACATCATCAGCGTGCAACGAAATTTTATGAATTACTTCACCATTCAGTACCCCATGTTTTTCCGGCTCCGTCCTTATAATTTCAACTAAGGGTTTGATGTTTATTGCAAACAGCAATGGCAACAGGGGGCATCCTTGTCTGGTGCCTCTTTTTAATTCAAAATTGCCTGATATGTATCTGTTAATTCGGACCTGTGAAAGTGGTCCTTTATACATTACTTTAACCCAGTTAACAAAATCAGAATGAAAGCCCATTTTTTCCTAATGAAAGTTCCACATATAGCCAATCTAATCTGTCAAATGCTTTCTCAGCGTCTAAGCTGAGAAAGCATTGATATTCGCCGAGACCTACGGGCCAATGAGATTATGTTCAGGGTTCGCCTGATGTTATTTACTCCTTGCCTTCCAGGTATAAAACCTGTCTGATCTGGTTTAACTATTTTATCAATCTAGTCTGGATTCTTTTGGCCATTATGGTACTCAGTATATTTAAATCACAAAGCAAACTTATGGGTCTGTATGATGTACATTCTATTGAGCCCTTTCTTTCCTTGTGTATCATTGTGATAATTGCCTCTGCCTATGTTTTTAATTCTGCTCCAGAACAGCAGAATTAAAAACTCTTTGGAGAAGGGTTGTGATCTAATTTCTAAATCATTAGTAGGGGATTATTAAAGTGGACTTTCTTCTTTCTTTCTTCTGCTAGAATTTGCATTTGCCCTCTGCTAAGCAATGTTTCAAATTCTCAGTGCTCAAAGATATCAAACACAAGAGAGACATGAGGAATCAGGTATACATCAGTACCTGGATGGGAAACCTGCAGCCGAGATGCGGATAGTTTCCAGGACACCACAGGCTCTGAGCTGCTGCACAGCACGCTTGGGATCAAACCTGCAAACAGCAAACGGTCCTGTGAACAATAGTTCACTAGTAAACACACGCCAATAAACATTAATAAATAGAAGAGACTCACGTGAAGGCCATCTTGAAGTCGTTAGGTTTGATGCAGCGTACGTAGTGCGGAGTTGTTGCATTCAAAGTCTCCATCAGCATTTGCAGAGAATTACGAAACTGTAGGAGAGAAGCTTTTATCATTTTCATAACAATTATCTTCATCATTTCATTCTGAATTAATGCATGAAATGCAACTTTGGACACTTATTTGAACAATATTGAATCAACATCAGAACATTTTAAGATGAATACATTTGTAGAATGTATTATATGGATCTATAGAACCTAATAAAAAAACAAGAATTCAGGAAAGGATAAAATATTGTTGTTTTTTAAAAATTTTATTTATGATCTAACATCTGAGTTTGATGTCAGTGTCCAGATAGCTTCAAAACACAACAGAGAATTCTATCCACCTGGCAGCCAACAGTCTTCTTGTGCTCCTTGCTGGTCTTCTCTCGGCTCTTGTCAGGTTTGATGCTGAGTCGGGTTCGGCCTCCAGTCCCGGGAACCTGACCGGTGGGGCTGGTGGCTTTCTCTTCATCTTGGAACAACTCTACCAGCAGGGCGAACTGGGAACAGAGGCCACTCACAGTCACAAACAGAACAGCTGAGGGCAGCATCACACAAAGCAGGCGCTGTTGATTTACTGAGATTTAAGTTGCAGTCCACCGTTAAATTAAATACACTGAATGTGTATTAGTTAACATGCATATGGACTTCTCATACCTACTGCGCCAGTGGAGACACAACAACATCTTACATCTGGATGTTTTCCACAACTTTTAAAAATCTATTTTGATTGCGTCCTTTTTTTACATTCACATTAAAGTTAACACACGTGTTTTTTCAGCCAGTTGTAGCGACATGAGTGCTAATAACTAGACACAGAGACAGCTGAAAATCTGTTTGATATTTTTGATATTAGATGAGTGAGTATAGTCGATTGACTTGTTGATTAGTGTTGGTTAGATCTGTTGCAACGTTTTAAAAAAAGAGTAAAAATTGAGAACAGGTTTTGTTTCTTTCATATATGACAATATGCAGAGGCCATATATGATATATTTCGCTGTGGTGTTACGGCATAAACATTATCATGAGTAAGCGTAGCCTTTAGCAAAGCACATGTTCCATATAACACGGAGGTTATATGAGGAAGCTGGAGTGCAGCTTCTGCTTCAGGTCCTGCGTTTCCATGCTACTTCCATGTCCAGCAGCATTCTGTAGGACAGTGGCTGCCACAAAGACTCTCTGCATCTCCATCCATCCGTCCATCCACCCACCCATCCATCCATCCATCCATCTTCCACTGCTTATCCTGAATCGGGGGCAGCAGCTTCAACAGGGAGCCCCAAACTTCCCTTTCCCCCCCGACATCCAAAGGCTCTGACTGGGGGATCCCAAGGCGTTCCCAGGCCAGTGTTGAGATGTATTCCCTCCACCTGGTCCTGGGTCTGTCCCGAGGTCTCCTCCCAGCTGGACGTGCCAGAAACACCTCCCTAGGGAGGCGCCCCGGAGGCATCCGCACCAGATGCCCAAAACACACCTCAGCTGCCTCCTTTCCACGCGAAGGAGCAGCGGCTCTACTCTGAGCCCCTCGTGAACAGCAGTGTTCCTCACCCTATCTCTGAGGGAGACACCAGCTATCCGCCTGAGAAAGCCCTCCCACACCCTCTGTTTTGCCCCCATCACAGCCGAGGCTGCAGTCCTTTTGGTCCGTCGGTACCCTGCAACTGCTTCAGGAGTCCCCAGGGACAATTTGCCCCTGAAGGCCTCCTTCTTCAGTCGGATGGCTTCCCTGACCACCACGGTGTTCGAGGGTTACCGCCCCTTGAGGCACCAAAGACCTTGAGACCACAGCTCTCAGCTGCAGCTCCAGCAATGGAAGCTTTGAACATCGACCATCCAGGTTCAATGCCCCCAGCCTCCACAGGGATGCACGAGAAGCTCCTTCGGAGGTGTGAATTGAAGGCCTTGCGGATCGAGTCCTCCTCCAGTCGTTCCCAGTTCACCCGCACTACTCGTTTGGGCTTACCAGGTCTACCCAAAGGTTTCCTCCGTTCAACGGACCCAACCCACCACCAGGTGGTGATCAGTTGACAGCTCTGCCCCTCTCTTCACCCCAGTGTCCAGAACACACGGTCGAAGGTCAGACGATACGATCACAAGATCAATCATTGACCTCCGACCCAGGGTGCTCTGGTACCAGGTACACTTGTGAGCATCCTTGTGTTCGAACATGGTGTTAGTTATGAACAATCCGTGACTAGCACAGACGTCCAACAACATAACACTGCTCGGGTTTAGATCAGGGAGGCCATTCCTCCCAATCACGCCCCTCCAAGTGTCTCCATCATTGCCGACGTGTGCATTGAAGTCCCCCAGAAGAACAATGGAGTCCCCTGCAGGGATCCCTTCAAGGACCCCATTTAGGGACCCCAAGAAGGCCGAATACTCTGAACTGATATTTGGTGCGTATGCACAAATAACAGTCACAGTTTTCCCTCCCACAGCCTTAAGGCGTAGGGAAGCGACCCTCTCATCCACCGGGGTAAACTCCAACACAGCGGCGCTCAGCCGGGGGCTTGTGAGTATCCCCACAACCGCCCTCCTCCTCAAGCCTGACGCAACTCCGGAGTAAAACAAGGTCCAACCTCTATCCAGGAGTTTGGATCCAGAACCGAGGCTATGCGTGGAGGTAAGCCCCACCAGATCCGACTGGTAACGCTCCACCTCCAACACAAGCTCCGCCTCCTTCCCCGCCAGTGAGGTGACATTCCACGTCCCCAAAGCCAGCTTCTGCCGCCCGGGTCTGGTCCGTCGTGACCCCCTGTCGTCACTGCCACCCATATGGCAGCGCACCCGACCCATCGGTCTGCCCTGTGGGTGGTGGGTCCATCTTTCCTTTCTCCTTATTCACAAGAGCCCACCATTTTTTTTCTCCCACAGTGCATTTAGTGGTCCACATGCAACAAACAAACGTATCTTCAGTCTCCTCAGTGCTGTTAGAGTGAGAAGAAGTCAGTAAAAGAAAAGAAACAGAAGGGGAAGGACAGGAAGAGCTACAGGTAGACCAGCGTTGGAAGAACACCTCTGTTTACCTTCTGCTGGCAATGAAGGGTTGTCATGATGAGGACAAAACCAAACATACATGGACAACATGTGGAGACAACATGACAAAAAAAAACAACAAGATATTGAATGTTTAAAGGAAAGACTCACGGGTCCAGCTCAGAATCATTCTTACCCACATCAAAAATCTGTGTTACGCATCTACAATTCAAAGCAAAAAGAAAATAAAGGCAGACAGGCTGAAAGTGACGCTGAAAGAATGGAATGTGATTTGTCTTTGAACATTGTATGATGTATTTCCGCCGAGTTCCAAGCCTGCATGAAGTATAAAGTACACTTATCTGCTGTTCTTTCGATCACATCCCAGGTCGTGATAAATATAACAAGTAAATTCTGCATCACGTGTTTCTTGAGTGCACTGTATTGATTAGATTTGCAAGCAGATATCAGGAAAAAAGTGAGACTCTTCTGTGTCTCCTGTAGGCCCCAGTGCCGGCTGAGCAGTGCATTATAATGCTGGGACATTTAACACTAGACTCTTACAGAAAAGATTTGCCGTGTAAATTGTGTTCTATAGCTTTTTTCTAGTTGCCTATGATACGTAAGTGGTCTACAGACAAACCTCAGAATAAGAGTTTTGTACATTCAGCAACATTCAGACTATAAAAATGGAATTTTTCAAGGTATATTCGGTTATTGTGGCGTTAACAGCACGCCAAACCTGACTCAGGTCTCTCTCTTCAGGCCAGTCACCCTTCAAACAACAGCACTGTGGTGTAGAGTGTTTGTCAAAAGAGCATTAAGAATTTACAGGCTTTTGACCTGTGCACCGATCCTGAGCCATAACTAACACACACTTATGTGCTGTTAATTTGCCTTAATCTGACTAATGCAGGCTTAATGGCGTGTATCAGAGTTTGCCGCAAATTCCAACATTAAATTAATGATCCATTAAAAAACATCTATCATTTATAGACTTGTTGATAGCAAAACAAAAAAACCATTAATGGCTGAACACTACATGTATAAAAGGTTGAGTCGTACATCACCACATCAGCACTGAATTTATTTTTGGACAAGCTCAGAGACTAGTGACAAATAATCACACACATCATATGTGGGGTTTGTTTAGCCAGTGATGTAAATTACCGTGTGTGTGTGTGTGTGTGTAAACTGACAAATCATTTAGGTTCAGGGTGTCCCATGAAGGTCACTTCAAGGTCAATTCATCAGACTAATTCGAGATGGTTTTTCAACAAAGTTAGAGATGTTTAGCAAATCATTGCTGATGGATTAAATATGTGAATAGCCTGTAAATTTAAAAGAAATTTACAGATGCAGAGCAGCTGCATAGCTCAAGTCTTTTGGGTTGCATCTGAATTATCATAATATCTGCATGCCTGACTGCATGCAGTTATTATGATAATTCATGTCTAGTTCCTCACCCTGCTGGCCTTCATCACATTGATCTGCTCTTCATTCACCGTGTCCTTGTTCTTCTCCAGGAAACCTTCACACTGGTATTCCACCTGACACACACACACACACACAAAGCAGTGTCACCAAATAATACGCTGAATAATATGCTGATGTTCCACCTCTATTATTTTCATTCATTTCATTTATTTTATTTTCATAGGTATCGCAAATGCCCAAAAACAGACGGCAGTGAAAAAAAAAAAAAGCCTCAAAACCCAACGCTTTGGAGGGTTTGGTGATTAAAAACTAAAAAAGAATAATAAAGAATAATCTCCTCAGAATCCAATCTATTATGAAGGGATAAAATGGGCACTTTACTTACATTTGTCACTTTACTGTATTTTTTAAAAATCCAAAACAATTACAGTAACAAATTAATAAATTATTAGACGTGTAGCCGAAATGAATTTGCTCATGCCCACCTTATCAGCAAAATGCTGGATGATGAAGGCGCGGTTGGACATGCGTGGCTTCTCAAAGAGAGAGCAGGTCTTCAGGTGAGTGTTGTAGAGTTTCTGAGCCCAGGAATCATCCGAGCCTTTTGGCATCTGTTGGAAGAAATAGATGAGTAGAGACATGTAAAAGTTTGCTTGTAAAACACAACAAAACTGAACATTTCAATGCTCTCAACATATTATTGTGTTACACTGATCCCCATTCACTGCTAAGTATATGAGGAGACCTTCTGTTATACAGTTCTTCTGCTAATAGGTCAAAGCTAATGTACATTTTGTGTTTCTGTTCCCTGCAACAATGACCAGCAATGATGGCCACCTTAAATGTCGCCAGCATGCACCGACTTACAAGCCACGATTTGCAGCATGGATGCCCTTCAGTTGTTTTTTTTTTTTTTTACAATCATGTTTATCACCAACAGAATTGAGAAGTAATTTCATCTTGTGCAGTTAAAGTCAAAGATTTGAAGACCAGATCACTTGAAGGACTGAAAAAAATTCCTAGTCCGTCTTTCTGTTTGACATATCAAGAAACTTAACAAGTATGTGTAACATAGATTATTTAAAACATTACAAAAGTATGGAATGAAGTAGAAGAAAGGTACCCTGCACTCCTCATCTAACAGGTCCAGGACCCCCATCTTCGCCTCTATGAGGTTGATGCAGGGCTGATTGTCATAGAAGTCGATTAGAGTCCAGGGGATCTGCTCCTTCATGTACTCCTCTTGCTCCAGCTTGAACACATGCTGCACGCACGCACAAACACACACACACACACACACACACACACACACACACACACACGTACGTACATGGGGGTTGAGTTGCACATATCAGCTATCCATACAGTCGGTCACATCTGACACTGGTGAATATTCCATCAGATAAACCACACGCTGCTCACCATGTTGAACTGTTGCTGGAGTTTTTCGTTAGCGTAGTTGATACAGAACTGCTCAAAGCTGTTGATGTCAAATGTCTCAAACCTGGAGAGAGAGAGCAGCAGAGAAGAGCTGGATGACACCGATGACAAGGCTAACACGATCAGTTAAATGACCTCATTACAACTTAGGCAAATCATTTCTATTGTCTTTGGTTTTAATAATTCCCAAAGTGACTTCCTGTGTGTTTTAGATACAGGACAATGGTGAGACATCACCACTAAATGTAATCATGGTGTTCTAATAAATTCACAGACATACCCATAGATATCAAGGACCCCGATGAAGGAATGCTGTTTCATATTAGTGATTAAGGCTTTGTTGACGTGCTCCACAATCCAGTTGAAGAGCTTGGCGTAGATAAGTTTGGACAGGGCATCGCGGGCGTTGGTGGCCTGCAGGCGGGGGATGGTTTTGATGTAGGTCTCCGTCGCCGTCTTTAGCTTCCTGTGGCACAGCCACTGAGTCATGTCCTGGTAGGTCACACCCACCAACTCACAGAATGCCGCCAGGTGGTGATTGTTGGGCTACACACACACACACACACACACACACACACACACACACACACACACAAAAAAGAGAGCCTCTGATCATCACAGGGTGTCAGCTAAAAACACATGGATGGCAGCATTGCTAATCAATCTCAACACTGAGAATGTTTTTTGTTATCTGACACTTTAATAACATGATGGATCAGTAGAGACATCGTCCAGCGTAACTGAGCGACTGTTTAGATGGTTCTGGTTAGATTACATAATAAACAGGCACTCACTGAATTAACTTCTGATCCTTCATCTGTTTAAATATGTTCAGATATGATTTTTGGCAGAAATGTCATCGAATTCTGTCCAGCGACTTCTGAGGAGACGTGAATAGACCGTTCCCCATACGGACATATAAGGGTAACCCCATATGCCTCCTTTGGATATTAAAATACATCGTATGTTTTATTCTTGTACTGTTATAGACAAGATAGAAACCGAACCAGTTGATGTAAAGCACAAATAAAATCGTATCTTATGAGCTGGAAGGAAGGGGTATTTAGCTGGGGTGGTTGAGTGACAAGCCTGCAAAACCAGGCTGCACTCCTATGGCAGCAAGAAAATTCCTATCTGTAACCCCGTGACACTTGCTTTTGCCGAATCTCTCCCCATTTTCTGACTCCCCAACACTGTTTATACCATAAATTAAAAAACACAATAATCTGAAATATGGTGACCAAAAAAAAAAAAAAAAATCCCAAAAAACCTGAGTGGTCCATACCCAGAATCCTGGTAGATTATCCTGTTCACATCTGTCATGCTTCACATGCCAAAGGGCTGACCAGGGCCACGTTTTAAGAAAGCAAGACTATGGATGAATTATGACTTAAACTATTTAGTTTAACTTAAAATTCAATCTGTATACTGGGGTGACTGCAGAAAAACATTACAGTAAAGGACATGAAGGTAGTTGGTGTGAGAGAAGAGGATGCAGAAGACAGGGTTAGATGGAGGCAACTAATTGGCTGTGGCGACCCCTGGAGGGAAAAGCCGAAAGGAGAAGAAGAAGAATCGGGTCCCTTAAGTAATTTCCCCCAAAACAACAACAAAAAAAAACCAGACAAGGAATTACATCCATGAGTACACGAACACAAACCAAAACGTGTTCGGGGGAAAAAAGTTGAAATGTAAAGATAAAAAGTCATTAAATGTCATCTCTAACAGTAGAAGTATTCCTCTTACAGGAATGACGCTGCTGTCGGCGTCTCTGTCCTTTATCTCCACGTTTCCCAGATGAAGAATAGCAGCCAAAACCCGGAACAACCCCATCTGATAGGACTCATTGATACCTGCCAAGGGAAACAGACAATATTGTATAGTTAATGGTAAGCTGTGACTACCACTACAGTACCATCATTAGTCTTTAGTGGTAGCCGTAAATAGTGATTCTATTCTTACATTCTGTGTGTTTGTTTGTTTTTTACTATTCATATTATATTACAATTATAAATATGCGTTTACTTCAATGTGAAGAGGCGTGTGTTACCGAGCAGTGTGAAGGCACTGCGAGTGTTGGAAAGCTCCTTGGTGTCGTCTATACCATCGATAACGGGGCTGCGGCCCTGTGTGGTGTACAGGAAGTTGTTTGCGTTGCCTGAGCGGAATAAAAAAAAAAAAAAAAGACACTTTCTATTATTATATAAATTTACATTGTGTCACTTGGGTACAGCTGCAGTCACAACATCTTCCATCCACTCTGTCCACGCAGACCTGCAGTGGAAGAACACGCTCCTGATTTCTGAAGCATAACGGCTACCTGACATTTAGTTGACCCAAAAGGAAAACCCTTTATTCTGAGTGACAAGGAGCCGTCGATAACATGACACTTAAAACACAGGTTCAGTGTGCTCGAGGTAAACATGCAAGTAACCATGGCAACAATGCTGGTATGTCATGATAAAGCCGATCAATCAAGTGTGCACCATGGTGATCAGAAGCACACGTCAGGTTTTCTGAGTGGTTGCAGTAAAAACAGATCAAAACATCGATTTAAAAGAGAGAGAAAATAAATAAATAAATAAAAAATAAATAAATAAAAATACAATTAATAAACACCTTGTGTTTATTAATTGTTCATTACATAAGTGAGGGTGAATATCTTGACTCACTCAAACAATACAGCCTACATAAACTCTCAGATCCACCGACACACAGACACAATCTCGTTATTTTACAAGTGGCTCAGGTTTTGTTAAAGAAACGTACTTCGCGGTAAGAATGTTAGTCTGTTCAACTGTTCCAGAATCAGTGTCTTAATAAACACCACTGTATTAAGACGCTGAGATGATGTGACAAGCACACCATTTACTGAGACAGGAAGCCCGTATGAGAGGAAAAGACAGCAGCTGTGTGTGTGTGTGTGTGTGTGTGTCATGACTAGGATGAGCAGGTGCAGATCCACAGTGGGAGTGCTCTGTATGAGAGCCTGTTCAGTCACAGTCAATGACTTTGGCACATCTAACCCGATATATAATCTGATATCTGGCAGCGCTCTTCAGAAACCTTAATATGGTTCATTTCCATCGGACATGTGGGGGAGAGAAATACTCATAATATAAGGATTCCTTTGTGGGTCCAGATCAGGAGCAGTTAGGAGAGGTTGTTGCTAACATGATACTAGTATGGATGACTCTTATCAGGAAACACGTAAATTAAAATTAAATTAGCCATGACTCAGACAGATGATTTCTCTATTCACTGCTCATTTGTTATAAATAACGTATTTGCCAAGTGGATGAGGTAAGTCAATATTCATATGTGGTCGGCAGCTTACTCCCCCTATAGCGTGACATTAAAACTGGCAAACTTGTTTGAACTGTGAGTACGTGCAGGCGTATGAATGCATAACAACACTTACTCAGCTTCAGACACTTGAACTCAGGCAGATGGGATGAAGCACAGAGCTGATAGAAGATATGGTAATTCCTCTCGTCATCAGCCTGCAAGAGAGCATAAAGATCATATTGTGCACGCATTCACCCTCACTAGGCTCAACTGACCTAACCGAGCACGTGAAGACAACACTTACCCTCTAATGAACCGTTTTCCCTGGGTATAGGCCAGGGAGCTTTGTATTTAGAAAGTTCAACGTCTCAACACTCGGAAGCTCCACTGGAACAGTATTTCAGTATTTAATGCTTCCTCAAAGTCATGTCAACAGATATCTTTGAAACACGCGTTCATTTTACTAAAACAATATGTAGCCTGTTTGTGTATGCTCACCTATGATGAACTGACTGATCATATAGTGAACAGGCACAACTAATTCAACATCTATACACAATTACTGGATATAGACATAAGTGTTTGTACGCTGAGAAACATCTGGAGCTGCCGATCGTTATCAAGTGAAAATAAAGAACTCAAATATTAAAAAGATGACACACACAACACTCTTCCTTATGTCCTAAATGTGCACACCTGCAGCTGAAGATAGAAAAAACAAGCCTATAAATAGGTGGCACTAGAGCCAAGCGGGTGAAAAATGTGAGCAGGGAACTGATCATGTTTCTACACCAATATCCTCATTCCTCTAAAGCTCTGTCTGTGACTGTGGAGTGTGTGTGAGTATGTGTGCACACTCGTGTAAAACATTCCTCTTTATCTTGACACTGCCCTACTGGTTCCACCAGTGAACAAATACACCCCCTAGATATACAATACAGTTATATAAGAGAAAAGTAGGCAAATATCATCTGAACAGAAATGGGCAGAAGTGTGCAAATATGGAATTAAATAATTCAGAAAGCAAATTTAAATTTATTTGTCAAACTTCTTTAGGGAGGAAATTTTTTGCCACTTGAGAAAGCAAGAAAAGGAATGCCCTGGTGTAAGCCAGCGTGACAGATGGATTGTGGGTAAGGGGTCTTTGTTTCCTCATCCTTTTCTTTGTAGACAAGGAAATTACTGCTGCATTCTTCTTCTGCTCAAACGGACACCAGGGCCAGACAGACCGTTGGTACTGGTTGTGATTTTTATGACTCCTATTGACAGATTGCTCGTGCTAGTGCATGTGTGTGTGTGTGTTCATGTGAGTGCATGTGTGTCTGACTGACATCTTTGTACCTGCAACAACTTCCAAGCTTCGACAGCACTGAGTAATACTGATGTTGATAACAAGAATAATGTCTTAGAAAAAAAAAAAAAAAAAAAAGACTTCTTTTTACACAATTACAGGTAATGCTCAACATACGATCACAGTTAGTGGGGGAACTCGGCCATCTGTTTGTCACATCAAACTCTATCTTCATTAGTCTTTGATTTAAACAGTAAAGTATCCGTTTATAGGTTTGATTTGAGCCACAAATCTGAGAATGTGTGTACAGTAATCTGATTTCAGTTGAAGGATGGAATACAGAATTCACACAAAAACCTGAACAAATGATACATGTACTGTATAACCTAACTATGACTTAAGGGTAGCTTTGTTTGAAAGCGGGATAAATGCTGAAATCTCCTACAAGGGATCAAGTTAGATAACACTAATAATAGTAAGCTGTAACTATTTTTTTTCTTTTCGTTTATTAACTTGAATTTTAATTCTATCCAATAATTGAAAAAATAGTACGTATAGTATACAAATGTTAGCACCACCTAAGCATGAACAAAATGCCTCCAAAACAACGACCACACCTCGTGTGTTCATATAAAAAGAATGTGACTTTCACCTGAAACACCACTCGTGATTTCTCCAGCAGATATGTTCTCATGTTGGCACCAATGATATGGTAACGGTTGTCAAAGCCGATCTCGATGTATTTTCCAAAGCGGCTGCTGTTGTCATTACGAGTGGTCTTGGCGTTTCCAATGGCCTGAGAGACAGGAGAAAAAAAAAAAATGCAAAAAGCATATCGTGATGAAGGTTTTTAATTAGATGGAGCAAAACAGTTTTATTATTTAAACGCAATTTTGATTCAAGTCAACTTTTAAAGTCTTGTTTTCCACGGACATGACTCAGGTTTGTCAATGGGGTTTTCCAGCTGAGCTACCTTTTCATTGGCCAATATCTTTAGCCTTAGTTCAATAAACGTAACTGATCAATGACCCTTGTGGTGAACTGTCTACAAATGGGTGTGGCTGCAAGCAAACACACACACACACAACTACTGATACACCCCAGATAAACCACAAACTGGCACGAAAAGAGTTAAGTCATGTGTAAGCAGCCAGACTTCTCGGTGAGTTCAGACCAAACACTCGGTTTCTTCATTGCAGACAAGGAGTCTTTCAGCGGCGCAGGTATTCCAGCCTCGGCCTGCATCACTCTCTCACACACACTGGTTTTTGCAATACGGGAAAAGCTGATGCAACCATCTACTCTGCATCCAGGCTTCGAGGCTGACGTGACACCACTACAAGGAAAATAAAGGTTTCTATTCATTCTGCAAGCTTGTCTGTGATTGGCTTGAGGTAAAAGCGGTGGTTGGGAGGGCAAGAGTGGAAGAAGGTGGAGGAGGGGAGGAAATAGTGACATATGGGCACAGGAAAGTGTCCAACTCTCCCTGTGTGTGTGTGTGTGTGTGTGTGTAACTGCAGGAAGTAATGCAAAATTCACAGAGTTAAGGATATGACCCGTGTTACTGCAGCACAGATCAGCTCAAGAACAGAAAGGCAGCGTGGTTGAGAAACTGAAGGCCAGAGCAAAATCAAAACTCACTGGAGAAATGAGATTAAGATGAGGGGGAAGCCTGAAATTCAGCCAAACTCCAATTAAACATACTGTTTATGTGTTGGGCCGAACTCTGGAACAGAACTTATTCATTTGTACTCAACATTTTTCAAGTCAGTGATTCCACCTGTGTCCTTAAATATTCAGCTTGTAGGACGTTGCGTTATGCAATCGTGTTAAATAGTGAATATTTTAAGAAATGTTCTTTGCATTTTTGAGAAGGAAACCTCTAAAGAAAACTGATAATTGGGATGCATTTTGATATCAAAAGACTTTAGTCCTCACCTCCATGATGGGGTTAGAAGCCAAGACTTTCTCTTCTATGTTAGCCTCGCTGGCCGTCCCGCTGACTGTAGCAAAGTATCGCATGGCGTATTTGGCTGATACCGTCTTTCCTGCACCGGACTCCCCGCTCACAATGATGGACTGGTTCCTCTCATCCCTTACCGGGGTTAAGAAAAACAAAAGCACACAGAGAAATATCTTTCATGAGCTAACTTAATCATGGTGAAGACGTATCTGTTCTCCTCACAGAAGAGTGTCTCCATTCAAAGGGTGATCAAGATAGCGACTGGTGAAGTTTGGGTATCGTGTGCACTGGCCATGAAGTACAGATACAATGCTAAGGTTAGCGTCAGATGCTGTCATCACACATTTTCATTTTCATCCTGGAATTTGGGGGATGCAGGGATTTTCATATGACTGCGTGCGTGCGTGCGTGTGGATGTGTATGTGTGTGTGTGTGTGTGTGATTTAAAAGGCAAGCAGCACAGAGACAGTGAGACCACCTCGAGCCTATTTCTGGCTCAGCTTTGACCTACAAACCCCGAAGAGGGAGGGCTGAGCAACAAGGAGACTGGAACCAAGGCTACTTAGCCACACAAACCTGGCCATCTGTTTGTAAGCCTCCTCTGCCACAGCAAAGATGTGTGGGTCCATATCTCCCATGTTCTGACCGCTGTAGGCGTTGATGATGTCTGTGCCATAGATGGGCAGCGTCTCATACGGGTTGATGGCCACCAGAACGATTCCTGTGACACAGAGGTGAAAGACAGATTTTTCTTTCTAAACCGAGCAGCCAGAAAACGAAGGTCCTTGTCTAAACCACACAACCTCTGATTGGTGAGGAGAACACACGCTCTGATTGGACAGCAGACTCAAGCAGGTGGAGAGCTCACAACAGCTCAATTACAAAGTTCCCGAAAGAGTAATGATAAAATTGCTTGTTGAACAGACACAACAATTAAAAAAAAAAAATTTAATTAAATATTTTTATCTGCAGCATTTCATGGATATTAAACTTTCTGTGTTTTACCTGATTGTTAAACTGATTTAAAGATAAAGATTCACATAGAAAGAGACACAGACGTGGTTTTTACACAGAGACAAATTATCTGTAACAGACAGAACATTATAATGGAACCAGTAAATAAAACCAGAAAAAAAAATTTTTTTTTTTTTTGAATAATCGGTTTCAATTAAACATCAACGTCCTCACGGTCTTCGGCAGACAAAGGATGTTTGGGTTTGAGAATCATCAGAAACATTTTCATTGTCAGGAAATTTCATGCACCAGAATTTAGCTTGTTATTCTGGTGCTTGACAATGACATGCAAGTCGACAGGAATACAGAAACATTCACAATAACAAAACAATATACAAGCACAAGAAGGCTAACTGTAGGTATACAACCAAAATGTCATATGTTGAACTGAATTGGCTCATTTAAGATATTGGTACAAAGGAATGTTACTAAATCGGTTTCACTGATCCTCCATCACTATTTTTTTTTCTATTCATTAAATATTCCTAGTTAATGAAGTTAAAACAGAGGATTTCACGTTAAATCACTGATAACTTATGGTGGATCGTCACTGGGTAGTTACAGCACCACCTACCACAGTAAGTGTAGATGAGCTTGGAATCGACAAAGCGGACTTTGAGGTTGTGCAGCACGGCCGGCTCGTGGAGGTAGCTGAGTGCCGTGAGATCATTCTCCCCCACCAGGATGTCAGGGTTCCGCAGGTAAGGCAGATTCTTCGTGGTGGGGTCCAGGGTGTGCTGGATGCTCTGCAGACGAAACAGGAGAGTTGCTACGTTCATACTCACTGAACAAAGAGACTGAAACATGCTCTTTTTACTGCACAAAGATAAATCAAACCAGTCATTGAATGCATATTTCTCTTACTTGAATGCACTTACTGTATGTAAAATCTGCTTTTGCTCTGATTTTATCCAGATGTGACTGTCTGAAGCCGAATCCACCGTTTTTAATAAACAATAACTAATGCCCACTCCCTTTCACATTTCTCATACAAAATGATTAGAATGTTTTATCAGAAACATCACGAGACAGGATATTCATTTATGTTCAAATACTATTTTCAATGGCTCAAGAGCAAAATTACCAAAAAAAAAACTGAAATGTATTTATCGCCGTTTATACAGACTTCAGCTTTCGTACTGTAAGTTTTCACTTTTGCCTTTTTTACTTTTTTCACACCCTTAAAAAAAATTTTTTTTTTTTTTTACCTTTGTCACCTCTGTCAAGCAAGTCATGTTATTTGTTCAGTGACAAAATGATGATAATATTTGGCAATGGTTTAGATCAGAATCTGGAAATGTTTTTAAAGGTTGTTCAATGTGAGATAAAGGTGAGATGGGGCAGCTTTTCTCGTTTCAGCTTAGAATTTAATTTAATTAGGCATATTGCATCAGTCAACAATTAAAAAGAGCCACCTCCACAAACCCTTCCAAAATTTAAGAACTCAGCCTTACATAAGCAGCATGATTTTGCTGCTATATTAACATTGGATCATCAAAAGCAATATAGAAAACGATTTGCCAGCAGCACGCATAAATTAAAAAGAATAGTGCAATGAGCTGCTGGCTGTTTGGATTCTAAGCATTCGGTTACTGCCATACATCTAAAACACTTCTTGGGGAATCTTCGCAGGCTGCTCTCATTTGTGTAAACTGTTGATGGTGAGACCATCAGCCATGAATGAGTCCCGAGAAGGAGTGACAGCAAAAAATGAGCAGACAGGAGACAAAACTTTGACTAATTCCTTCCTACGCCATCGTCTTTTTGTTCTTACTGTTCCATCCTCCAACATGAGCTGCAGGGAGGAGTCGCCATTTTTGTAGTCCTTGGTCAGCTCTGCAGACTTCCACACATCCTCTGTATCCGGGATCCACACCCGCGCACACTGAGAGATAGGAAAAATTAAATTAAGTGTGTTTTTATATTTTAGGAGTTTGCAGGATTACTGAAGATTAAAGTGATGCTTAAACCTCGGCTCAGCACTGATTTTGACTGTTAGAGTAAATATGACATATCATAATCTTTAAAATTATAAAAACTTTATAAAAAAAAAACCCTAAAAAGAACCAATTAGTATAATCTGGATATTCTATTGATAAAACTTTACACCTGAACTAGACAAGCTAAGCAGGATGACCTCATTAAACACTGGGCATTTATATTTTCTCTTCCACACACATGAACACATGGTTTGTGACGGCCAGTAGAAGCGGTGCGACCCAACTCCTGAACAAATAGAGGATAACTGAAGAATGCAGCTGTGGCCATACATGTAAATTCACACACGTGAACCAAAAGCCCTTCACTATAAATCTGTTTCTTACAGACTTGTGACCAGAGGGAATCAGCTGATCACCGACATTTGGGGGAAAGCGGTGATGAACACTGGTGGTCACATGGATGAGGAATCCAGAACACAGACCTAGAGGACGAGGGCAGTAGTGCGATTGTGTTTTCATGTTGCTGTAGCTGGGCTTTATTGTAGCTGCAGCTTTATTTTATGTGAGTTTATTTCTCTCGGGTCCACGAGAGACAAAGTCGAAAAGGAAATGATTACTTTGAAAATAAGAAAAGATCACAAGTAATCCTTTCCTTTCTTTACAAAAAGCACTATTCAGGGCTTGAGATGCACACATACATGTATCCCAACAGAAATCAGGATATTAACGACTACGTGACCCGATTCACGCAAATGCTCCACAAAGACAGAGAGCCATTAATGCAGAGTCTGAAAGATGCTTTCTTGATGAAGCTGAAAGCACATGACGCTGATGATCCATCTGACTAGGATTTCACCGCTTCCTCTGGTTTCCTTGCGTAAACTGCTGGGGATGGTTTTAAGGATGCGAGAATAAAAGGGTTCAGTGTGTGAGGGTCTCAGTGTGTGAGAGAGAGAGAGAGACGCCAGCGAAAATCTATCCTGCGTTTCATCATCAGTCATCTGAATTGTGACATCATCGACACTTACGCTCTCGTCCTTCCACTCGCTCACAAAGAAGAAAACATTAAGGCATTGGAATGATTTCCTAACTCCATTTCAAACAAAGCGCCACCAACAAAATACTAAATGTGTGTCTTTGTCGTCTGTGAATCCACAGCGTGACCGGAAGCGTTTTTCTCCAAAGGCCACAGGTTATTCCAGTTTATCCTTTATTGACGCGATCACGATGGTTAGAGCATACAGGGTGAGATAGTTTTACCACTAAGTCACCTTCACACAAAGAGAAACACACCGTATCAGACACACAACAAGGTTAAAGGAAACACACAAGCAGACTAAAATGGCTAATGGGGGAAGGAATCAGGATCTACATCTCAGTCAATGCTGATCTCAATTGATTCGGGAAACATTCTTTTAGCATTTCATTTTATTTTTTTGTGGCCCGAACTGGATCCAGCTTCCTTAAAATAAAAATAAAAAATTTTCCCCCTTCGGTATAAACAGCTGCAGAGGTAAACGCATGTGCAAAACATTTGATCCTTTCTTTTGTTAACGTAAAACATATCAGAATTTCTGGTTATCAACTTTTATATTTGCCACATTAAAGTTCATAAAGTCTTAGTGACTAAGACTTTATGTACAGTATTTTCTGCACTATAAGGCGCACTGGACAATAAGATGTGCCTTCAATGAATGACCTACTTTAAAAATGTTTTCATATACGTATAAGGCGCACTGTCGCTTTGAGAAAATTAAAAGCTTTTAGGTGCGCCTTATAGTGCGGAAAATACTGTATCTTATGTTTGTTACACAACAGAATCCTAACCTGGCACGGCTGATGTAAATACAGTATGCAGCTACACTAAGCTTAGCATTTGATTTAGCCACTTTCCTACAACTAGTTGGTAACTGGAGTGAGCCGTTACTCAGAAGTGGGCTCTTTGACTGCATGTCTTCATCGCTCATCCCATCTGACCGTTTTGAGAAAAAGAGAGAGGGAAGAAAGGGATTAAAATAGCAACATCGAGTTTTGAGCTGTATCACACCTCAGAGAATTTCTTCTGCACACTTCTTGATTCATATTCTAGACACACACACACACACGCACATCTGTTTCTCACATTAGACATCAATGTGTGTGTGTGTGTGTGTGTGTGTAACATGCTGGTTTTGACACAGAGGTGTGTTTATTTGAGCACTGATGCTGTGATATTTATAAACCAAATTCACCCGTTCTGAAAATAGGTAAGAGACAAAGAATGAAAATCAACTGCACACACACACACACACACACACACACACACATTTGTCTACTTCCCCCTGCATGCAGTCAGAAAACAATGATCTACTTAGAGACGAATAGGTGTGATCTCGCTACGATCACACCTTAAATTGCTTTTCCTTCCGGCCGAGAAACACGAATCAAACTAATCTCTGATTCGCACAAACTGAAGGGTGTGTGTGTGTGTGTGTGTGTGTGTGTGTGTGTGTGTGTGAAAACTTAGAAGATATGGACGTGGCTGTAAAGTAACTAAAGACAAAGAAAGGAGAAGCAAACTATTTTGCTGCTTTTAACTAGAAGGACTTTGCAGAGTTTTCACTGTACAGTGAAACGGATGAGGAGTCTTCACAGGATGATGGTGAGATGTTCTTTTAGGCTGGATGCCATCGGTTTATATTCTGTCACTGAGAGGACACAACTAGTCCTCCTGGACTCTGCTGACAGTTCCTTGTGCTGTGGTTAAAGGTAAAACAGACTATTTGGAGACTCAAGCCCGATGAAAATTATTATACATGGTCCTGGGGTTCTGGTTTCACATGACCATATTTGGAAGTAACAAATATTTTTTTTGATTTGCATGATGATAGTGTTTCCTAAACTTTTAGTTCTAGTACATTTAAAAAAAAAAAAAAAAAAAAGGAAGAAAATGATGGGGACAAATCCCTGTCAAAATACTACAAAATTTGGACGCAGCAAAGCAGGAGCTGCCCCCCACTCTACCTCCCCCCTACATGCATGCAGGCCCCTTGTGTGTGTGTGTGTGTGTGTGTGTGTGTGTGTTCAGGGCCTGTACACACTAATATATATATCTATGCATCCATTCAGAGATCAATTCGGTATATAAACTTAGAACCAAGGCAGTCACAGACTGCAACATCCCAAGACACCCCTTCAATCAAAATTTTACCCTGACCTACTTACATAGGTCAAAGATGAAAGCTAGTGCTCTGACCTACTGTCATTGATCAAAGCACCAGCTTTAATCTATGATCTTACTCACACTGGCCTTCTCCCTAGTCTTTCTATCTGATCCGGTTCCTGAGTGTACAAAAGCTGAATTTTGACCTTGACCTAGTTTTCTCAAGGTCAAGGTCATCATCTCATTTTCATCTCCTGTGCTGCCCGAGTCATGTGCTTTTATGTTTCATCTTTCCGCAACGGTTACGAAGATATTTGGTGGACAAACTGACGGACGGATGGACGAACGGCTCGTGAAAGTAGATGACTCCTGCTAATCCTGGTTTGAGACAAAAGTTTAAAACCAGATTAGATTAACTCAGGAATTAACACCACCTAATCTTATTGCAGTCAACTGCACCCGGATTTCAATACATTCTCACATAGCGAGGTGTTACCATGACAGCAGGTATTGTTTACATGATGACAAAAGCTTCTCCTAAATCACAGAAGCTCTGCTCTTTGAATAATGTAAATATCAATAAGAACGCATGAAGGTAGGCGTTTACATGAGCTCTGGAGAAGCTGACATCACAGGATTAATTAGAAATATACTCCTGTTATATTTCATGAAAACATCACCTGACACAGCTTCATAAGACTTCAGTGTGTGACTGGTTAGCTGGTAAACTATCAGAATCATGTGACTTGATCCATCTTGTCACTGCTGGCAGCGATCAGAGAAAATCAAATCAAATAAAATGTAAAATAAGGAGTTGTTTCTTATCTTTTGGGGGATTTATAGTGAGGCAAGTGCGAGCTTTATTAAATAAAATGATCACTTTGTCATCATTTTTATATTTTGGCGTAGCAGATTGACTGTTTCTGTCAGTCTGCCTCAGGGCAGCTATAGCTACACATGTAGTTTACCATTACAAAGTATGAATGAAGAGTGAATGAATAATGGATCCACTATGAGTGCTTTGAATGTCCGCAAAAAAAGTAAAATATCCATGTAATCCATTATTATTACTGTTATTTACAGCTCGCTGCATCGTGGATGAGACGAGAAACTTCAAACAAAAGTCCATGAGCTTCAGACTCAGCCTCCAAGGGTTACCATGCAGCAACACGTTTACACTTTACAATACGTAGTCATTCATATCCCCTTAAATATAGGTTACATTTTACCAGATATACCCAAAAACAGAAGAAATCTACATTAACAACACAGGTAGAAGACCGAACGTTGTGGATGAGCTTTGTCTGCCTCTCATCCATCCCAAACAAAATATAGCAGCTACGTGCATCCTGACGGGGTCAGGTTTTCCCACTGATAGTAAGTTCATTCTGCATACCTTTAAAAGGGAGCTACACCTGCATAAAAAGGTAGAGAATAGCTGCCATTACTTACCATCAGCTCTCGATCCGACAGCGATGCCTCTGCAACATTAGAGACAGACTGAGGTTTGGAGGCTGTAGAGATCAGGACATTGGGAACATGTGTGTGTGTTTGTGTGTGTGTGTGTGTGTGTGTGAGACGTCATGTGTGCTGGGGGTGTGGGGGCGGGGCATCCTTAAGATGTGTTTACAAATCTTCAAGCCAACTACAGATTAGAGAGACGTCACCTGGCAAATGCTGAGCTCAGAGTTCACAGGAGACGCCGTGGCCTGCCGTGACGCTCTCAGCGTTCACGCCCGCCAACAATTCAAGGTTTATCAGAGAACTTCTTTCCAATGTCAATCGGCTGATTTCTTTAAAAATATATATATATATATATAATATATATCACACAGTGTGTTTGTATGACCTGTTGGACAATGGGTCACTTTCATCACCAGCGAAAAGGACGGGGATGTTCTCTGCTTTTTACGGTCCAATCCCCTTTAATTCAGTCAAGCCTTATCCAGAAGCAAAACGACAGCTCTGTTACCATCAGTTACAGAGCAGATTAACCCTACGGAGAAATTCCAGATGCATTCTCAGTTTTAATTGGATCCGCATCAAGTGGCACGAACTAACAGATACTGGTTCCATTGTAGAAAATATCTATAATGTCTAAGAAAATGGAAAATGAAAAACCTAGACCCAAGTTTCATAGAGACCCGCTTTGTAGCTTCTACCTAATCCTGTCGATAAACCAACCATCAAACAAAAAAACCTCCCTGGAACAGGTAAAAAAACAGAATGAAGTCTGAGACTTTGAGGTCAAAATGAAGTCAAACTTATCATCATCGTCTTTCAACTTTTCGGAGGAAGGAAGGCGCATTAAAGTGAATCAAGTGGAAACACAGCAGATTAAAACTTAAACAAGTTAGAAACATTTAGCGTCACAGGCTGGCAGAAAGTAAAGAACTAGACGGCTGCAGCGGTGCATAAAGACTGTTTTGCTCTTATATTCCCAGCAAAGCCGTCATTGGAGTCCCAGACTGCCGAGGCCTCATCACATGATGCCGCTCATGTGAGGATCGGCTGTTTTTCTGCTCAGCTGGACAGACACAGCATGACGCCAAGACATAGACATCTCAGAGCTGGTGGAGAGCTGGCCTAAGAAACCCTGCCAACGCTCACGGCGTGAGCAGCAAAACCAACGTCCGCTGGTTTAAACAGATCAGAGTTGCTCATTGAAAGGCGGTGTGACGTCGGCCTGATCACATTGGTGGGGTTGTCATTGTCAGTGAAAGGCAATCAGCATATTGACATCCTTTTGTCTAACATTGAAACCAATGGGTCCGAAAACATTTTTTAAAAATCAATAAAAAAAAGATATATTAACAATAACATTGAAAGGCTGAAATGCAGTTTACTGATTTGTTGGTTTTGGTCACACGGCTGCAGAAGCAGGGTGTGCCGGGACCGGGTAGCGCTTAGCCAATGGTGATACAACAGCATCAATACAAAAAACCCAACCTTAGAGATCACTAACAAATGAACAGCTTCTCTGAATTCAAACTGTTTCCAAAGGTAATTTTCTTGAACAGTTTCAGAAGCGTTCTAATGCCATTTGTCCTCTTTCAAATCAATGAACGGATGAATTAGGATGAATTTAGCAGAAGATTTAAAAACTTACTTGGACATACATATACTCCAACTCCCGGTTCATCTCGTCTCTTTATCAAGTCTTGCAGCTCATGGTTTTCTGGACGCCTCCAGCCACACAACACAAGACCAGACTGACTGAGCTCCGAGCTGCACGTCGCTGGTGAATGAAACCTTCCCATTGTAACCGCAGACGCAAGTAGCGCTTAACCTACGACTCCCACAGTTCCATGCCCGGTGACAGATGACTGGCCGCTCCTGTTGTCTATCAAGCATCCGGGCTTCCTTTCTTAATCACATGAGTTGTGAGGCAGACAGATGCTCAGATCAGGAAAACATGACTTTCCCACAAACCACTGCTTTGGGCCCAGAAGCATGGGTGGTGGAATGAAACGGTTCTTTATTTTCCTTTGAGAAGCAAATTTAATTAAAAAAAAAAAAAAAATTTCACACGGTAAATGTGATTTTGTTGCATTTTAAATTTTAGAAGTTTGACAACAGACGTTATAGTAAAACATCAGATCTTATTTATATTATATATATATATATATATTTATATACTGGGCAGTCGCCCTCGGTGTGTTTGCTTCTATATGACAGGATGAGCGACTACATGCCAAAGCAGACGCAACATGACTGCGCAATTACTTTAAGTAGGTTATCTCAGTAATCTAATGCACATGCTTTAAATTACAGCTGGAGAGAAAATAAAAACAACTTAGATAAAAATGCTAAGCTCAGCACCAGCTGCAGTGCCATCTATTACTGTAGCATATAAGCATCATGGCTATGTGTCACGCAGCATATCTACATAAACTGCTATTTACAATGTCCCACATGTTGGTATGCTAGAAGTTCACTACATAGACTACAGCCGAGGCTCACGGGAATGACATTAGTGCTGTGTGTGCTCAGAGATAGACTGATTTGATTATGAGCTAAAGAAAATGTAAATATAAGAAAATCTAATTTATTAGGATTCATCCAAGGGGACAGATAACTATCAGGAGCGCATTTCATGGCAATCCATCTGATGGATGTCAAGAGTTACTGGATCCCTCCAAAACACAAATATGAAGCTGATGGTGGCTTATAAAAGGGAAGGTTAGGGTGGTCACCAAAGGCGAAAGTAATAATCCTCTGGGGACCATGAATATCTCAAGAAACTTTCAGTGCAAAACATAACAGATGTTGAAAATATTTCAGTGAAGCAACATCAGAACAAATGATGGACCAGCAGGTGTTTGTTCTCCACCAGCTGCTGAAGGAAACACCTGCTCCTCTCACATCACCCAGGGCTGAGCAGCCATATGCACACACACTTCTACCGCACTGCTGCTTACACACACACACACACACACACACACACACACACACACACACACACACACACACACACACACACACACACACACACACACACACACACACACACACACACACACTCTACAATGACTGCTTCATCCTAACTGAACTCTTATGGAAGGTGAATTACAAATTACTATCGTGTTTTCCGTTCCCACTGTAAAAAAAAAAAAAATTGATTTGATTGACTTGATGAAAGTTGGTCAAGTGTTCGATGAAGTAGACGTCTAATAAAATAATGTGTGGGTTTAATTAAAAACCACCTAATTTTCACAATGTTTTATTTCGCCCTTATTCTTCTACGACCTATAAAACCCGCCTTCACGTCTGACTCACCTCTCTCTGTGCTGGAGCTCAGAGCCAAATGTAGATTGGAGCAGAATCTCTTGCTGTATGTGCATTTGTGTGTGTGTGTGTGTGTGTGTGTGTGTGTGTGTGTGTGTGTGTGTGCGCATGTTTCCAAGCAGCCCAGACCCACTCAATAAGCGTCTATACGGCTGACTCATACGCACAAAGGGCAAAGTGTTCAAGCCCTGTGCTGGAAAAGAAAATCACAGGGTGGGACAGGATATCAGCTTTTTAATCGGGGCGGCAGTGGCTCAGTTTCCGGAGCACTGCCGAGGCGCCCTTGAGCAAGAAACAGAGCAAAAGCAGGTGACAACTCCCATTTCTTTTTTTTTTTTTTTCTGCTATTTGCATCACAGAACAACATGTAACAACGTATGTCACAATAGCAAGGTTTCAAAAATAATCTTTCACCTCAATTAAAACAATCATTACTATTTAAAAATACATTTGGTGTAACAGAAAACATGTTTATTTGGATGAAATTGTGAATTCATTCTTCAGGACACACATCATATGATAAAAACAAACAAAAAGAAAAACTACAAAAAGTAAATCTGGTCTTCAATCAATCTTTTGGGGACGTTTGGGTCTTGGTTTCATTTCTTCCACTAGAAAGCAGTTTAACAGAGCAGACGATCCATCCACCACGGCCACCAAGACCTGAGCCATTGCAAATTAAATTCTAATGTCTTAGCAAAATTCCTCAAAATCCTAACATGGATATCGCATCATTGCACCCAAGCTTAACATAAGCTATGGTGGTTTTGCTTTACTTGGATCAGCCTCATGACAAATTAAACAACACTCCATTCCTCAGCTCTGGAAACCACCTGCCAGCATCTGGAATCATGTGTTTGGCATCAGAAGTTTGACTTATCGGTAAAAACAGCATCTTTCCTTGCGGTCAGATCCTCATCTATTTTTCAGCTAAACATAACGCCTAATCTTTCGCAGATAAATGAAAAGCACTTGTACGATTCTTCCCAGGGTGAGTGTGGTACAGAATGAAGACTTGTTCATGCCTGAGTGTTTCTATTTTGTGATTATTCTTCATGATATTGCACAAATGTTGTTAAATGTGAACGTGTACAGGGATAAATCTCAAAAGTTTAAATATCAAATCCACTCATCCTCAGTCACAGATCCAGTCTGATCTGATCTGCTGTCAGCTTTTGGAGCTATAAAAACACACACACACACACACACATACACACTCCGCTAACTCATCATGTCAGGCATCATCTTCCTCATCATCAGGACGCACACGGTCACGTTTCTCCTCCGTCACAACCTTGTTCAGGCTGAACGCAGCTACCAAAGTAGGGGGATGGGTGACTCATCTCACACACCCTCCTCCCTCATACACATTCACAACACACACACACACACACACACACACACACACACACACACACCACTCTCTTGCCTTGATTTGCAATAATAGAAACACAACCGCAGCAGCAGCAGCCCTTCGATCTTGTGAGTCTTGAGTGAACCAGTCCTTCCAGTCAGCACTATAATATTCCCATCTGGGGGTTTGAAGCTAGACTGATGCTTCTGGGCCTCTGCTGGTGTCAGCATCCAGGATGCTAAAGGAGGCTAAACTCCCTGGATGCTGCAGCATCTTTGTGATACCCAGCCTGCAGGATTCGGCATCACATCCTAGGGAATCGGCTAAAACAGTAATAAAAAAATTAAAAACATTTTTAAAAAATTATTTTTATCGAGCAATTTAGATCAAGTCTGCTTGATTTAACATCAAATTTTGATTTAGAATGCGACAACCAGAGCCTCCATGATGGTTGGCACCGCCTTTGCATCATTCGAGTAGGAGATTGTGTCAAGGTCCAAAAGAGAAGATGTGGTTTACAAAAATATGTGACCAAATGCATGATGACAACAACAACAACAACAACAACAACAACAACAATGTCCTCTGATGGAATCAGTGTTGGAAGAATCTGTCGCATCTACACCCATTTAGCGGTTTAGGTGTATTTTTAAATAGCCGAACACACACGAACACGTTTTGTGTTGTTGTTGTTTTTTTTGTTTTGTTTTTTGTTTTTTTTTTACAATCATTTTCATTCATTCGTCATCAAAACCAGATTTGCTTTTTCAAATCCACATTTCGCCCCGCAGCGTAAAACTAACAGTAGCTGCTGAACGGGAGGCAGGGGGCTGCTGGACTAACATGCTAGCCGCCCCCCCCCCCACCACCACCACCACCACACATGAACGTACAGTTGCTCTACCTTTGTGTACAGCTCTGACGCGGCCATGACCGTCTCCCGCTATGTCCTCCGTCCAATCTGGGCTAAATATCCGCCGGGTCCGCTCGCTGCATCAGACCGGGTTTGTGTTTTCATGTGGCGGAGGATGGAATCCTTCACGCTGCGGGGATTCAGAGGAAAGATGTGCCTCCTGTCGCCATGATAACCTGAAAAGCTGAAGGCTGCAGCTGAGGTTTCGGCGTCTCACTTTGCGTTCTGGGTTTTTATTGGATGGAACGAGCGAACCGAACGGAGAAAGTTGCTCCCGCGTGGGAAAGTGTGCCCCCTGGTGGTGAAGAGGTGAAACTACTGCAACTTAGAGGACGCCGTTATATTAGAAGAGGAATTGAACTTTATTGAACCCCGTAGAAATTATTTTTCCACTCTAGTTAAAAATGTAATTTGTCGCACACACATATTTATATACATAAGATTTTTTTTTTTATTTAATTTTGAAAAAAAAACAAACTTCCCCCACTGTGGGACAAATGGAGAATTCAAAATAATGTGGGGTGGAGCAGAAGGTAGCTCCATCAGAGGTCCCTAATGAGCAAATTGTAAAGGGATGGTGCCTTGCTCAATGGCACCTCAGCAGTGCTCAGGACGTGAAGTGGCACCTCCCACTGCCAGTTCACACGTTTTTGGTCCACATGGATCTTGAGCTGGCCACCCCAACACCTAGTGGACTGAGCTACTGCTACCCCATGAAGCCTATCAATCAATCAATCAATCAATCAATCAATCAATCAAGCAATCAATCAATCAATCAATCGTTTTGGGTGTTTCAAACCCAATCTTGTATTGTGTGTTGACGCTGTAAACTAATGTAAATCTAAAAGATTGTTAAAGGGTCTTTAAACAATGAAATTGTGTTTTTCATCTTTATAAGCCTGCAATGTTGGCTTTTATGGGAAACTATTTCGTTATGCTGCATTGTGTGAGTGGGAGTATAGTACTCACACACGTAAACCTGTGACTGAGACAACTGATTTTTGTTGACTAAAATCCAGAGTTTACATTTAAACTACAATGAAACTGACACGTAATTCTTACCTGGATATAAAATATAATCAAACATTTGGCACCAACCATTTGACCAACCAGAATTTATTAAAGTTTATTTTGTAAACTGCTGACACAAGTCAGAAGTTTACAAAAAAAAGAACTCAGGCCCGGCCCACATGACTACAATCACATAATGTCAAAAACCTGAAGGGATAAAGCTACTTTTTTTTACATCCCGCTTCAAAGCGGTGATGTATTGTAATTGTCAGTGTTTGCATGTTCGTCCGTTAGTCCACCAAATATCTTCACAACCACTGCAGATGGAAAGATGAAAGAAAAAGCACATTACTTGTGCGGCAAAGGGGATGACAATGAGATGATGACCTTGAGAAAACTAGGTTAAGGTCGAATTTAAACTTTTGTACACTCAGGAACTGGATAACATAGAAAGACGAGGGTATAGGCCAGCGTGAGCAAGAAGATGATGATGAACTTTATTAATTCCCTTAACGGGGAAATTACTATTTTCACCTTTTACATGATTTTTTTTGTGTTACATGCAGGATATACAGTATTTGTGCAGACCAAAGCTAATGCTTTGATCAACGACAGTTGTTCAGAGCCCTGGCTCTCATCTTTCACTTATACAAGTAGATCAGGGTAAAATTTTGAATTCAGGGGTTGCGGGATGTCTCTCACTGCATTGGTTCTTGTTTTGCTTTTGTGACACTTTAATATGAATCACATGGTGCAAATTGTGAATATATTGCGTAGCTCTTTGGGGCTCCGTATTGCATTGAAATGTATTAAAGTGTAACATTTCCTAACAAAGTCAACATAACACAAAAAAAAAAAAACCCACAAGTAAATATTTGTGCAAAACTATTTTATTTACAAAACCAAATGGCACCAAGTGACAGCAGGGCAGCCGTATACATGCACAGCTCACACCGATGAAGCTCTAGCTTAGCAGACATCCTCATCCAGTCAGTAAGGACCCAGAAAAAGCACTTTCAGATAAAACCATGACAGTTTATGCATATTGACTGAAATTCATAGCATTACTAGATCCCAGTTGTTCCCAGTATTATTTTTAAACCATAGATTTTTCTCACATAGCACACAGAACACAAAGAGTGATCCCTACTGACAGGAGGTTAGAGTTCAGGTTTCATACACTGCTGTACCTCTCTTGTGCACTGACGATTAAGTAATATCTTTAAATAAGCTTTGGCCTGAGGAGGGAGACTGTTGTCATTTAGGGCTAAAATTCATGGCTAGGATTGTGCATCGTTCAGAGCTGAACAATTGTGAATCCTTTCTTTTCAGTTCTTGACCAATTTCAATTCCAATTCTCTGAGAGGCTGAGAGTCAAAACAGTCCTGGCGTTTATTTCACAGAGGAGAAAGGTTTTTCTCCCATTCTGCATGAAGAATGCATCATTTATTATGAGTCATCGAGTTCCCACACAAACTGTCAAGAACTGAACTTGTATTCTGATCTGTGCCTGGTTAAAATGGAAGGATGGACATTTCTATATATTCTGTTCCACTGTTCAAATCAGCCCTGCAAAGAAAACAAACATTAAAACACCACGAAAATAACCCAACAACAACAACAACAATAAACAATCTAGCGTTATCATTACTTCAGGTGGTGAGAAGATGGCTGCATGCTAACTAGCTTAGCTATACTTTTATTTTCATTTAAATGTCAGTGCTTCAGTCTCAGAAGAAATGCCGCCTTTGCACACCACCACCTTCTTCTGAACATCACTTAAACTGATGTTTAAGTGTGCAATTGTGTTTTGTTTGGTGTTTTTTTTGGAACTGATAGAGCTGGCAATTTCATTTTCAGCTCTGTTTATCAGTTGAAAATAAAAAAAAAAAACTGAAAAATGAAGTTTCATAAAAAATACAATAAGAGTTTTGGAACCGGTTCTCGACGCACAACCCTACACACAGCACATGACAACATGTCAAACAGCTTCAATTTTCAACATTCGAGTTCACACTGCCCCAACACAATCCATTCTTTTTCCAACTAACGCAGGTAGAACTTTTCCTTTATTCAAGGTGTCTTGACTGCACCGTCAAAATGCAACCCAGTGTGTGTAGATAGTGCATAAGATCTTCAATATCAATTAAAATTTCTAAGCTAAATACACGTCGGTGATTTAAAAACACGGATCAGTGAAGTTGGCCTTTGGGGACTCTGCATCACACATGCAATTTCAGATGACATTCAGGCGTAGTCCTCAAGTACAGCTTTCCCTCACCGTTCATCATTAAATGGTTGATGAAATTAAAGCTTACTCTCGGCAAGAGTTAGAATAGAGACCAATACAAAGATAATGTAAAATACTCTAAAAGAAAGGCTGGCGTCTGCCCCAGT
The DNA here is from genome assembly GCA_013358685.1 of Antennarius maculatus. NCBI lineage: Eukaryota > Metazoa > Chordata > Actinopteri > Lophiiformes > Antennariidae > Antennarius > Antennarius maculatus. The sequence continues at coordinate 2,639,311 of CM023606.1, forward strand.
GCCACAAAAGAAGAAATAAATACACTTCTCACAAAAAGTTTGGGATATTTGGCTTCCAGGTGAAATTTCAGGATGAAACTAAAAGGCATGACCTTCACAGGTGAGCTTAAAGTGACCTTCTCCAAACTTTGAAATGCAACAGATGATCAACAGGACTTTCCCATTGCAAGGCTTCAAATAAGATGTTCTCTAACGGGAGCGGCAACCGAGCTGTCATCAGCCGGTTGAAACAGAAATACAGGAAGAGAAGATGAGTAACAGAAAGGCATAGAAGTGGACGTCCTTTGGTCACTTCCCACAAAGACGACCACTTCATTCTGAACAGAGCCCTGTGCAACCGGAAGTGCAGGCGTCGTCTTGCTGGACAAGGGACCAGTGAACCTCAATGAAAGTTGATTCACGCTGAGCAGAAATAAAAAGCCACCAATGATGTTGGTGATGCCAAGGAGAGCATTATGTATCAGCATCAGCAGACAAACCTTTGGTGGGAGTGGGGTGTGTCTAGTCAATACAGAAACGTCCTATACTCTGTAAATGTTGCGGTGACAAACTCATACCACCTGAATAACATCATTAATTCAGTCATTCTGACAATGCTTGAACTACTGCAATGTGAAATTTTTCCTTTTTCAATCATTTTCACCTGAAACCCAAACATTCCTAACTTCTTGTGAGTAGTGTGTGTATTTATATACACACATATGGTGCGACGACCATATGAAAGCCATCCAGCCATTCAAGACACAGACTCTGCTGCTGTTCGCTCCTGTTTTCATTGATCAGCTGTGAGTCAGAGGTGTCTCAATCTGCTCATCACTCACCCCCGAATGTCGTGTCTTTCAATGTACTTTACATGTGAGTAAAGGGAAAATAAAAATGAACATAGAAATATACGAGACCAATGAAAGAAAGGAAGGAAATTTAGGGGAATAACAAAGGACAAAATTAGAAGAGGAGGTAGTTGAGAGAGGGCCCAACGGGGAGGAACAAAAACAAGCAGGATATAAAGATGCCAGCTAGCCAGGTGTTAGGTGTAGGTTCCAAATGGGTGGGGTCCAGAGACAGGGGACAGGTGGTGCTGTGAGGGGAGGGTACAGGCTTGAGTGGGGAGGGTTCGGGCTAGGAGGTGCTTCAAGGGTTGTCATCAGCCTGCTAGTTTACTGGCTACCAGAGACGGTTTCCTCTGGGGCAGATCCTGAGGGGTGGGAATGTGGTCCCCCGTGATCTCAGTCTTCTCTGGCGCAGCTGTGGGCAGCTGCTTGTTCTTTATCTTCGCTTTAGCCATGTTGTAGTCGCCAGAGTCAAAATACTTTTGCTGTGGAGAAATGCACAATTAAAATGTATATATAATCTATATAATTTACAATGAAAAATCTACATATTTCATTTTAATATATGTGATTGCTAGGAGAAATCAACTCTTTTTAGCATGTATAAACCAGGTTTGCTGCTAGAGAATAAGAATACAGTAATCCCTCGCTCATTCATGCTTCAAGATGCACAGCTTCACTACAATGAACAATGGATTTGTTAAGAACAGAAGCCTTTCCTTGGCTTTTTAAAAAAGCACAGCAATCATTACAGAATGTTATGGTAACAATATACACAGACCACTGTAGGATGCATGCCTGGAAAGTAGTAACTGTGAATCTTTTCAAAATCAGCACCAAAGAACATCACCATTTGTTCTATCACAACTCTGCTCATATTTGTAATATTCTGAACAGCAGCTTGTTCAGAGATGGTGGAAACAGGCTGGTTATGGGGATTATGAAATAAAGTGCTCATGGGTATGTCTTAAACAGTAAATGCTCTTTTGTGTAACATCATCATTGTGTAACAAATTTTTAAGCTGCATAACCACTACCACCATAGGTGACGATGATCCACATCTCGGTGGTGTCTCTACTTTGCGACTCTGACACTTTTCACTAAATTTTCAGTAACACCAACTAAAATTTTGGTGCATTCATCATGTATGCCTTTCTAGAACACATTGCATGCATTCTTATTTTATCTCTGTGTGCACATGCCTTTTAGGCTTGTTTTGCAGAGGCTAATTAACTAACATATTTATTGCACACCCTAAATTACGAGTGATTTTTTTTTTCTGCATTGCTTCCATTTCAGGTACAAAAACTGGTGATTCTGAAGCTTGGCACACAGAAGATAACTCACCCCCTTCTGTAGCCGCTTGCGGAGCAGATCAGAGCCCCCGGGCTTGTTTCCTAATTTCGGGTACTTCGCCTTCAGCTTGGCTTCCTCTGCCTTCTCAGGACTGATCACATTGTCCTGAATGTCCTGAAAAGAGGTGGAGGAGATACATTTGAATCTGAAACCTCATAGTTACTGTATAATGGAGAAAGGGACAATTAAAGAGACGACTCCCAGAAACCCACAAACATCTGTCTCCTGATGGCACTGCGTTGGAGAATTCCTGACTGCTGTTCATATTTACGAAAAACCTTACATTCTGAATTCAGTTTTTGCAACACTACCTGACCCAATCAAATATGGCTGCTTAAAACAATGCTAGCACACATGCTTAAAAGCTTAAACCCATATTCAACCTACACTGCTAATGTTTTGCCATATAGTATCAGGTTTAATGTAAATACTGTAACCCTGTTAAGTTTGGTATAGCTTAGCTGAAGCTAAGCAATGCCAGCTTAGATTCAGCTCGGGCGGTTATCTGATGATAGTTAGCGAATAGCAACACACATAATTGCGTATAATAAGACGACATATAAAATAACATCACAGTATTTGGCTTCAAACGAACCAAAACACACCAGTTTGTCGGTCATGGATCGTTTGGAGCTAGCGGCTAAGCTAACAGTCAACACTGTGTTCCAGTGGTGAGTCGTGACAGCTAGCTTAACGAATGACGAGCCGCTTGTTCTAGCGATACCAGACATTCACCGTATCCTTTCGCTCTATTCACCAAAAATATTAGGCTGGATAAAAAAAATAAAAAAAAAAGTTAAATTAATTCAGTTCTAGGTTCGACAAATGATAGAAAAATATAATATTCTCTGTATTTTCTTGACAGCAATAACGAGCGCCGGGCTCCCATGCTAGGCTACAAAACGTAGCGTTAGCTAAAACAAAAGTCATCGATGCTGCCGCTGAAAGGCTGATTCTACCGCGGGTACCTTCTCCTCCACTGATGTGTCCTCCGCGCTCTGTGTCTCCTCGTTTTCCATCGACATTATGTTATCGTAATGTCAGACACAGGATTGCCAACTGCTTTGACAAATGATCCCCTGTTTCTGGCTTTCCGTACCCACACGAGTCCCGCCGAGCCCACAGGCTTGGACGGATCACCTCCTCCTCACCGAGCGGCAGAATCCAGATAAAGATAAAGACACAGGCGCGATTCATCACAGCTGAGGAGGAAATAAACTTCATAAAGCTTCGTTTAGATGAATCTGAAAATTATTGTTTCTAAAAATTATTGTTTGACTTTTTCTTTTCTTTTTTTTTTTTTTCCATTATCTGTCTACATACGTTTTATTTTGAAAAGTGACTTCCGCGCGGAATGACGCACAGACAAATGCATGGTCGGTGCCTCTTGACAGGTGTCGGTCACGTGACATGTTTATCAACTGTTACCCCAAAAATTAAGCGCCCACAAATGTTCACAAACATTTGCCAATGGTTGATGCTTCTGGTGACCAGAGGAGGTCATCCAACATGAGAGTACTCCTGGCTGGTGAGTCGGTGCTTTATGATTGGTAATAAACCTGAGTGGGGCCCTGGTAGACAGCATCAACCATCCGAACTCATTGTGCAGAAGTACTCATGTATAAAACATCTCCACAATCTAATACTGATAAAAAAAAAAAGTTGTACAAACAAACCGCTTTGTTGCAGTCAAAGAAAAACACTTTTTTTTTAGCTTCAGCCTTAGATTCTTTACACAAGTAGCTTAAAAAAGTGAGGGAGTCATCAACCAACACACCCAAGGATTTTTTTGTGTGTGAACCACCTCTGGTTTATTTCCCTCTGCAGTGGTCACTAAGGGCAACATTTGTAGAAATTTCCTTGTCATCAGCATAAAAGTGCTGATTCACATCTGTCACAGGAATGGTCAGATCATCTATATAAATAACAGGTATACATGTCTATCTTTGTTTAGTTTGCAGAGAAGATGCTAACATCTTCAGCAGAAGACCCCAGAAGTGTCCCAAAGCTTTCCTTCAATGAGAAACAGTCACTTCTGCTTGTGAATGATGAGCATGTTTAGGATGGTGGGAGTTCTAAAGTCTTTTTTTATTTACAGACACCAAAGGAAAACAGATAGAGAAGAAGAAGAAGAAGAAGAAGAAGAAGTTCTTGCATTTCTTCTTTGAGGCAAAGAAAATATTCACATCAAATATGACCATGGCTCAGTCTGCTGCCCAACAAACTCAGCCTCCAACTGGACGAGACCACAGTCTAAGACAGCTTGCCGTTTTTGCGCGCTATATGAAAGACAACATGATAAAGTAAGATTTTTGATTTTGTAAACCTCTTACAATAACAACTAAGGCAGCCTAGACGGCTGTAGCTGTTTTTGTGTGAAAATCATGTTTGACTAGTTTTGTTTTTTGAACACGTCTATGTTGATGCTCAGTTCATTTTGAGCAACGGTAAAATATATAAATATGTTCTGAATTTGAATAATATATAATTTTATTTTTCCAGTTTAGAAGGGTAGGTGAACCCGCTCATGAAACTAGTGGATCCAGAACCTTCAACAAGGCATTTAAAATGTTTACTAAACACGTGTGTAAGTACTTCCTGTTGCAAATGTTTCCTACTGTGACCAGGCCTCAGCCCCTCAGGCAAGCACGTCTACGTCACTTGCAGAATACCGTGCGCGCTCACGACTCACTTCTTTCGTGCACCCGCCCGAGTAAGGATCAGCTTCACTGCGCGTGACGCTCCGATCAGCTGTTCGTCCTCCGCGCAGCGACACGAGTCCAGATTGTAGGAAAATAGTCCTCAGATTCGGTTGCACTGATTAACTCACTATATTTCACAATACATTCCTGCAGCCGCACCAATAATTTCTTCTGTGTGACGGTAGATACGTCAAATGTGCTCGTTACTAATTAATTACATCAGATTAACCTTCAGTGCGCCGTGTAGTCTGATTCAAAATATATGTAAATTACAAAAACACTTATAAATAACACAGAAACGTTTAGGATCAACAATTAAGGTCAACATTCAAATAAATCTGCAAATAAATGTGGAGAGGCTCTATATAAAACAATGGTCGCCATTTTACCCATTCTTGGCCAAGTAAGGATAAATTTTTAGGAATTTTGAGAGTTGTGCATTGTAAATTTCACATATTTTCTCTTTTTAATACTTAATGTATTTAATCAGACATATGCATCTTCATTTTATTGTATAGCATAAATTCCAGAAGTAGCAAAAATAATGCAAATTAAAGCTCAACATTTTGAAATTATTCCAGGAGTTGCAACCTTTCGTACTGTACTGCAAGTGATGTGGCTGACTTCAAATGTCTGTGCTGTTCTACACAGCATATTTATCCCCTGAGAATATTATCAGTAGGGTCATAGTTTTGATTAACATAAACATCTAGTCATATTTTTTGAAGACATGCCATTTACAGTAAAATTAAAATATGTAACTAAAATATTGTTTACCCTGATAAACCTATTTCTCATTTAAAATATTTCAAGTATTCAAGTATAACATTCTGCTTTACCAGTTTTTGTGTAGTCCAAACTTTAACCCTTTCACATAAAAAAAACGAATATTAATGTTGGAATCTCTGGTCATTTCATCCTAATCGATTATATGGAGATGATGCTCAACATGAAACATAATGGTATTATGATGAGCCAATTTCTGCCACATGTTAAGTGCGTGGAATTTATATTATCATCCCGGAATCCTTTTCATACTTTCATGATCTTGAAGTCATTGTGTAGGCTTTAATCATTGGCAGAGAGATGGTGTATTATCTCAGATGTGTTATATTTTTTGTCACTGTCTGCAGGTGTGAAAGAACAGGAAACAGGAAGTGTAAAACAACAGAGACAAAACAACTTTCAAGATTGCTTTAGAAGATATATATATATTTTTTTGATCTCAATATTTATGTCAAAAATACATACTATGATAGACAGTTTGCACTACATGATCTTAGCTTGACTGACATTACAAGTAGTAACTGAAATATTAATTTAAATATTAAATAAACTGTTGGTTAAGTGAACTGAAAGTGAATTTGTAAACACTAAACTAAGGTTAACTTTCCTATTGCAACACTTCAAATAAAGTGGTTTTGTAACAGTACAAAAGTATTAGAATATTACTATTTTCTGTTTCATTCCAGTTATGAGAAAAAAAAATCCACAGTGCACTTCTGATGTTCTGCTGTGATGCTGTCAGTTGGATATACTGTAGCTTGATTGCTTGCTTGACTTCTTTACTGGACCATGGAAAGAATTGTTTTTCCTTTATATGAGCGGGAATGGCATTGCACAAAAGTCTTCCACCTGTTTCTTCCTCCATATGCACTCCCTCCATCCTTAAGAATCACTGGGTCAAAAAGCTGAACTCAGTTTTAGATAAATCAATCAAATTTGCTATCATTAAGAGGCCTTATTTTTGAAAAAAAATTTAATAAGATTTGCACAAACAAATAATTTGTCAAGGAGAAATCCAAATAACATTGATTTGAACCAAGAAATTCACCCTAGATTCTGTTAAAACAATTGAAGTGTCCATCTTCCTACTCAGAACTGCTGGTCTCTTCTGTTTTTTTTTCCTGCCAGTCGCTGGAGGGAATATGCACCAGAGGAAAGGAATCACCCATAAAATCTGATAAGGCCTTCTCACCATAGAGAATGAGATCTGAAACATTCTCTATGCCTGTAGCCTTTGACCCACCCTCTATGATCAAACATGTTCTTGACAAAGAACAAAGTTTCATGTCAAGGTTATGGACTTCTTTGCCTTCCCTCGGTCTGTTCTGACTACAGACTAGAAGAAGGGTAATATTTTAGGCACTGGTCCATTGAGTGTTATAGACCACCATTCTCAAGTCTCTTCTCTTTTGGAGTCTTCTGAACAAGCCATGAGACGACTCAGATTCTATCGTTGACATCGATGTGTGACTGCAGCCTCCGTGTTGGAGGTGGGAGAAATTCAGGCTTCAACAGCGAGTGGAGAACGGTGGGTCAATGGGGGACTCTGTGAAGGACTGGAGCTCATAGGCAGCACCGCTGTCCACCTCCATGGACTTCCTGGAAAACAGCAGACGGATGTCTCTATGGAGGTAGATCTTCCCAGACTTTGAACTCTGGAACCTGGTTGATGGTCGGGAGAAAAAGAGAGAAGGAAGACAAGGGATGAACAAAGGAGGAAAAATGTTGTAGATATTCTAATTCCAGCCTGCTCCAGAGATGAAATGATGATTTTGGCATACCTCAGATGAATGAGGTAGCGCAAGGTGCGTCCATGGCTGAGGGGCTTCCTGTTGTTTTGATTGTTTGTGTCTCGGCGGACTGGAACGGAGAAGGTCCTCTGGCGTAGGAAGGTCTGGTGTCCAGCTGGCATGGCTTGTAGGTTGTACATCACAACAAACATTTTCACCACCGTCTTGTTGGGATTGAATAAGGTCTGAGAGGTATAACATGAGAGCACAGGGCCAGTTTCATTGTGAATGCATTAGCCGATACTGTAAATAGACAAAAAAGATTCATCAAATGAACACCACACAGTAGATATGACGTAGCGGGAAAATGCCTGTCAAATACAAACAAGAACCAAGGAAGTCAGAAACTGCAACATCCCGCGAAGGGTAGGGTCAGGGTACCCTGAAAGTAGTACCTGACAAGTGCATAGCTTTGACCTTTCCGGGTTTTGACCATAGATCAAAACTAGAGCATAGGTAGATCAAAGCACAAGCTTTAATCTATGGTCTTACTCACACTGGTCTTCTCCCTCGTCTTTCTATCTTATCCGGTTCCTGAGTGTACGAAAGTTGAAATTTGACCTTAACCTAAGTTTACTCAAGCTCAAGGTCATCATCTCATTTTTCATCCCCTTTGCCGCCTGAGTAATGTGCTTTTTGTTTCACCTTTCTGTCTGCAACGGTCGTGAAATTATTTGGTGGACATAATAATGAACGAACAAACGAACACTGACAATTATAATACATCACCGCTTTGAAGCAGGATGTAATAAATTCATTCTGTAATATGATTTTTTTTTTGCTCTGTAACCACTAGGGGGCATCCCTTCCCCTTTCATTTATTTGTGTCTTGTTTTTGCACTGCGTTCTCAGGCAATTAACAACAATGCAAAAGTCTTATTGAAATAAAAAAAATTGCAACCTTTCCACTTCTTGTGAAAAACAAAAGGCTTCCTCACCACTTGAATGGTTCCTGATGGAGGTACACGGTAGCCCCTTTTCCCCAGGGACTCCAGGTTTATCACACCCTGTGAGAACATGTGAAGCAGATTCGCACAGGCTCCCACACACATAAGAACAGTATGTGTTGATCTCAGCTCTGAAACTAAATTATTAATTGACCAACAGGGGTTAAAAGCAATCTCACCATATATGGTGAGGGAGCGTTGTCATCGGAGACACTGTAGAATGACACGTCGACTGGTAAGGTCAGGTGACTGGGGCAGAAGGACCCACTAGCTCCGACCTCTGCTGTGAAACCCTCCACAGACCCCGATGGCTCCAAACGGTGGTTCAGCACACACTCCTAAAGAAACACAAGTCAACTGATTTTTGTGTTGTTTTTATTTGTTTTTCTTTCACATTTTCCTCAGTGACTATTTTCTCATACATAAGACAGTATCTGTTTTGACCTTTAACCTTTTCATCCAGGACAGAAACTCAAATTTTTCATTCAGTGAGTACTTTTTTTTTTATTTTTTAGTAAATCTTTGGCATCAAAAAGCAGAAGGTCCTCATCCAGCTTCTGTACTAGAGCCTGACAGCCAAATCAATTCACTTTGTGAGCGTTCTGTTTCATCTGAATTGCTTCAAGACAAGAATTGGCAAGACTGATCGCACACTAAAACAGAAAAAAAAAATAAAAATGCTGGATTAAAGAAGGTATGACTTTGGGTGTGTTTGCGTGTTATACCTCAAAGTTTCCCAGCAGACTGAGACTGGCAGGTGGAGCACTGGCACTGAACAGCTGCTGTGACTCATCCGAGTACCCCTCTCCTTTTGGACACACCCTAAAGAATCCACACACACGCGCACACACACAAACAAACACACCTGAGCAACTTGTTTTCAATGGTGGGGTTCTAGAAGAGTATTATTTTGACGAGCACCCCAGACATGTAGGGTGAGATAAATTGGATCTGATCTGGTGACAGACATCAACTGTCCACCTTAAATACTAAATTGTGCTTCTTCACCCACAGCAGCTCCCAGCTACGGAACATGAAGCCCCGTGCACTTTCCAAACATTCTTTTGTTTGCGGCAGAGTGCAAGTAAACCCAGCAGTACATGCCACATACTGATTTTCTATTTTTGGAGCCATGTAGCCCCTTTTTCTTGCTCTCATTCTCTCACTTAAAAATATCTTGGGTTTCCCAAGGGGGACATTATATGAATGGCTGCCAAAGTGTATTGTAGCATTTTTTTTTTAGTATCTGTCAGACTGAAAAGTTTGAGAGGATATTACTATCCAATAATCATATACTTGAAGTTGTCCTCCCTCTACCCTGTCCATCTACTGACAATAATGCATGTTCTAAAAAGAAACACATTACTGTATTTCTCTTCTGTAAATGCACTATTTGTACAGTGATGTGTCTCAAATGTATGTCTGGTTGTTTCCTCATTAAAAACTTGTAACTTGATTCTTTCAAATCATACAACTTAAGAAATCAGAGGACAGGGAGAGAGAAGTAAAAAGAGGCAGGGCGGGGCTTGAGGATGTTTGTGCTGTTCGTGAAATGAATGTTTTTCTTTGTAACATTTTAATTCAATAAACAAAAATGCTTCACATTGTAACTTCCCCACCACGACTCCACCGTCAAACTACTTAAATCACTATTTTGTGTATGAAGTCAACTTGTTGTCTGCCATTTTGAGCAGAACGTGTGTGAGTGGAGATGCAGTCACAGTACAGCAGATCTTCAGCAGGTGGCAGCGTGAGGAATAGTCAGCTAAACAGGGACGATGTGAGCTTACAGCTGAAAACAAGAGACTTATTGTCTGATCTCACAACACAAACAATTCCTCAGAAAAACATTCCAGATCCAAGGCTCTATCAGCTTGTGTGGGTTTAAATACAGAAGCTGAAGCAAATCTCTCCATTGCAGATCCCAGGTCAGGAATAATGAACTTGAATCTGCTTGATGAATACCAGACAACACCAATAACGAACAACTTTAAACAAAATGAAAACGCTAAAACAAAAAAAAAAAAGTATCAAAATGAAAACTTGCTATGCTGGCACTTACACATAGTAACAGCTGAAATGTTTCGAGAAAGTGAGAAAAACAAGTCAGTCCTCTGATGAAAAGCATGAGTAACTTGACCCACACGGAACTATTATAAGCCATTGATGTAGGAGGCAACTGTAGAACGAAATATTCTCAGTGCTCCAACTATCATTAAAACTGTATGGACATACTCAGTTGGAACTTATCATTCGAAAAAACGATGATCCCAGGTGAGAAACTGTGTACCTTTTCCCAGGAGTCCAGGGCAACCCCTTACAGTCGACCAGAGACGTGTCCAAGTCAAAGTAGCCCGAGTGATTTTTCCTCTGAGGAACCTGCAACAGACAGATAAGACACGACTGACACAGAGCAACAGTCATGGGTTTACGCTTAGGTGTGTGTTTAGTTTTTGGAAAATCTTAACTCACCAAGATTTAAGATAAGATTACAATTTTATTTTATCTGTTTAAACAACCAGAGGGTATGAAAGACATGAAGATAAACTGGTTCAAAACATTTTGACATCTTGTTTGAAACTGTCTTGTTAGTGATAATCTGCATGAGTACGATTGTTCACAGGCCCGGAAACTGATGACCAAACAGTGTGGTAATCCAGCAAACTCAGTGAAACATTCTGCTGTGGCTGATGAGGCACACGTGAGTCACATGCCTTACCACACGTGTGTGTGTGTGTGTTGTACATTAACTTAAATAAACGCTCAGTAACCCAGCAACAATAACAACATCTGTCAGGTATTTGAGTCTTTTTAAGGCAAACAGTAACATTCTCACTGCATGTTCGTGTTCCGGTCGGTGAGGGAACTGCTGCGGACTTTAAATACACATTATGGAGTGTGTTGTTATGGAAAACAACTGTAATCTCACAAACGATGACGCGTCAGTGAGTGTTTCCGAGTGTGGCCATGAGGCAGCGTGAGCAAGGACTGACAAATGAGTAAAACTTGGAATTTCACTGCATTGGTAAGTTGGTGCATTCCTTACAGGGCTTGACAGCAGAGGCAGGCCGGTGCGGGGGTGAAAGGCCTTGGTCGCCGTGGCGTCTAAAGAGTGACGGTTCTGTTTCTTCCAGGTGTTGCTGGGCCGCAGAGGAAGGGGGCTGTGCGCTCGCTGGAACACAGACGGAGCAAGAGACAGAGGGGCAGCTTGACGTGAGATCGTCCGAGTTTGTAAAATCATGTAAAAATCATTGTCCACCTGGTACCAAACACTGACTGAAACGAAGCACGATTTGCAAAAGAGCAGGTTCTTACCAGGCTGAGATTGTAATGTTTAAAAACAAGGAATGGCTAATTGTTATTTATTAAAATTTTTTTTGAGTATTTTTAATTGAAAATTTGGGACTTCTGGGCAAAATGTGGAATGAACGACTCACAAACTCCCGATATTCTGAATAACTTGTAATAGTTGGGGCCACACACATCTTCATAATACAACTTGTACCCTGTACTTTCCAGTGATGTTACCCTTACCAGGACAGCAGCAGCAGGAGTCATTTCTGAACTGCTGGAGCATCCAGACTCTGTCGGTGCCTGATTCTCGTCCTGCTGATTCTCATCCTGCGGGGAGGGGGCCTGCGCCGCTGCGCAGGTCGGCATCTGGGACTGGTTTTGAGGCTGAGGCTTGCTGTGGTTGTGGCTTCTGTTGCAGTTCATGGCTGGGCTGGCATCATTGTAAGTACAATTAAAGACATGGGAATTACTTGGGCTGTTCTCTCGGATGGGGGAGGTGGAGGGGGCTTTGTGACTACTGGCTATCCTGACTTGGACCTTTCCCTCCCGGGGACTTCGTAAACACTGACCAGTCTGGGCGTGGGGCTGGTCTTTGAACAGTGGTTCTTCAAGTGTAAGGTGAGCACCGTTTTGTGCTGGGGGAGAATGACATTCGGCCCCCGGATCCATTTGGGGCTTGTCTGTGCAAACGGGTGCGTGTGTGGCGGCGGTGTGCGTGTTGCCTCTTCGCGGTTCGTGGCTGGGTATGTGGCCGTGCGCGTAGCCGTTAGTGGCGGTGTGTGAGGAAGCTTGTGGGATGTGCGTGGTGTGTGAGTATGTGCGAACTGTGTGCGTGACTGTTGTTGAGTGTGTGTGGTGCAGGGGGCTGCCGCTCCGGCTGTGCCTCGGGGAGAGCGAGGGGACAGACAGTCTCTCCTGGATGAGTCTGGTGATGTCCTGCACTGCCTGAGCGATGAGGGAGCCGTCTCTGCACTTCTCGTTATCCTTCTCCTCTCTTTCCCTCTGCCCCTCTCCGTTCCTCTCCTCCTCTCTGTCTCTCGTCTCGGTCATTTTTAACTTCCTGCAAGCTGTGGGTTTTGGTGAGACGCTCTCCCGTTTGCTGAAAGAAGCTTCAGTCACGGGGGTGTTGAAGGGACCGGGCCACACGCGTCCCACTGACTCGTAAGGTGGTACCTCAGGCTCTTTGGTCTTACTGGCAGTTATATCGTCATGGTTACTACCCCACATGGCTTTAGGAAGGTTGTCAGACGCAAAAAGTCCGGGAGGGAGTGGCGGCGCTGTGGGGTCGCAGAAGTTTAGCCTCTGTGCGATGCGGGCGATAACTTCTTGTCTTTCCTGCAGCAGGGAGCCAATCAGAGGGTTTGTTTCGGAGGCAGAAGGTCTTGGGGAGGGACAGCGTGGCGGCTCTGAGAGGGAAAAATTCTTAAAAGCTCTCAGTGGCTCGGGGACGGTCACCTTTGTCTTCTCACTGCTGTTGGTACCAGAACCATACTCCTCTACTGGTGGAGGGTCAGAGGAACCATTGAGCGCTGAGTACAGCCACTTCCCTGCCTTACTTGTGGGGAGTGGGGAGGGAGAGTTGGAGCAGGAGGGTGTGGGGGAGTGAGAGGACCTGTGGAAAAGTGGGGAGCCCTGACGTGTGGGGACGTGTGGAAGTTCTCCGTTCTGATATGAGTGGTCTTCCCCAGGATCCTGGGTCTTCTTGCTGTAGGGAGGTGGCACAGCAGAGTGTGGAAAGCTGTTGATGGGGATGTTGTTGATGGGGAGATTCGGGATGGCCAATCCATTGAGCATTAGTCCAGACATGGAGTTGGAGCTCTTGCCGTACATGCTGGAGCTTTGAAGGAGGTTGTTGGGGTCTTGGCTCTTTTTCGACGTGGGAGGGCCACCGTGGCTGTTGAGATTTGGGTGGAAGCTGGGGGTCTTGCTGTAAAGGGGGGGCAGGCCGGTGTGGATGCTGCAGGCTAGGGTGGGATAGGTGGGCTGGCGAGGGAGAGACTGGACGCGAACCTGCAGTGCGACACTCTGGGACACATTGGGGATGGGGAAAACGTGCTCTGATGGTGGTTGAGAAAAATTCCATACCAGCTCCTCATCGGCAGCACTGATCCTGTTCAACAGGGAAACATTCCATCAGCACAGCACTGATAACTCTTCCATTTTCCATCACATATCCAGGAATTGTCAAGAGTATACACAGTTTCAATGTAACTTCCTCTTATTCAAATTCCAAAACAGCTCACTAGGCAAGACCTGAACCTATATAAGAACATTTGAAAACAGCATGGATTCATAGTTTCCTAAGGCTTTACTAATCTTGACGGAAAGCCGTCTGACCCAGCAGTGTTAGAGTCATCAGGGTGTGTTATGTCGGACCTGTACAGGATGTTTCTGGGGACGATGCCATGAGAGGCACTGAGCCAGGCGCTGAGCTGGGAGAAGAAGACATAAGAACGAACAGCCAACAGAAGAGTCTTCTCTTCAATGAAGCGATCTCCACTTCTGTTCAAAACAGAGAGGAACAGGTGGAAATGTGTTAATGAGAGCAGTTTGGGTATGCATTCAATATTACTGCACATGTGACTTCCAAAGTAGGACAACGTGTCGGGCTAATTAACCCTCTGAGACAGAGGCCATTATCTGTTTTTCTTTCCTCCTGGTTTATGTCTACTCTATTCTACAGTGTATTTTAATCTTCTCGATGTCTGTGAATGGTGGAAAAAAAGAATGCATGCAGATCGATTATGCAATAGGTCATATTTCAAAGAAAATATCACAGGATATATGTGTGACCTGTCCTTTTCTTTGCACTTTGACTCCTTTTTTCTCCCATAAATGACCATCGTTTAGCTTACTGGTAATTATAATGATGTGAAAAAATGCAGTAGTAAAAAGAGTTAAACCACCTGTAGCTATATCAGCACAGCTACTTGCATCCATTTTATTTGTCCATTTTGATTCTTGGATTTATTTTGCCGCAGTAAGCAGTATAGTAATAACTCGAGATACGACTATAATCTGTTCTGTGATTGATCTCGTAAGTCAAACAACATTTCCCAATTTAAAATAACTAAATTCTTTTTAATGCATTCCAGACTTGTAAAACATGTAGGAAGGAATGAGATGCAGTCCCTTCTGACGCTGTATCCGTTCGCCAACTATTGGTGGTGTCCCGACGCACGACTTGTATCTCAGATTTTGCTTGTATGTCGAACAAAAATATGGACAGCGTGACGGCTCGTATCTCAAATAACTGGTATGTCGAGAAGCTCGAATCTCGAGGTGCTACAGTATTAGAAATCATCAGACCCTTGAACAAAACCGTTTCAAGGTGGGACTGCAGCAACTTCGTTCCATCTCATTGTTGCATATAAACAGGATGAAGCTGTAATGAAAGGGGGTTGTATTGTTTCACTTCTGTGATGGCAGCGGATGTAGAAATTGGCAAATATATAAAAACAATGCAAGCCAGTGAGGAGACGATATTTTATGATGGTGGATCATGTGTGGAACACACAACCAGAAGATTTAAAAAAGCAGAAGAAGTCAAAAGTCAAAGAACAAGAAAAACAACAAAAAGTGTTTTCAACTTGAGGGGGCAGCGTGAGTTCCAGCAGCTCTTTGCACTCTGAACAGACAAAATTCAATACAAACTATGGGAAGGTTAATGCTATGATATTCCATTGTTTACAAAGTACTGCTTGATGATAAAAGGACATGCAAACGCTGCTGTGTTTTATATCACATTTGCTTGTTTGCTTTGTTCAACACAGATAACGGTGTTGTAGAGAATCGTCATCGATGCTGCACCCTCGCATGATCTCTGAGGAAAAAAATGCTATAAATCAATGAAAAGTTATGATCATCAGGGACAGTGATGGATGAAAGGAGGAGGCTTTATCCTTGGCAATAAAATCATGCATACTTATTTGATAAAAAGTAGTTCATTTTGTGTGAATATGGCTGAAAATCATCACTCAAAAGACAAACGTGCACTTTTGTGGCGCACCCCATATGTGAATGTGCCTTACTGTCTTGGAACTGGCTGCAGGGTCCATCTCTCCAGCAGCAAAGCATCTTGTTTGATGACTGGGTCACTGATGGGGTCGCTTGGGGGGCACTCATCACCATAGCAACAGTCTGGCAGAAGCATGACCTCAATCATGATGGGAATGCTGTTCTTCCAAAGCAGGATCACCTCTGATCGGGTTCGCCTTGCCTGCCGGCACTGGACACACAAAGGTAGAGGGTTAGCGCTCATTAGTCAATGACAACCCTTCGACCTTGAAATTTAAAGGCAACACAGATAAAAACCTGAGAGAGCCTCAGCTGGAGCATCTATGACCTTATGTAGCTCACAGAAAAACTAGATCACCACAGTCAAAACATTTCAGTCTTGGAGGTTGACTGCACTATAAATATACAATGCTCTCAAGCTGCTGCGAAGGTCCTTATTTCAGACAGTATAATTATAAAAACTACTGTGGTACCTCTACTTACGAATGTCTCTATATACGAACTTTTCTTCTTACGAAACGCCCCAACAGGAAAATATTGCCTCTAGTTCCGAAATAAATTTCGAGTTAGGTAAAAAAAAACAGTATGGGCTGATACTTGCAGCTACCAAACGTTCCTGAACGCAACATCCTTATAGCTGCTCTGCCATTGGCTTTTACCTAGGATCCTGGCATCCCATTGGCGAAGAAGGACTTCCTCTTAGCCAATGAGGAGGTCCCTTATTGGCTAAGGATTCGGCCCCCGACCCATGACGTGTTATGATAGTTTTACGAAGATATATTAACATTTTGAGTATTCGCTATGGACCCTAAGAAGGTGACGGAGAAAAGAGGAAAAGACAAAGAAAAGAGTTTTTTTGTCCGTACAAACAAAGCAAGAGATAATAGAAAAGCATGAAAAAGGGATGCGTTTGGTTGATCTCTCCAAAGAATATGGCCGTAATGCATCTACAATCACCACGTTATTAAAACTAAAGGAAGTTTAAGGAGTTTAAGGCATGGCGTGGGTGGTTGGAGAAGTTCAGAAGGAGGACTGGAATTCACTCTGTTGTTCATGGTGAGGCAGGAGCGCATGAACCAAAGAGGGTAAAAAACAATGAGGACAGCAGTTAAAAGGTTAATGACCATAATTTTTATTCTTTACTGTATTCTTTGTTTTTTACATTACGCACAACTCTCATTTAATGTGTAATAATCTAATTGTAACATGTATGTTACATTTTTTGATGCATTTTTATTCTTTATAAAACATTTATGTCTGAATTTTGGGGGGCTTGGAACGGATTAGGGCATTTGCATAGAAAACGTGTCTCTACTTATGAAAATTTCTACTTAAGAAATTTCTTCCAGAACCAATAAATTTCGTAAGTAGAGGTACCGCTGTATACCATTATGACTTTTATTACCTGTAATAACCATTAAATGACATTGGCATCTCATTCATTAAGCAGGTCTCACTTAATACTCATGACTTGCATTATGTAAATGAGGCAACAACAACTGCCTTTTATAAATTGAGACAAGAATTTGTGCGTGCGTGCATGTGTGTGTGTGTGTGCGTGCGTGTACTACCTGGGGAAGTTTGTCGCTGCATTCGTGCTTGTGAAGCGGTGGCATCGCTGACTGGGCCGGTGGACAGTGCAGCCCTTCGGTTCTCCCCTTCACAGAATATTCCGGCGTCCTTCCTTCTGTAATCAGCAAGGTCAAGAACACCAGGAATTCCTCCGCGTCATACTCGAAAAACTCCTCTGTGGCATCTAGAGAAGGCAGAGAGGGAGGGTCGTCTTTTAAAAACAGGTGAACTCCTCCTATTTTACCTATCATGAGAAGAACATTGCTCACAGCAGTCAACAATCAGAGACAACAAAACCTGAATCGTCCCAATCAGCACATGAATGAAAGGCTTCATTTACATTTTTATCAAAGTAGATAAGGTTATTGGACTCAGGGATGACTGATTCATAGAAGGCCCGTGGAACAGAGTGAGGATGACTGATCCAGTTTGACTACTTCAGTGGCATCGATTTATATGTTCCAAGTCAGCTAAGCAGTGAGGTGTAGCCACACACTGTTTAGTTAGAAACACAAGCAGCGACATGATTCTTCCTCATTGACAGTGCATGAACAAATGTTAATGGATTTGCCTCTGATGAAACTCAGAATAACTAGAATAATTGACAGGTAACACTGAGCTGGAGGCCATGTTCAGATTTGAGCTCATGCTGAGGCAGTTTTGTTCTGCACATTTATTAACACAAGGAAAATTTATAGGACAATCTACTTGTGTCTGCGGTATGTCTTTGTCTCCTCCCACAACAAAATCTGACTTTGTGTTTAAATTGGAGCTTGGATACAAATACAGGGAACATTGAGCAGGAGGCTGAAGAACTGCTATTTGGCTCCTGAACAAAAAAAAAAAAGGTCAGCTGACCTGCAACAGATTTGGTGAACCTCGTAGCTTTCAGTTGTCTTTAGAGCAAACTAACAAAAAACACTAACCCGTCAAAAACTGGCTGGACTGCAACTTCAATCCTCTTCCCCGAGTTGAGCAAACATTAATTCACATGTAAATGGTAATTTTTTGCATATTTAAATAATGTTGAGAATATAAGGCCCTTGTGGAGCTAGAAGTACAAACACAAAGTCTGTCCTCCTCCCACCAGAGTTTGGCTGGTGAAAACGGTCTCAGTCTCAGCTGGCTCTGCAGTGTGAGTGTGTGAGCAACGAGCTGCTGTTTTGTGTGTGTGTGTGTGTGTGTGTGTGTGTTGTGTGTGTGTGTGTGTGTGTGTGTACAGATTGCAGTCAGCCAACCAGTCACACACATTCCTTTCAGGGAACTCCTCCTACATGCCTTTAAGCTGCTGCTGCACGTGGAAAGAGGCGCAGTCCAACACAAAACATGAGGCGGGAGGGAGAGTTGCAGGGAGGGAGGGGGTCTGCCAGCCAGCTGTAGGCTGAATAAGCGCAGGTTGAAGGAGATGGAGAGGGAGGCTATATTCAGAGACAATCTCCTATTCTTTATTGGCTGCATTTGGAAAAGGCTTGAACAAAGGGATCAAGAGACCGATCAGAGGTAGAAATATACGACGGTCAAAATTCAAGGTCACACCGTCCATTATCTTTACAATGATGGTTCGCTTGAAGGTGTTGGATATACAGCAGGGGGCTGTGGTTAGGATGTATAGCCAGTACACGCTGGGGAACGTTCCAGTTCACTGTTCTATTAGGGGGATGTTGGCTAAAGGTGACACTCCATCAGGGAGTGTAAGAGAAATAAAGCATGGATGGATGGATGGAGGAAAGAAAGACTGATTGAGGGAGCAATGGAGAACAGCCCTGCAAAGTACATAATGTGCATCAACCACCCCCCCACTTGAACATTCAAACACACACACATAGTGGGTGTCAGATGGCGGCATTCTAAGAAAGACAAGCCCACAAACACAGAAACCGATGGACACAGACTCGGTGACACACAAACAGCCATTATTAAACGCAGGAGTCCAACAAAAACAGACACATCCAGCGACACGCGTGCAGGCAAGACAAAGCTCCAGTGATGGAGGCTTTGGGTAGGGGCCCAGCGTGCGTACGCAGAGACGAGATCTGTCATTCTTTAGGGCGTCGTGCCTGAATAGAAAGAACATTCCTATGAGGCTCACTCACTCACACGTAAACGTGCACAGATACAAAGAAGCAGCATAAATGGAAACCAATCAACATGCAGAACGAAACGGAAAACAGTGAAGTAGGAAACCTGTGTTACACAAGGACACTATTGGTATGGCTCTGTTTTATACAAAGATTTTCCGCACTGCCCTCATGAAACTTACCACACTCATCAATCATGGTGAAACATTCCATATTTTATTAGATTAGGCAAGTGGCACGGCAAAAAATAGTCCAGAGCATCCCTTAGCAAATTTTAAAAAAGCAGCTCCCGAAGTACATTTCACCTTAGACATGGGTCACCAATTACCAACCCCTGTGCCAAATCTGGGCTGCAAAGCCTTTTATTGTGCGCACACGCACACGCACACACAAAGCTGCTGTAAAATACACCTGACAATATGTTCTACAAACCAAGAAACAGAAGTACACGACAGGCATAAAGGAAAAAAAAAAAAAAAAAGAGTACTGTACTCTGAAGCGAACGCAGAAAAGCATGTGTTCATTCTTCCTGCAATGAGCGCTACATGGCCCGTGTGCATGAATTGCATGGAATTGGTTCCAGTTGTCGGAACTTGAAGTGTGAATATTCAACTGCATTATGAAGCCGGGCACGAAAACCTGGAGGAAAGTTATCTGCTTAAGTCTGAGATAAGGATATTGAAAATAAATGAGCTCAAAGCCCGGTACGAATGATGTACACCGGTCTTCTCTCATTCCTCACGACACAACAATGAGCATACTCATGTGGTGCATTACGGGAAAACATCACAAGCCTTTTACGGATGTGGAAAAGCGTGTCTGCAGGATAACGCTTCTAGATGACAATACAATAAACTTATTGAATAAATTAATGTCTCTGTATTTATTAATGTAGCCGCAAGAGGGCACAAGCCAGTGTCTTATTGTGCCGGTCCCAAGCCCGGATAAATACAGAGGGTTGCGTCAGGAAGGGCATCCGGCGTAAAACTTTTGCCAAATCAAAGATGCGAATCAAACATATGACTTCCATACCGGATCGGTCGAGGCCCGGGTTAACAACGACCGCCATCGGCGCTGTTGACCTACAGGGCGCCGGTGGAAATTGGATTACTGTTGGTCGAAGAAGGAGAGGAGGAAAGTGCGTTCGCACGAAGAAAGAGAAGAGGAGCGCCAAGAGTATAGGACTAAGAGTAGGGACGTTGAATGTTGGAACTATGACAGGAAAAGGTAGAGAGTTGGTCGACATGATGCAGAGGAGGAAGGTAGACATACTGTGTGTCCAGGAGACCAGGTGGAAGGTAGCAAGGCTAGAAGTTTAGGAGCAGGGTTCAAGTTGTTCTATCATGGTGTAGATAGAAAGAGAAATGGAGTAGGAGTTATCTTGAAGGAGGAGTTTGTTAGGAATGTCCTGGAGGTAAAAAGAGTGTCGGATAGAGTGATGAGTCTGAAGCTAGAAATAGAAGGTGTGATGTTCAATGTTGTTAGTGGGTATGCTCCACAGGTAGGATGTGAGCTGGAGGAGAAGGAGAAATTCTGGTTGGACTTTGATGAAGTGATGCAGAGCATACCTAGAAGTGAGAGAGTTGTCATCGGTGCAGACTTCAATGGACATGTTGGTGCAGGGTAACAGAGGTGATGAGGAAGTGATGGGCAGGTTTGGTATCCAGGAGAGGAATGCAGAAGGACAGATGGTAGTTGACTTTGCAAAAAGGATGGAAATGGGCTGTAGTGAATACTTTCTTCCAGAAGAGGCAGGAACATAGGGTGACCTATAAGAGTGGTGGTAGGAGCACACAGGTAGACTACATCTTGTGTAGACGATGTAACCTGAAGGAGATCAGTGACTGCAAAGTAGTGGTAGGCGAGAGTGTAGCCAAACAGCATAGGATGGTGGTGTGTAGGATGACTCTGGTGGTGAGGAAGATGAAGAGGACAAAGACAGAGCAGAAGACGAAATGGTGGAAGCTAAAAAAGGAAGAGTGTTGCATGACCTTTAGGAAGGAGTTTAAGACAGGCTCTGGGTGGTCAGGAGGTGCTTCCAGATGACTGGACAACTACAGCTAATGTGATCAGGGAGACAGGTAGGAGAGTATTTGGTGTGTCATCTGGAAGGAAAGTAAGACAAGGAGACTTGGTGGTGGAATGAGGAGGTACAGGAGTGTATACAAAGAAAGAGGTTAGCTAAGAAGAAGTGGGACACTGAGAGGACTGAGGAGAGTAGACAGGAGTACAGGGAGATGCAGCGTAAGGTGAAGGTAGAGGTAGCAAAGGCCAAACAAGAAGCTTATGATGACTTGTATGCTAGGTTGGACAGTAAGGAGGGAGAGACTGATCTATACAGGCTGGCAAGACAGAGAGATAGAGATGGGAAGGACGTGCAGCAGGTTAGGGTGATTAAGGATAGGGATGGAAGTCTATTGACAGGTGCCAGCAGTGTGATGGGAAGATGGAAAGAGTACTTTGAAGAGTTGATGAACGTGGAAAATGAGAGAGAACAAAGACTAGAAGAGGTGACTGTTGTGGACCAGGATGTAGCAAAGATTAGCCAGGATGAAGTGAGGAGAGCACTGAAGAGGATGAAGAGTGGAAAGGCAGTCGGTCCTGATGATATACCTGTAGAGGTTTGGAAGTGTCTAGGAGAGGGTGGCAGTAGAGTTTCTGACTGGGTTGTTCAACGGGATCTTAGATAGTGAGAAGATGCCTGAGGAGTGGAGGAGAAGTGTGCTGGTGCCCATTTTTAAGAACAAGGGAGATGTGCAGAGTTGTGGCACTACAGAGGAATAAAGCTGATGAGCCATACAATGAAGTTATGGGAAAGAGTAGTGGGAAGCTAGACTAAGGGCAGAAGTGAGCATTTGTGAGCAGCAGTATGGTTTCATGCCAAAAAAGAGTACTACAGATGCAGTATTTGCTTTGAGGATGTTGATAGAGAAGTACAGAGAAGGCCAGAGGGAGCTGCATTGTGTTTTTGTAGATCTGGAGAAAGCTTATGACAGGGTGCCCAGAGAGGAACTGTGGTATTGTATGAGGAAGTCTGGAGTGGCAGAGAAGTATGTTAGAGCGGTGCAGGACATGTATGAGGACTGTAGACAGTGGTGAGGTGTGCTGTAGGTGTGACAGAGGAGTTCAAGGTGGAGGTGGGACTGCATCAGGGATCAGCTCTGAGCCCCTTCTTGTTCGCTATGGTGATGGACAGGCTGACAGACGAGGTTAGACAGGAATCTCCATGGACTATGATGTTTGCAGATGACATTGTGATCTGCAGTGAGAGTAGGGACGAGGTGGAGGAGAAGCTAGAGAGGTGGAGGTTTGTCCTGGAAAGGAGAGGGATGAAGGTTAGCCGCAGTAAGACAGAGTACATGTGTGTGAATGAGAGGGACCCAAGTGGAAGAGTGAGGTTACAGGGAGAAGAGATCAAGAAGGTGGAGGATTTTAAGTACTTGGGGTCAACAGTCCAGAGCAATGGAGAGTGGGGAAAAGAGGTGAAGAAGCGTGTCCAGGCAGGATGGAATGGGTGGAGAAAAGTGTCAGGTGTGATGTGTGATCGAAGAGTTTCAGCTAAAATGAAAGGAAAGGTGTACAAAACTGTGGTGAGACCAGCGATGTTGTTTGGTCTAGAGACAGTGTCACTGAGGAAAAAGACAGGAGGCAGAGCTGGAGGTAGCAGAGATGAAGATGCTGAGGTTCTCTCTGGGAGTGACCAGGAAGGATAGGATCAGAATGAGTACATCAGAGGGACAGCACATGTTAGAGGTTTTGGAGATAAAGTCAGAGAGGCCAGACTGAGATGGTTTGGACATGTCCAGAGGAGAGATAGTGAATATATTGGTAGAAGGATGCTGAGTTTTGAACTGCCAGGCAGGAGGCCCTAGAGGAAGACCAAAGAGGAGGTTTATGGATGTAGTGAAAGAGGACATGAAGGTAGTTGGTGTGAGAGAAGAGGATGCAAAGGACAGGGTTAGATGGAGGCGGTTGATTCGCTGTGGCGACCCTGAAGGGAAAAGCCAAAAAGGAAAAGAAGAAGAATGTCTCTGTATTTATTTCTTCTATTATTGTTTTTTTTACTGTCTGTGCTGTGTCTGCATGACATAAGTAGGTCTCTTTACAAACCTTAGAGTAAACCCGGCTGTCCCCCTTGCATTCAGTCAGTAAAGTGATACATACAGTACGCTGCCTGAACTGCTTGAGAAATGCAAGGAGATAAAGACTCAATCTGGAAATCGTCATCAGGCTTCAGCCCTGCTGGCTTTGTGAATCCAAATCCAAACACACAGCACACAATAGAACACTGATCTTTCTCTTTTTGTGACCTCTCCTTCATCTCCTGATAATGTGTGATGTGAATTATGTAACGGGTCGGATTTAGATACAGGCATCTTATTATTAGACCTGTGACCGCCTGCCACCAAGTAAAGCTGGAGCCCCACCTCCAGATCATCTGGTTGTGACTGTGACACGTGCACACGTTGTGACACACACACACACACACCTCTCAGCTGTGTCCTCAACGCAAAAGATCACGATCAAGTCATGTGTGATGGAAAAAGGCTTCTGGGGCAACAGCACAGTGGTCAGCCCTAATAGCCAACACTGTGTTTATAGTGAAACGGTGACACACTTTTTGTTTAATTATTACCTGAAGGCTGTCAGACAGGCAAATGAACAAGTCAAACTTGCTAATGCCTGGTAAAAGGCTTATAAAATTAAAGCAAAAATAGTTGGGGTTTTTTTTACCTGAAATGAAAATAGTGTGTTCTTTAACTGAGCAAACAACAGGATGATGGACAGAAGGACACAGACACATTCAGATCCTCTTTGTGTTTTGTTTTGGGTTTTTTTCTGATGTGTCAAATACACAACAGCAGATCAGAGAGTATATCATTAGATTACAACCAGACTACATAAAAATGTCTAAAAGAATTAATAACATTTTAAATTATGCATGATGTTTTTTCTGGAGCTGATGATGGACATGGTCCACGACCAAACCAGTGTGTTTCCTTTGGACACATCTTCCAGGCGGAGCTGCACATGTGCAATAAAGGAGCAGGTGCTGACTGGAGATAACAGCCAATGGAAAATGATAAAAAGAAATAAGGACTAACAGATCAAAGAGTGATTGTCTGTCTGAAGCAAAATCATATTAATAGCAATCTCCCTTGAATTTGGGATATTTCTTGCAACTCCTTTGTTAATACAGTACTGTATTTGAAATTAAAGTAACATGATTGGATAATAATAAAATTCTTATTCCCCAGTGCCACAGTTTTATATCCTCCATCATTGCAGAAAAAAGTAATCTTTCAACTGGTTTTGACGTGAAAAGTGACCGTAAATTCTTGGTGTTTGTCAACCTTTGCTCTCTATTTAGTTGTATAAATGCTATAAATTTGTTCTGTACATCACATATTTTTATTGAAGTTGTTTTCAAAATTAAATGTCATAAATTGGGCTATTGTAGAATTCAAATTCTAATGAGAGGAAATCATAATAGAGGTAATAATAGATAACGATGCTATTTTTACAACTGCATCTCTTAGAAGGACGCAACCTCAGGAAGAACTGAACGTCTCAATGCCGAACACATCCACAGTAAAAAGGATCCTAGGAGACGGCACGCT
The DNA here is from genome assembly GCA_013358685.1 of Antennarius maculatus. NCBI lineage: Eukaryota > Metazoa > Chordata > Actinopteri > Lophiiformes > Antennariidae > Antennarius > Antennarius maculatus. The sequence continues at coordinate 2,664,305 of CM023606.1, forward strand.
GTTACCGTCCTAATGAAAAGAGAGGAGTCAACACCATGAAATGCAGAACAGTAACACAGCTCTCTGGCAGACTGTGGGTCACAAGTATAATACATAATTGAATATCTAAAGGCACCTTTGAACTATTGTGGTACAAAGCTAAACAGATTTGCTATTTATGTGTGTGTGTGTGTGTGTGTGTGTGTGTGTGGGTCCTCTAAATGAACCACCAAGCTTCAAACCAACAAGACAGATGAGAGAAGGCAGACAGAAACAGAAAGACAAGGATGAATGAACTTATTTTATTTCTATTTAATTGAAGTCTAATATTAGAGCTTGGAACCGCTTTTACCAGTTAAAATGTTGACACGGGAAGTAAATAATTGTCAATAGGGTGGCTACAGCTGAGGCTTTAATGAATAAGACTTTAAAGCCTCTAATTGCTCCAAGGGGGCCGAGGCAATTTTCTCAAGATTAATAAATGATAAACCTGGGATGGCATTCGGAGACATACCTACTTGTCTGTAGTTTCCTGGCCCGTGACCCATCCCTCCCTGAAATTTCAGGTAAATCTGATCTGTAGTTTGTGTGTAATTCTGATGATGATGTCCAAAAATGTTATGGTTGGACCAACATGCATGCAAACGCATAAATATATAAATGGAACACGTAAACAACAGGGCTATACAAACATTAGAACAGCAATTTACATTTTTAAATCTACATTAGCAGGAATTTGCATTTTCGAAAGAGATGCACAAAAAAAAATGGCCAATGTGGCCACATCTACTGATCTGTGCACCGACAAGGGATGAACAAACAGAAACTAAAGTGTAATCCCAGTTTTTTGGCGCTGTTACTGGTTCTGTTTTCTTGTGTGGGGCCTCTCAATGGAAACATTCAACAGCAATTTGGTGTTCTTACTCTTTGCCACAATTACAAGAGTCAATATCCATGTAAGCATAAGATAACCATAAAAATACAATATGATGCAAAGCATAAAGCCAAGTCGTCAATCGGAAGATGACTACAGAAGAATGGCTATCATCAAAATATTTTCTGTACATCATTGAGAATGTGAAACATATCACAACGAAAGGGATATTACCATGGCAAGACATTTGTTTGTGAATTGAATAAAAGCTTAAATATCCTTAAAATTCCAACATCGGAGGGAGTCACACTGCTATTTCGGAGCAACCAAGCTGTTTTCCTGCTGTCCTGCTTTTCCACGGTGATTTTGCAGCAGTTGCACCAGAAGAGAGGAGCCTCTGACTGATCAGGGCCATTGGCTCGCGTTCTCCTGCACGTAATTCTTCCTGTCTCAGGTGACAATCTTAAATTGGAGTGAAAGAGTGAAGTTACAAAACTGCCATCTAGTTTTCAGGGACCTGCAATAATAGAGGTCTTTGTGTAGAAACTAATAATTACAAATTGATACATTTGTTTAGTCGATTTATACAATATTATGCAACACAATATTTTGATCACGTGCACACACAGCAGCGTTCCTATAATGAATATACAGAAGTAGAATGTGTGATTACACTGACAGTTCTGCCGTGTTAAATCTTATTGCAACGCCCCATGAGATAAATATAGACAAAACTTGATGGCTCACATTTTGTGTTCCTCTCACGGTCTAATTTCAAAGTGTACAGTCAATTATCAGATGTCTTTGTGTTGATGTCTGCCAACTGGACCCATGTTGTAATTGGGCTTAAATGGTCAATGCTTGAAGTCACCCAACATGAGTGATAAAAATAATTGCAAGTCTGCAAAAAAACTGTTCCAAGAGGCACAAAGTACTTTTTTAAAATGCCGACGCATACAGTATGTCCTGCTGTGCTCTTTTGATATGAATTACAGTCAGCAGGTTATGTTCACGCTCTAAAATACTGGTACTCCCTCATCCAAAAGGATTACACAGTCAACATGTAACAATATGTGAAAATTACATAGGACATTGCCATATAAGCCACTGCTGTGATAAGCTTTTAAAGGCTGCCTGCTGCTAAATGTCAGCAACTCTTGGCAACTGCATTTTTGGCCACTTCTGCATTCTGACAACTATATTTGGTGACCAGCTGGTCTGCAAACTGAGTGAACTGTACCTCCTTTCCCTGTGTATCTGAAAGATCACAAATGCTTGCTTATATATTACTGTACACAACATTTCCATAACAAGAGTGCAGCTCCAAACATGACCTATGTCCTCACACATGCGTAACCACAAAACTAGCAGAGCTAAATAGAGGCTGTATCAATATGTAATAACTGACAACTAAATTTCCCCCTAATGCTGGATGTATTTATGCAACATTATTTAATATAGAGGTTCTGCCTGGCATTTTAGTAGCTAGCATAAGTTGAAGACATCATATCAGGAAGTACCAACACTACGAAGTGCAAATTCTGAGGTCTTCCAAGATGCTGGGATTGTCTAGACATTTTTGTCTATCACTACTAACAACAATACTGAACGGAAGACAAAACCAATGAGTGGCAATTTTTGACAACAGACCAAGGACGTGTCTTGTGGTGTCAGTTTGTGCAGTCAGATGGAAACGGTGTTGCCATAACGTGATTATAGTGTGTGTGCTCCAGTTTCAAGGAAATTACGTCCATAAGTGAATTAATGCTAATTAGGTACAGCTGATGCAGTTTATGAGGTCATCATTATAACTGATCACAATGCCGGAGTTAATGTCGGTAAGAATAGAAATTCTACAAAATAAGTAAAATATAATGTTTAGCAATACATGAACTTGAAAATACAGTCAAGCGATTGTTAAGTGCTTAAATATTGCTAAATATCCCTCGAAAGCAAAGACTGCAAACGGATTTCACTTACGATTAACCATGTGGCAGACATCAATATCCATTTATACATTATACATTTTACCCTGTTAGTCCCAAAATAAACTGAAGCGTTGTAGTAAAGCAAAGACCCGACTGACCCGGGACTACTGGAGCGCAGTGATCGACGATCACAACCATTACCCAGTGAAGAAAGGGAGGGGAATAAATGAACAAGTGTTACCAAGGCAACAGAGACCTTGTGCTAAACATGCCCGTCACGGTGATTGAAGAGTGCCTGTGTAGAAATGAGCTGCACCAATATGCTTCTTTGCATGTGACAGGGAGCCTGACTAGTAAAAAGGGTTTGAAGACCATTCCTGATCTTACTGTTCTCTGTGGGAGGATCAGTGACTTGAACTGGGTACATACAACACATGCTTCTTTAGTGTATTCTGCACTCATTGTATAGCACATCCTTTTACTACACACTGCTAGTCTCTGCAACATCACTGCAACAATCATGTTCATTTTGTGTATGTAGGTGGTAATGCTATTCCAAGTGTGTCTGAAAGCATTTTATATTTTTGTCTCCCGCTCTGTGGGAATGCAGAAGAGGACTGCCACAAAGGTTCAATAATAATATCGGGGTCGGCTGTGTTTCCAGAGTGTTTTTATGGCATGAATCAGGGGTCATTTCCAGCTCACCTTTCCTGTTTTTGTCTGACTGGTGCTTCAGCTTTAAACATTGAAAGCAGTGGTGAAGTTTGCCAAGAAACTGGTATGTTTTTGCCTGAGCCTGAGAAGAATGGTCAGGAGCTAGACCACACTAATTTCCATGTTGTGGGATTAAACAGAGTTGACAGCAGAATGCATTGTTGGCTATCATCACATCTCATCAGCAAACTTTTGTCTGTCAACAAATAGTAAAACATTATGTGGCAGTCAGACTTTACATTGGTTTGGTTTAGTTCAAGAGTCTACCTTTCTCCAAAGTTTTCCTCCTACTTGATTATTCAACACTATGGACTTTGGATTTACGACCTAAATGTGTGTGTGTGGGGGGTGTGTGGGGGTGTCCCACTCTGCAATACAAAGGGCTAGATTCACAGCAAACAAGCTCTGATTAGCTGAGAGGCATCAGAATAGTTCCAGTTGAGAACCCTTCAGTGTTTTGTGAACTCAGCTGCTATTATTCTCCCACTGCCAACAAACACACGCGCACACACACACACACACACACACACACACACACACACACACACACACACACACACACACACACACACACACACACACACACACACACACACACACACACACACACACACACACACACACACACACACACACAGCGGACCTAGGACTGACACACCACCTTGCCTTCTCTCACACCCATTACTTTCAGCCACAAGCCGAGCTATTGTTTGGATGCTGCACAGCTCACATATTCGTGAAGTCACATGGTAAACTAGTTCTGAGCCTCTGGAAAAAAATATTTTAATAGGTGTAAGCACATAACAGACAAAAATTAGATCTGCTCATGCTGAAAAAGCAAGTTAAAGCAATGACCCAAGACCTGAATCAGACAGCAGCTATGTCTGCCAGTCAATCATTCTTTCCTTTGGCTGCTTAAATCTTAGTTGGTAAAATTGTAAGAGATTCCTGCATACATTTGTAAATGGCTATTGGATACAAAAATAACCTATTGTCCTCTTCTTTATGGTATTTAGTCACTGAAGTGTAAAGCAAACTCTAGAAACAATGGCAGCTTATTATGGTTAGTAACAAGGTCAAAATCGCGAGGAGGAAAGACACCAAAAAGGAACATTTATTACAAATGTCACATCCTCAAGGATTTACTATAATTGACGACCCTCTCATTCCTTCCACAGCCTGTTTTCCCTCCTTCACTCAGGAAGAAAGTAAAGCATCATTCCCTCAAGGACCACAAGGTGACTTGACCAGCTTTCCCCATGGTAATCAGACTTCAGATGAATGTTTGTATTCAATCTACATTTTCAATTGTCAGTACAGGTAATCCTCAACATTCCTTCATTCATTCATCGTCTTATCCGCTTCTTCCGCTTTTGCAGGTCATGAGGGGTTGCTCAAGTCTATCCCAGCAGATTTACAGGCAGGACAACTACACGTACGACTTTATCTACTGACATTTTAGCATTTGCATGAATCTATTTTGGTCTCACTCTCACTTTCTGTTGAACGCATACGTGCACGCAGGCCCTAAATCTACATACTGCATTACAGCTACTGACAACAAAGATGTGAATTCATGTCCCAACACTGATGGGATGGTGCAAGGTTAGGACTGAAGTGCAGCATGCTCTCTACATCTTCAACAACAGTAGCAACTGAAGTCCTTGAGTGAGGTCCTTAAATCCCTTATTATTCAGTTGAGTTGTTCTGCATCTAAAGTGGGAGGACTGGAGTGAAACTAGAAAGAAAATTTTGTTTGTTTGTCTTAACATGAAAAAACTCATGAATACAGTTAAGTATTGGCAGTCCCCAAGATATGAACATCCGACTTCCGAACATTTGTAGATATGAACAACCGCGCACCACCATGTCCGACTACTGTAGTTCCCCTTTCTGCTGCAACCCACACCAAGCAGCATAACATTAATACCCCAAAGATTACGATTTCACATTATTTCAATAGAACTCAGCAAATATACTGCTAAATGAACGGTTTGCTCTGATATCATGTAGCTTTCGACCTATCATTTACAGTGTAGTGTCATACTTTCCCACTCATGTTTGCTGAAATGCCAGAAAGTTTATGTTCAGTAGTGTGACCTGCGGTTTGTTGTAAACCCTGCATTACCCTTTCTGCCCTTGTATATACTGCAACCAGGCCCCTTAAGTCTGTTACTCAGGCAAGAGTGGTCCTTTACAAACCTTTTGTCTAACTAATACGCGTTATGTAAGGTGGAGTCGAGTGAGTAAAGCAGCATTGAATCAGGTGGGCAAAATGGGAATTTCTGAACTCGAGTTGAATGAAGATTCGTGCAGGACTGTACGAATGTTCACTCAACAAAATGTGCTACTGCCATAACCATCATTTTTAATTTACCTTTCACATTATTAATTTAATATTTGTGGCAAACTTTGTAGAATATTTTACATTCTATTAAATGTAAGTGTGTAGAGAGAAAGAGTATCCCTGATATATACTTATCTCCTCTAAAGGCAGCATTCAACATTTAATCTTCACTGTAACCATTTAAGTCACAGCGAGCTGACTGCTGGTAGTTGTGCAACACTGGGGCAGCGGGTCAAAGCAGACTCTCAGTAACCCGAGTCAACCTGTCCAGCATCAGTCAATCCACAGGCCTTTGACCTCCCTTCTGCTCCCGTTGCCAATTTTCAGAAAGCAACCCAAGCAAAGAAACTCCAAGGCCACACAAAGTGTTTCAAATTTAGTATAGGCAGTTGGAGGTGGTTGGTGACTGATTAATCAGCCAGGACAAAGAAGGTCAATAGTTATCCTTAGTTTAACTGTACACAAAAAGGCAACAATCAGCTTTTGTCTACCTTCTCTCATCATTCATTATTGTACTATACTTCCTGCATTTATCATTGAGCACATTCTTTTGTCAAGAATTCAGGAACCCAAAATTACAGTGACTTGACCTCTTACATTAAGGAACAATGTAAAAATTTTCATTACATTTTAGCTGAGTCTATTGGAAAACAGCAATTAAACCCAGTTTAACAGGATAGACTGACTGTCTGCTGGTTTGTTGAGAGGCTGAAGTGATGCTGGCCTGAGATAATAGGGGAACTGACAGTTGTTGGTATGGAAGTGATGAGATGACACACTACAGACAAAGAATTGGAGTTGTTGTGATAAGTTTCAAATTATGTTAACCACATGCTGGTCTTAATAAACAATATGTTCAATGCCTTCAAAGAGTCCCTCGGGTACTATGTTAATAGAAACTGTGAGTGCTTTTGTGTATGTGCAACCATGATTATGCTAATTTAAAGACACGGTTCAAATGAAAGATTCATAGATTTTAACTGGTTCAATTTTCTCTTGATTAAATGGCAGCCCCCTCTAAGCAGTCCTTTTATTGTGGCTCTGTTTTCCAATTATTCCACCTGTCCCTTTTGTATAAAACGGAAAATAATGCTGGGGTTGCCGTTGCTCCATCTCTGAGCTGACAACAGATTTAAAAATGGAATTTTTGTTGAAAAAAAAAAAAAATAGCGAGGAAAGAGGACGGAGCAGTTGTGTGATGCTTTGATTCTGTGTTGTATATATGAACAACTGGAAATTTTAAAAAGAATCTAGGAGGCATAACTCGCTAAATCAAATGAGATTGACAATAACTGAAAATATCTGACAAGGCAAGACAGCACAAGGTTCAGGAGTATATTGCCTTTTGCGCAGGAGACAAGATCAACTACCTTGTAATAGTGACAGCAAATGCTATTGTTATTGCCATGTTAGGTCACGGACCTTCCCTCTTCTGCTCACATAACTCTGGAATTTTCTTCTACACAACAAAAGCAAAGCTGCCAGCAGAAAGAAGGATCATAATTGCTCAACCTCAGTGTAAAAAGTATTTCTTTTTGAATTGAGGGCAGTGAGGGTATTTCTCACTGTAAAGCCGCTTCACTCGACCCAAAGCACACAAAATGTGACAAAACCCCTACCCATGAAATAACCAACAGGTCCAGATGGCTGTTTCTTCCTGTTCCTGCCGGGCTGGCTGCTGGTTGGCTATAAGGAACCGAGGGATGGGAAGATGTGACAAGCACATAACCAAGTGACATCACTTGCTCAGTGGCAACCTGGCAGCAGAAATATAACCCCTGCTGCTACTTTCACCTTCAGCCAGTCCAGCACTAAGTAAGGAGTGTGCAGATTTGTGTGTCAGCACTAAGCCTTATAGCTGCTTTCATGTCTCTGTGTTTAGATTAAGTATTATCCTGTGCTTGCATATGTACAAATGTATGTGCAAACAAAGTGTATGTCAGTTCACTAGTGTATGAGTACTCATAGGGTTTCTGTGTTAAATCAAGTATTCCTGTGCCATGTAAGTGCATAACTGGGAGGACTGGGTACCTAATCCCATGTGGCGACTAGGTAAGTCTAGGCTACTTACAGTCAAACCTGTCACAACAGATTGATTGAGGCTGATAACTCTAGAAGCCAGGACTGGAACCCACAACTGAATGCCAGCCTGGTATTTTGGTATAGCTGAATCTGGGCTTGCACTAGGAGCTACTGTGACTAAGCCACTGTGGCTCACTGTAAAAGAATTGAGCAAGCCATAAAAAGCCACACTCTGTGTCCAAGACAGTGGCGCAGCACGTGGACAACCAATGCTTGTCGTGGGGGGTGGGGTGGCGTGGGGGGGGTACCAAACACAGGGGGGGTCCGGGGGCCCTCCCCCGGGATTGTTTTCCTGCATTCTGGTGCATTCTGAGGGCAAAATCTTCTGTTCAGTTTACCTACAAAAATACACAAAAGTCAACAGTTCAAGCTTAACTATCTGTATTTCTATCCTACTTTATGCAGGTATTAATGTGAGATTCAACAACTGAAAACTTGCGTTCACTACGTGAAGATAGTCATACAAAATATTACTCAATGTTTACTTGTAAGTTTCACTTAGACTAGAAGACATTTTAACATTGACCACCACCACCAATGGTATGCCATAGTTTAGTTTAGTTTTTTAATTCGATAACATGATTTTTCATTTAAATTTAAAAAGGCATGAAAAATAGCAAGCGAGGTAAATACACATTTACATGCATCGCTGGTTATTCCTGCCAGTCATAGCGATCAAAAGTATAAGACTACAAAAAGTATTGATAATATCTTTCATTTACCTTCTGATCAGTATGTCACCACTCCTACCCCCTCCCAGCATTCACCATTTGTTGTTCAATTAGAATTTTAACACAAACTCTACTATATAACTCTGGATACTTAATTTCTTTCGATCGATCGTCCTCGCCTTGTCGTACACCAATTTAGCTTGTAAAAATAGAATCTTTTTGCTTTTAATTGGACGAGAGGAGATCATGACCCGAGTGCATATTTAATGATGGGGAGAGTTCGGGTCAGTTCGGCTATTTGCGGCGCTAGCGAGAGAAAAAGTTTGTTATCGCTCTGGGATTCTCGTGAGTCCAAAAAAGTTGTAAGTTTTAGCCTTTTTTCCTAAAAATAAGAACGCCACTATGGCTACACAGGCTAAAAATCTTGTAGCCAATCTGGAATTTACTTCGCTTATGGCAACATGGCGAATGGCTAGCGCAATCCCAGTCAGAATCAAAAATCACCAGTGGAGTTGTATTGAAATTGCAGTAAGGTCAAAGTCTTAGCTTGACCTACACTAGTTGATGAAATAGTTGCATACAGTAAGCTTGTCTCTCTGTGTGAACAGAAAAAGAAACTGAACTGCTGACATAAAATAAAACAAAATACAAAACTGTGGTTTTTGGCGTATCTGCTTCTCTTTTGTTCAAACATGTAACAAATGACAAAACCCATTCTGAAATCAACCAACCAGCACTGGTATTAATGAAACTGAACAAAAACCATAGGGAACAGACATAGAAAGAATAAATGAGGCAATAAATACACAGAGAAAAAATGTACAGACGGTGCCTAATTGTGAGAGGGGAAAAAAAACAAAAAGAGAACCTGTTATGGCAAGTTTCTTCTATGAGCTAAATCACAGGAGAGGAGAAGGTAAAAACAATACAAGACTGGACAGCTCTTACACAGGACAACAGTGTGTGGCTCTGTATTATCCGGGGCTCTCTTGTCAGTGACAGTGTAAACTCTGATCCTCTGGTATGAGGCCGGGACGTTTCAGGGCAGCTGTAATCTGGATGAGCGCAAGCAAGAAGGCAGGCTTTTGTGTGTGTGTGTGTGTGTGTGTGCGCGTGTGTGTGTGCGTGTGTGTGCGTGTGTGTCTGAGAGAGGGGTGGAATAGTGAGCGGATATTATATCCATCATGAAATAATGGCTCTGAAAAGACGGTGCCAAGAAACAAAAACACTTTATAACATAACAGATCAGGAGCACAGAGCAGAAGCCTGCCAGCTGACTTAACTCTCCACATGACTAACTCTGACGTCATGTATGTTGTTACATGTGAGGGGCTGAGGGATGTGGTTTAGAACAGAGGAAATACTCAGTCACAATTTTTAGCTCTGGCTGTATGTTTCACTGCATGACTGTATGGCAACATTTATGGAGTTCTTCTGAGCTTAAGTCCCTCCAGTTTCCCTCCAGGACCACAGCTGAGTGAAAACAGTCTATTTTATGGCATACAAAATTCCACTGTGGTTTCAGAGTAAAAATCTTTCCTTTCTATATGCGGAAACAAAATTGTGTTTTTAAAGACAGAAACAAAACCCAATTCAGCCAGACTTCAGCTGAGACGGTTTGAAACTCGATATGACCGTCTCTGTTTTCACCAACTGGTGTGAACAGGTCCTGTGTTTTCCATAGTTGCTCTTTATGGAACCTGTAAACGCTGTCAGTTGAGCCACATGCTTCAACATCGCAGTGCTCGCCAGAGGCCAATGGGAATTGGTTACACGCTCTCCGCCACACTCGCTCTCTCCTCACACCTGCATACGCTCACGCACATACATCATCCTGACTCACAGATCAACACAGAAAAACATGGGGGTCAGATGACTGCTTGGGCCCCTGAGTTGATCAGAAGTGCTCCTATTCTTCCTTTGTTACAAAACACACATCCTACAAAGAACACATGAAGAAAATTTTGCTCATCTGAAGTCTTGTTTGTTTTTAACAAGTTCCAAGGATTCTGAAAACCATTTCTTAAACCAGAACTGCAATCATCTAGGGTTACAAGACACTAAATATAGGCAACATTTAATTTTGTTTTGAAAGTGATTTTTTTTAATGGAGATTTTTGTTTTTCAACTCATCAATCACTCAGTTTGACTTTTAACACCTACGTGATCGAAAGGTTACGACCTGTGAGCGTGACAGTTTTAGCATTAGTTTAGATATACATGTCCAGACTTGTTCGGTTCTCCTTATCAAGCTTATATACTTGGGCTTTCCTAAGCACCCTAACTTTCAACACAAGAGACGACACTGCCTGCTGTGCTCATCCCAATCTTTCTGTGGTCCAGGATAATAAATAGCTTGTCTAAGAAGAGGGAGGAGGGAGAGACAAAAGAAGGAAGGCACCTGTGTTATATCTGGTATCTTCACCAGAAAAAAGTACAACATGTTCCAAATAATGATATCCCCATGGTGTCTGCTACTCAAACATAGAGCCACAGCTAAGACGCAGTTTATACTGCAACTCATTTTATTTACTGAGACATAACATCAGCGTTTCAACATGACATTGTGACAGACTCACTGTAGTAATACGCCTTAAACCTACAGTCCTCATTCTTTTGGCTGATGCAAGACAAATATCTAGACAATACTCTGTTTAAACATTTGATTGTGAACGAAGTATGCCAAACATTATTACCACATACAACAACAATTTTGTTGTTTCCTCCCCACAGCTGATCCAGCCTGCAGTGCTGCATTATCAGGTTATAATTACACTTAAAGGTGCCAGTCACTGTGCCCTTTACCCTGGAAAATCACATCACACACATGTCTGGGTCAGAGCGTCTATTTCAAGACTCCTACAGGCAAGATAAGGTGAGACTGGGGTTAAAAGCCTTGATCCACATAGGGTGCATGTTTACCATCTTTTGTTGAGTACAATTACCAGTATATTGTGCATTAAGCCAAATCCCGCTCAGGCCATGGTACAGACTGCGGGTCATATAACCTATGCAAGCACATTGACTATCACTTATTGACTTCAGCTGATCTCATCATGACTGAAAACAGTGGTCCTTCACTGCTTCCAAGTATGATACTGTTGTGTTGTTGACAACAGATCAGGTCACCAGTTACCCTGTATAACAAACAACCACAGAACCATCAATGACAATGAGAATTATTTGGCAAAAACAATCAAGGACCTTATAAAATCCTTAAAATTTATGGTTCAAGGACAGAGGTTAAGGTGCTGAAAGGCCAATTGTAAATTAATGCGCTTACATAATTACCATAATCACACAGAAACAAACAAAGCCCCAGTCGTCACACAGGGTGTCCCCCTGTGTTCCCGTTTTACCTCCTGCTGCTGACGCATTGACATGTAAACAGGTTTCACAGCATAAGGCAGGAGCCCTGTCCCCTCAACAGGGAGGAATGTTTTTCAATAGCACTGAGCAAGAAACACTCAAAACAAGACCTACTGGAAAACGGAGCAGCGTCTGACATGAGATGACCCTTCAGCTTTTTGTTGTGATGCAAAAAAAAAAATGAGCAAAAGAAACAGATGACATACATGTCAACCCCCAAAACTGGAGCATCACTTGTGTGCTGTGTGTACACGTCCTCAGTGACCCGACTCAGACGTTGTTGACTCACATTGACCAACTGTTACATAATTCCGTGACCAGATTTTTGTCTCACACGAGTGGGTAACGTACAGTGTGCTAAAGCCGTACAGCTGGCCCACAAACAGACAATCAAGTCAACGGATGGTGTGTGTGTGTGTGTGTGTGTGTGTGTGTGTGTTTCTGGGGCTCCCACATACCTCGCTCGGACTTCATGTTGTCCAGTGTCATCAGGTTGCCTTCAGGGTCTCCTCGGTCTTCTCTTTCCGAATCACACACGGCCTCAGCAGCAACACAGCGAAGACCGGACCGCGAACCCCTCAATGACCGAGACCTGCTGTGTTAGCTAAGCGATAATATGAGCTGTGAAGCCCGTGTGTTGGTGCCAGCTGCCCCCTAACCAACAACAAAGCGCTGCTTTGTTAGCATGCTACTGTATGCTTCCATCGACTCACACTGTATTGTCCGACTGACTGACACAAAGACAGCTGAGAGCTAACACCACCAACAGCGTGCAGTGGTTGAGTTGTCAGTCTGCCTGCTAGCTAGTAACCACTTCGATTACTAGTGCAAAAAATTAATTTATCTCGCAAGCTGACTGTTACACTCCGTTTCAAATTCCACTACCTGAACCATAGTTGCGTCGCGACGCATTTCTCCGTCCTTTAACGTTGGCTCGTCACAACCACACTGCCAGAAAGGGAGCAGCTAACTCAGTCAGCAGTGTTAGCTAGGTCGGTAGCAACCAACTAACTTTATCGCGACTCTATGGTGAGGCGATAACGATCTCTCGGACATCCCAACCCCCACGGCGGCACAGGTAGCTAAAGCTCCGCTACGACCTCACAGCTTGCTTTGTTGTGTTTGCTACCAGAATATATCCGGTTATCATTCTTCTCACGAAACCAACCAGCGACAATCATTCGTACATGGTCGAGTTTCTACCCTGTCGCCATCTACTTAACGTCAGTAACGCCACCCGTGTTGACTTCCTTATCGATCTTCATTTAAAAAAAACTTTTTTCTTTTTTTTTTTTTAACACAAATTGCTCGAGCGAGAAGAAACGGAAGGCGACGCCGAGGATTTCCGCGGATAACAGCGGCGTCTTTACCGCTGACAGCAAAGTTAGCTGCTAAAGCCAAAACCTGGTCATGACGAATGTTAGTCAGACGCAGATTTGATGAAAGGAACAGCCAGTTCTCCGGTCGTGATGCTTACAGTCTGCCTGCCCACCTCGCTTCCCTCCCCACGGCTTGTCAAAACAGATCAGCGCAGCTCCAGTCACGTGTCCCAACAACAGCCCCGGTCGTCACCTCCCTCCTCTGCCCCCCCCCCACACCCAGCCTCGCATGAACTCTCTGCTTCCTCGGCGGCCAAACTAGTTAACAGGAACGCGTTCACAACAAAAGAGGAAACCCACCTCAACTTGTTTCCCTACAGTCCTTTAATGTCGACGACGTTTAAGGTCGTAAAGTGTAGCTTTCAAACAACGCATGGGTTACTCTCCGTTCGCTGATTGGCCAGCGGGCTTCGTGGGGAGAAGCTCACGTGCGCACGTGAGCGTTCGTTTTTTTTCTCGTCGCGTCTCGAGCGTTTTGTTCTGGCTCGTAGAAGTAAACAGACCCCAAGCTCTGTATGCAAATTTAAATGTGATATAATGATCCTAGGGGTTGTTGTACAAACTCTGCAATAATTGGACGGATGCAACTTAAGAAGTTAATGGAAAATGAGCCAGATATAAGGCCGTCATGAGATCCCGATTTTATTTTCAAGACATTTAAGGAATGTTTTTGCATGTTTAGTCACAATGTCACTATTTATTTTTGTTATGATGAAAAAAAAACAAAAATGGAATTTGTTTTGCACTAATTGGGTAATGGTGAATGTAAAAAAAAGTTTGTATATGCAACAAAATCTAACATTGAAATACAGTAATTGCATGTCTTCTTTTCCTTTCGGCTTTTCCCTTCAGGGGTCACCACAGCGAATCAGTTGCTTCCATCTAACCCTGTCTTCTGCATCCTCTTCTCTCACACCAACTACCTTCATGTCCTCTTTCACTACATCCATAAACCTCCTCTTTGGTCTTCCTCTAGGCCTCCTGCCTGGCAGTTCAAAACTCAGCATCCTTCTACCAATATATTCACTATCTCTCCTCTGGACATGTCCAAACCATCTCAGTCTGGCCTCTCTGACTTTATCTCCAAAACCTCTAACATGTGCTGTCCCTCTGATGTACTCATTCCTGATCCTATCCTTCCTGGTCACTCCCAGAGAGAACCTCAGCATCTTCATCTCTGCTACCTCCAGCTCTGCCTCCTGTCTTTTCCTCAGTGACACTGTCTCTAGACCAAACAACATCGCTGGTCTCACCACAGTTTTGTACACCTTTCCTTTCATTTTAGCTGAAACTCTTCTATCACACATCACACCTGACACTTTTCTCCACCCATTCCATCCTGCCTGGACACGCTTCTTCACCTCTTTTCCACACTCTCCATTGCTCTGGACTGTTGATCCTAAGTACTTAAAATCCTCCACCTTCTTGATCTCTTCTCCCTGTAACCTCACTCTTCCACTTGGGTCCCTCTCATTCACACACATGTACTCTGTCTTACTGCAGCTAACCTTCATCCCTCTCCTTTCCAGGACAAACCTCCACCTCTCTAGCTTCTCCTCCACCTGTTCCCTGCTCTCACTGCAGATCACAATGTCATCTGCAAACATCATAGTCCATGGAGATTCCTGTCTAACCTCGTCTGTCAGCCTGTCCATCACCATAGCGAACAAGAAGGGGCTCAGAGCTGATCCCTGATGCAGTCCCACCTCCACCTTGAACTCCTCTGTCACACCTACAGCACACCTCACCACTGTCTTACAGTCCTCATACATGTCCTGCACCGCTCTAACATACTTCTCTGCCACTCCAGACTTCCTCATACAATACCACAGTTCCTCTCTGGGCAGCCTGTCATAAGCTTTCTCCAGATCTACAAAAACACAATGCAGCTCCCTCTGGCCTTCTCTGTACTTCTCTATCAACATCCTCAAAGCAAATACTGCATCTGTAGTACTCTGTTTTGGCATGAAACCATACTGCTGCTCACAAATTCTCACTTCTGCCCTTAGTCTATCTTCCACTACTCTTTCCCATAACTTCATTGTATGGCTCATCAGCTTTATTCCTCTGTAGTTGCCACAACTCTGCACATCTCCCTTGTTCTTAAAAATGGGCACCAGCACACTTCTCCTCCACTCCTCAGGCATCTTCTCACTATCTAAGATCCTGTTGAACAACCCAGTCAGAAACTAACCCTAACCCTTCAAAGCACTCTTTCCATCTTCCCATACAGTAATTGCATGTAAACCTTGAATAAAAATGTAGCACAAGATGCAAACTGTAATCATATTTTAAGGTTACTAGATCTGGAACTACGAGCGATTATAATCTGATATATTCAAACTTTTATTTTTGGATTCTTACAAAATTGTACACTGTATTAGTGCTGTCCCCTGCATGCGTCTATTCATGAATATTCGTGCATGATATAAATTATATACAAAAGAAAAATGTAAAAAAAAAAAATCCCTTATCTCAAAATAATATAGATTGTGGGAAAAAAGTAATAGACCCACCTGGATCTGAACTAACTTTGATAGGATCTGTTCTGATGTGATACTCATCCTCCCACCAGTATGAATTGAAATTGTTTTTTGGATTATCCCATTGAAAACTTAATCCTGTTGAAACACCAACTGAACATACACTCTTGAAAATATAACCTCCTTGATGGTTTTTAAAAGAACATCTAGACTCCATTTCACCATATGTTCCATTGTAATGTTGGGGCATAAAAAAGATGGATGGATGGATGGATGGATGGATGGATGGATGGATGGATGGATGGATGGGTGGGTGGATGGATGGATGGACAGATAGATAGATTGGTAAAATAGTCTTATTGTAATGTCTTGGATAGACTATTAAAAACCCCTACAACCTATTGTCAGTGGAGCCAGATGTGTTTTTTTTTTTTTTTTAAAGATTTACTATCTGACAGAATGTGCTGTGAACTATTGGATTTTTAGTTGCTTGATTTGTCCTTTGCTGATTCCAGAGAAATGACCAGCGATTGAAAGGTAATAAAGTCCACAATGACAAAACAAACACAGATATTTATTTGGCAACTGAGCAATTTTAAAAAGCTGGTCTTCTGTCACTCTTTTACACCAAAATAAAGTGTAATTGTGAAGTCAATTGATGTACAGTCTACAAAAGTCAAACCTAACTAATATGAAAAACCACATGGGGACCTATAAAGAATTTAGTATAGAATAGTGATATGAAGAGAGCAGCACAGAGGGTTTACGTGGTTGATGGTGGCAGTCAAGGGTCAAAGTTTACACATCAGAGTCCTGTTTAGTAAACAAAGTTATCAGCAGACTGCCCTTTGACATGTTTATAGCATGAACCACAGAATGTCACAGAGGTCACTCCGTTTTTCCTCTACATCTTTCTCATTGATAAAACAAGGGATTTGACAATGCCCCACACATCTTTATGTTCAATAAATGAGGACCTGTTGAAGTGAAGGTAGAATTTACACTAACATTTGTTCCACTTTATGGTGATTTGTGATAGTTTAGGTGCTCAAACTATTATTTTTCTGTTGACATGTACCTCTGCAACCAGTGACTCACAGCTCAAAATAAAAAAAAGAAGAAGCTTGAATTGTTTTTAATCAATACAAATAAAAATATAATGTATTAAGTTGTCATGATAAAATAAACTACAAAGGCCTGCAACATACTGCGGACTGTGTCATTGTGATGATTCTATTAAGAAATCCATTATGGAGCTCCTAAACGTACTTAGATTGGGTTTACCCAGAAGATCTGCATTCAAGTAAGAAAAGAATATTAGGTTTTAAATACATTATGGATCGTGTTCAGAATAAATGTACAAAAGTAGAATTATTCATACAGTGCAAAGCAACACGATGAAACGGTACAGATACTTGTTGATTTTAATCCATCCTATAATAGAGTCGTTGTGTTTAGTGTGAATTATCCAGTTAAAGTTTTTTTTTTTTTTGTTAAAGTTAGTAAAGGCAAAAAAAAGAAACTAGTCCTTTGGAAAGAAAATCGATGATATGGCTCCATCTAATGGCGGGATAATAGTAATGGAAGATAAGGAAAGACGAACAGCTGCTCATGCACACTGGAATGATCAAGTCAGCTAAACTGCGTGTTTGAGTAACAAAGATTAAAGATTTCCTTTTGAAACAAACTAATAAATAATAAAATGTGACACTCCACACTTAGAAAGTAGATTTCTTACACACATAATTATAAATTCAGTCTGAAGAGCAGTTTTTATCAGTATATTTAAACTTCACATTACTTTCAGGGCTTGAATTGTTGCAATCAATATAATCAATGTACAACACATCAGTGCTGGATCATGGATCACCCACATATAGATTTGTTGGGTTTAACACCACAATCAGAGATAATCAATTGAAAAATCAATGTTCTCAGCATCTTGTTGAGATCGATCAATAAAATTACCTGCAGGTTGAAAAGTGAACATCTGACCATTGCTTGATTCATCTGTGAATATACCTATTTTAAGACTAAAATGATGATCCATACATACTTCATGTTTTTGCTTATTTATACAGTTCTGAGATATATATATATATATATATTGCATTATATATATATATATATATATATATATATATATATGTGTATTGTATATATGTGTGTGTGTGTGTGTGTGTGTGTGTGTGTGGTTGTGTGTGTGTGTGTGTGTATAATATACTATCTTCTATTATCTCTCTCTCTCTCTCTATCTTCTCTCTCTCTCTCTCTCTCATCTCTATCTCTCTCTCTCTCTATACTATCTCTATCTATGGTTTTTCTCTCCTGACAGGAATACCACGAGGTGGCTAATTTTTAATTTTTGATCCCAAAAAAGACAAAACACAAACACCAAAAAAAAAAAAAAAAAATAATAATAGAGTCTGAATTCAAGAGATGGAAATACCAACCATTTATTTCTACTTTTTTTGACTACAGAAATGTTAAGACATTTGAACACTGAAAATAAAAAAAAAGCTGGATGACCTCATCACTTCATCAATCGCTTGTCAGTTTTCACTTTTTTTTTTCATTTGCTTAGCAATCACAACAGATGATATTGCACGGCACTGAGAAAGCAGTAGCAAAGCCTTGGAAACAGTAATGACAAATCAAATCATGAGACATGGAGTTATACCTCTGAGAGTAATCGCAACAGTATTGCCTCTGTGGCACACATGTGCGTGTACACACGCACACATGCATGCACATACATGCACACACAGACACACAGACACACTTACACACGCACACACATACACACACACACACACACACACACACACACACACACACACACTGAAAGCTGGAAAAGCATCAAAAGGCAAGAGGGAGGACAAAAGAAATAGCTCAGGGCAGACAAAAGCGATGAAATTTTGCTTGTTTAAAATGCAAATGTGAGATGAACTACGACGATAATCTATTCCTGAATATCTGTGAAAACAAATATGCTTGTTTATCAAAACCCTTAAAGCATATTTGTATATTATAGCCGGAGAACACCCCTCTATGGGCAAGAAACCAGTTCCCCAGTGTAAGAGATCCAGATGATTGTCGTAGGCGCTGCGTTACTGTTGAGACTTGTAGCTGAGCTACTCCTCATATGTGAACTCCTTAGGGACAAAAGAGAAATGTGGGTAAAATGAGTCCACAGTGCGACATCTGTTCATTCTTTAATGCAGGCCTTTAGAGCTTGGAATAAAATTTCTTTCTGTGACATACCGACTGCATAATGTGCTGATGTGATCTGTCGTGGATAATTTGGTAGTGACTTTCAGTCCTTGGAGGCACTGTGCTATCTGCATGACAGAGAGGGATCAATACTAACTGTAAAACCTCCAACAACCAGAAAAATCATATGAAGATGAGTAATAATGGAGTAAAGATGGAAGTAACACACACATATGCCCATACGTTCTCATGCACAGGAAAAGACAGGAGCGATTCAGGTGATTGCTCCTACAGACACTCACTGATTCCTTGGAAAGGTTCTTTGCAGTTTTATTAGACTTTGCTCATGGTCATTACACGAGTACGTACCAAAAGAACAGATACTAGATGGAGTGAGGCGGCAGTGCTACGGCAATAAAAACAGACCCAGCTCCGTGGCACAGCCCCTGGCAGACCTGCTGCCCAGCCTACACTCCATCTCACTCTGTATATGAGACAGCAAAGTGAGCGGGACTTGCAGCCCTCAATTCAAATGCTTCAGATTGTACATTGAATAGGAGATTCCCAACATGGTAGAGTAAGCTCATCTACATAGCCCTACGCCTTCTACATTCTATACCCGTGCGAATGGCAAGTCAAAAAACTCAACAGGTCTACCTCACAAATGCCAGTGCTTTTCAACTTTGTACATTTTTTTTTTTTTTTCCCCCATTTTTGGTTTGTTTTAAAAATCTTTGGATGTGCAGTAATACCCATAAAACAACTGTTCTTAAAAAGTCAAAAAGAATAGAAAAAACGCTCACGTGTACACACTGCTTCTGCCAGCTGCTTAACAAAGTAGCTCTTGTATAACTTTGTCTGCACTGGCAAATCAACTGTCTGGGTTCCTTGCAGTATTTAAAACACACATTGAAATGCCGGCAAGGATTTAGCTGAAGAAGAATACAGACTACGCCTTTGTTATACCTAAGCATGGAAAAAAGGCTGTAACATAAGACTGTATTTTTTTTTTTTTTTTTTTTTTTCAAAAGCTACTATATACAAATCTAGAATTTCTACAAATGCATAAATTAAAGCAGTGGTTAACCATTACAAAAATGCAATTAAATTAAAATCACAACACAGAAGTAGAGAAAGTGGAAAATAGGAACACAACATCACAGCAGTTGGTTTTACCCTGTAAAAGCAATAGTCTGCCATCATGGTCTTGGCATAACCCAATATCTGATAAAAAATACGCTTCTCCCTCCATCCCCTAAGTTTCATACATCAACCCTGAAACTTGTCTTCCGTGAATGAAACAGAGCAAAACAAAAAACAAAAAACAACAACTCCAAAAGAGATAATCATACAGCTTTCTGAAGCAACAACAACAGTAACCACGCAGGTGGAGTTCTGCCTTACTCACAGATAGACGTCTCAATGCAGAACTCAAAGGAATTATTACTATGAGGTATTCAGAGACATTGGTAAAGACATGCACGGCCATAGTGCTGGACCTTTCTACACACAGCAGAGAGACAAGGAAAGTTGGGGGAAAGGAGGGATGGAGGGGTGAAAAGGGGGGCAAGGGAGAAACAAAGACCTTTGGTTTAATCTGTAGAACGGGACAACAGAACTTCCTTTGGTATGTTTTCATTGCATGGTTGCGCCGGCGAAAGCACCACGGTGTGATTAATAAGAAAAACCTTTTCTATTTTTCTCCAGTAGTGGCCCTTCTACAGGCTGAGGTATTCACAGAGTCAAAGGTGAGAGGTCAACAGCGGTTTAACACTTTGGTTCAAGCAAGGCACTCGTCCTGGGAGTTTTAGAAAGATTGCAACATGTCTGTTTTCTGCTTTTCTGCTACTTTCAGGAACATGTCTGCCTATAGTTGAGTCAACACTTCTGCCCATGGCTATGTCAGTTTGTCTATGCTATGTAAAGATGTCTGACCTGGTGATTATATATCATTTATAGATACACACAAGGAGGCAGGGGAGAGTGTATTCATCAAATCACAGAAATTATATTTAAATGAGTAAAAGAAAACCCTTGAAATATTCCTATTGTAAAAATGTGACCTTTTGCTTTATTACATCAGACTTGTTTGTTAATAAAGGTTTGAATTTCCACACTAGCATTACTCACAAGCACCATGATTATGTTGTTGGCGAGTTTCCTGCACATCTGCGGCACCTGCATGGCAACTTGTGCGTATCTATAGCAAGATCAGCATATCTGCCTATAGCTACATCAGCATGACTACCTATGGAGCTGTAATCAGAGAACAGATGAAGCAAGAGCACGCATAGCAGTGGAGCATGGGTTGAGTGCAGGTGAAGGGGGAGAAGGTGGTAGAAGGGAATATATAGAGAGAGAGAGGCAATGGGGGAGGGGACACAAACAACATCCTTCAACTCCACTCACAGAGGCCGTGCAATGAAAAAATTCTTTGGTTATCTTTGGTATCTTCAAAGTGATAGAAATCACATATGGAACTTGAGTGAGGTAGCATCTTTGGTTCACACTATAAAACATCAGCAGGACTCCACACAATTTGTTTCTTGTTGTCTTTTTGGTTGTTTCTTTCCTAGATGAAGAAGAAGCTCTATTGCTTCTCCTTCAGCACTTGTTCTTTTAAACGTACAGCTGGTAACCCTAACCACGAGGAAGATGGATGGTGGGAGCCAGCTCAGTAGAGTTAATGTTACACCGTCTTGATCTGGCCCTGTGTAGTGCTTTCCCCCCTTGTGCTGAAATGCATAGCTTACGAGGAGAGCGGAGGCGGGATGGGAGGGAGGCAGGGAGGGATTGGCGACAGGCGAGATGGGTGCTCTTGAATTTCATGTGATGAGCTGACATCGCTATTTAAGTGCCTCAAAGTGATTCAATCAGTGACATCATTCCCCTGACCCAACATCTCTGATGATGAGGATTGGATTGTTATTATCGGAGGGGTGACAGTTTGTCCTCATAAATCTAAACCATCAGAAGCCGTCTCCCTCACAGTGTCAACAGCACGCAGGGCGCTAGAGCGTCTCTGACAGCTGTTAGCTATAGGTGCTGGTATTTGAACACATCATCTGTTGGCAGAATCTCAACATGCTTACAGGAGCAGATGTATGGCTAATGATTTATCTTTCACAGGAACATTGACAGAGAAGATTTGTTGAAAAGAAGCTGGAAATTTAGTTTTGATTCAAGAAAACATTAGGATTTCAGGTTTGAGGAGTAACATTCACTTCATTCTGGATCCTAACCCAAAATCTCAGGAAATAATGGAGGAAATCAGGTAAGAACACTCTTGAGATGATCAAATATAAAATATATTCTTTGGTAGACTTCATAGTGGTATGATTTCTAAAGAGAGGCTTCAGGGTGGAGAAGGCTTTAAATTTTCTTTTCTTTTGTTTCAATAAGTCAATGTTTCAGCATGTTGGAAGAAAGCACTACCGTGTGGGTTGAGGTTTGTGGTTTGGTTTAGGGGTCAGGATTTTAGTTCTGGGTTAGCAATCTACACATGGGCATTTCCCTGTCTGTCTGGAATGTTTGATAGAAATACAGACAGCTGGAGAGACAGACAGTTCGTCGCCATTGATCCAAACAAGGTCGCTCAACAATCCACTTGACTCCTGTAGGATTTCTTTTTGTCTATATATTTGATTGGCTAATCCCACTGGAGCTCAACATTCTGGCTGAAGATTAGACTGCCAATAGGCTGATTAAACCTCCATTTAGTAACCCATCATTAAAACCAACCAATCAGATTAAGGATACGGATGGTGAATGATGGACTGATACTGGGCAGGGAGGTGTGGGGGGTGGTGTAGTAAAGCTATAGACCAGTGACAGTAAGCATGTTTGTGTGTGTGTGTGTGTGTGTGTGTGTGTGTGTGTGTTTGTGTGTGTGTGTTTGAGTGAGTGAGAGAGAGAGAGAGAGAGAGAGAGAGAGAGAGAGAGACAGAGAGAGAGAGAGAGCAATAACATAGCAATATGTTACACATAAAAGTGTTGCTGAAACAAACATTTAAAAGCAGGTCAAACAAGAAGTCTTTGGTTTGTTTTTTCATCTTTGGATACTATAAATATCAATATAGTACAGGTTTAAGGGCAAAATGTTGCTTAAAGGTCTTTTTTAAGTTTCTCTTTGTTTCTCTTAAGTTTTAAAGCTTTTCCACCGAGGTTGAGTCAGTCCATGTGTTGGTCCTATCAGTCTGTCCTCAGGCTTTGGTGCAGGCGTTGGGCCCAGAGTTGACCGAGTGACCGGAGCCGTCGTCCACCCACTTATCTAGGCTACGGCGGCGTGCGTTCATAAAGAAGTTGCTGACTGTGGCCAGTTCTAGGCCCAGCTGCTGGGCGATGGTGACCTGCAGCTCTTTGGATGGACGCTTATTCTCCTTGAAAATGGCATGAAGCGTCCGCCGCTGCACATCTGTGAACACCAGCCTGGGTTTCTTGGACATGTTTCCCCGCTCACTTCTGCCATGGTCTTGTTCTTTACGCTTACACGCTGTGGAGAGTTCAGGAGAGATAAAAAAAAAACCAAAATAAAACTTGTTGTGAAAGCAGACACGCATTGGATAAAAACATAAATTGGTTTTACAATCTTCTGTCTAACAGAAAGCAATCATGGATTAATTTAACATAGAAGTCTGCTTAATTTTTTTCATAAAATGTCCCTGAAACAAACCTTTATAGAAGATATCTATGTCTGATATTTAGTATTTTCATATAACAACCAAAACTCACCACAATCTACAGACTGTGTTGGTAAAAGTTCAAGTTTATTTCATTTTTTTAAATTGACAATTACAACAAGCTATTTGATGTTTGTTTGTTTTTTTTATTTTAGAGCACCACATTTAAATTTATTTGTTAAATATTACTGTTGTAACAATATTGTCTATAAAATGTAGAAAAATTGTTAAATACTGAATTAAATGACTTAACAATTTAATACCATATTAAATTTCACAATGCTCCTGAAATTTTACCAGTAAAGGCAATGTTTTCACCACCAGAGCTACTTTCAAACAGCCATTCTGCTTTTCAACCTGTGAAAAAACAACAGCTGTCTCTTCCTATAAGCCAGACACATTTGAATCAACTGACTTGTACACCAGGTCAGCTCCCCTTTGTTTTAAATTGTGTTAAATAGGCCTGATCATTATTTCATATATTAAAAGAAAATCAAACTACAGTACATTGGGCTTTTTCTGTCTCAGAGCAGAGACCGTTGGGACGGGTTTTGAGCGGACAAACTGCAGCGGGGTTACAATGAGCGCTGTCCCTGGTGCTGATATCAATGGTGTCACTCCGGGCAAACCCTGGAACAAACAACTACAAACCATCTAACACTGAAGAGGAGAACTTCACCATCCTGTTGACAGCATATAAAACACATCCTCACTTGATCTCTCTGATATTTCATTTTATTTATTTATTTATTTTTTTTTAAAAAAAACAACAACCCTACCACTACTGTCAAAATCGAAGCGCATGCGTGGACAAAGACCAGGAGGGGGCAGGCGTGGGCTGATGGAGAAAATCCCACATGGACCCACTGGGGAAATTAGTGGACGTCGTTTTCCAACCACAAAACAATTCCTAAATAGGACTGATAATTTTTTTTTTTGCAAAATGCACTGGGTGACTAAAACTATTAATTATAGAAAACGCCAAATAACAGTGATGTAAAACATAAGAAGTTAAGTGAACTAAAGACATTCATAATATGAAACCAAATGTCGAAAATATTGTCGGTGGGAATTTTTCATTTTTTTTTTAACAGTATGATCAATTTTTTTTTTTTTTTTTAAATCAACAGTGCATTCAAATTGCCTAATTGGGCCTCTGCTAGGTCACTTTCGTTTTGACGTCACAATTTGTGTCATATTTTGTTGTAATATTTACATTGTAGTGTAGAAAAACAAGTTCAATTGGGTTAGAAATTGCAATAAACAGAAGAATCCAATCGAAAATGACTTGAGTCAATCCCATCTTGTCACCCCCCCCCACCCCTGTGCCTGATGTGCGCTAGAGGCCGAGGGGGCAGGGACCAGTGCGCATGACCATAACCCGGTGTATAAGTGCGGGGTTGAGCAGCCCGGTGTCTCCAGTGCTGGTAAATATTAACAGACAGACGGAGCTCCTGGTGTAAAGGCGGCTATAAATCAGCAGAAGCGAAGGCCACTCAGACAGCAGGAGACACCACCAAGCGCTCCAGTCCCGCCATAGGTACTCGAGCAAAGAGCAGCTTTCCCAGGACCAGGGTGGGAGGGGGGTGGGAGATATAACAACAGCCTCATTATCACGCTAATCACACACACCTACACACACATACACACTGCTGCTGCCCTCGGCTAATCATTACAAACACGCAGATAACTCCACACTCTCAAACAGACTGCACACAGTGGGCCACTGACACGGGGTAACGAGAATCCTGCGTTTCATAATCTCACCGAGCGCCCAGGAGAACAACAAACAGACCCCTGTGTTAACACACTGCAAATATTCAACTGGAAAGCCGACTCACTGACTTTTCTAAAGAGAACATGGATCCAAGTTAATTATATGATGGAAGTCAGTGTAAGTTAGTCTGAAATATGTAAACACCAGGAGAAAACACCAACATTTAAGATTGTCCCCACATGACATTTATTTACAAAATGGTCTTTTATTTCTCAACTCTTATTATTTCTGATTTAAAGCATACAACAGAATTCATTTCTATTCTATTCTATTCTATTCTATTCTATTCTATTCTATTCTATTCTATTCTATTCTATTCTCATATTTAGATCGGTAATTGATTACGCGTGAAAAAGAGAAAAGGCCCGAGATTAATTTCAGAAGGCTAAAATCAATAAGAAAATCACATCTACCACAGGACACGATCACATAGCTGGCCTCCTTCACCTGCTTCACCTGGGAGCGAATCAGTCGATAAACGAGCTTTCAGCGTCATCGCACCAAAATAATTCACTTTTAAATTGTAAAAAAAATAAAAAATAAATCTCCAAACTATATTAAAAAACAACAACAACAACAACAACAACAACAACAACAACAAAACAAAAAACAAAACAAAAAACCCACAAAAAAAAAAAAAAAGAGAGAGACAACAACAGCAACAGAAAAAAAACATTCGATGTAAATTGTAAATATAGGCTTCTTAAACATGCGATTAGTCATGATAAAGTGAAGGGAAATACTGAACACTGAACAGAACTGAGTGAGGCTTTTGAAAAATGGGCAAACTTATATATATATATATATATATATATATATATATATATATATACACACACACACACACACACACACACACACACACACACACACACACACACACACACATATATATATATATAAACTGTTTTAGGATGACTGTCACGTGGACAGTAGCAAACATTCACTACCCACTCTTAGTGAGGCACCTTCCGCCTCAGAGCAGCAGCAGCTTGACTTTTGAAGAAGTCAAAATAACCCTGTGTGGTTCAATAATCAGTCCAGAAAGTGTTACAGATCCACTGGACGTCATTCAACGATTTAGGCCTCGTTGCACTCCCTATAATTGACTCTGCTTTCCTCAGGGACAAATTAAACAGAGATCTATCAGTTAATTAGTGGATCCAGCGTCACTGGTATTGTGAAAACAGAAACCCAAACTCTATTCTATTCTATTCTATTCTATTCTATTCTATTCTATTCTATTCTATTCTATTCTATTCTATTCTATTCTGAAATTAATTGTGAAGCTGTAATTTCACTAAAGTAAGAGACAGTATCCGTTTCACAGAACCGATACTGTAATGCATGGCTTCAACTTTATAGACATTTAACTTTAGTACATGAGAACTCACTTCTCCCTCGCTGCACACTTCAAAGACAACACCAAAAAAGCCTGATCGGCTGCTTCTACACCATAATAAACACATTCTTAACGATTTCTGGGCGAGGGATCAGCTTACGCACACAGCTCAGAGGTCGATATTTTGAGGTAAAATGACATGAACACTTGTTTCACACAACTCTAAAATCTGTGTTAGGATCTTACAGAGATGCGCTCTGATATCAGGCCACACGTTTGACGCAAGAGCATCGTATTGGCGAGGGACTTAACAACTTCAGTGTCTTTACAGGGGGTGCCATGGCGTACATCTGTCAATTAGGAGCATTTTTTACAAGGAAAAAGGCTCGGTATAGTTCATCAGCACGTTTGATTTCTGGAGGCATGATGTGTCATCATTTCTATTGATCAACCACCATCATTCTAGAAAGAACATTTGTCCTAAATGTTACTTGAAACTTGAATTACAAATATAGCTGGAAAGCTTTTATAAATCCTTTTTTTTTTTTTTTTTTTTTTTGCTCCAACCCCCATTGGCCCATTGTTAAATACGGATATGGTAACATTCAGAGCAAATGATTCTGCACTTGTTTTTTTTTTGTTTGTTTCTTTTTCCCTCAACAACACATTCAGAAGAGAAAAAACAAAAAAATGGGCTTTACCAAGGCTCCGCTCACCTGCGAGCCTGAGCGCACTCATGCGTTGGAACTCAGGCTCCTGCAGCCATTTCCACATTCGGCGGAAGGTCTCTCTGCCAGACTTCAGCTTGGACCAGGGTTTGGGGTTTCTCAGCAGATCCGAAAGGGTCCCTTGGGACCTGCAGAGGACCCGCTGGGCAAAGATGGCCTGAGGGATGCTGTAGCGCTTCAACTCCGTGGTGATCCTCTGAGCCACCTCTTTGGTATTCACCTCCTCCATCTGGCCCCCAGAAACGCCACCTCCCGGACCGCCGCCCCCCTGCTGCCCCGGTCCGGATGCCTGCTCCCGACTGTTTCCCAGCCCTTGGCCGTGGCCCTGCGCGCCAAGGTGAGCGTGCGGGTGATGGTGGAGGCCGTTGATTTGCACCATGCCAGCTGAGGAGCTCATGTGCTGCTCCGAGTGTCTGCCGAGCATCGCCGGGTGGTGCGCCTCAAATCCGCTCGGGGTGAGCATCTTCTCACCGGGTATGGCGGCACCCGGGTGAGCGTAAGGAGGGATTCCGGCTTGGTTGGTGTGTATGCTGGCCAGACCGGAACCAGACAACGGAGAGAGGCTCTGTCCCATGCAGGGATCCTTATGATGATAAGCGGGGTACAAGCTGTTCATAGGCGCCAGACTCCGGTCCTCCCGCATTAACGTGAAGCTGCCGCTGACGCTCCCGGGGATTCTTTGAGAATGAGGGTGAGGATGGTGGGGATGATGGTGGTGATGATGATGCGGGGGAAACTTGTCGGATACAGTGGAGATGGGAGGTAAGGGCTGCAGGGGGGTCAGGGTGGTGTAAGTGCTGCTTGCACTCATACCAGGGGGGGCTTCACACATACTGATGGCTGGATGCAGGTGTCCGGGATGATAGTCTCCGCTGTCCAGCAGGGTCGCCATGCCCATAGCACGATGGCTCAGACCCCGGGGGTTCGGGCGGGAATGTGGACTGTGACCACTCAGCAGTTCACCGTGACCGGTCACAGACTCATGGCTCACTCCGTGCAGGTCGCCAATATTCTCCATCGACAGTGCGTTCATGATCCGGGTAGCGCTGGTGACAAACCATCTATCTGACCTACCGAAGCAAGTTGATGTCCATGAAGTTCACAGGTCCAGTATAGTTCAGCTTTCTTTTTGTTGTTATTTTTCTTTCAGCAGCCTCCTTTGCTTTTGCCTTCTGTCTGCCCTAATATTCACCGAGAACAGTGGATGCCCCCCCCCCCGCTCCTACCTCTGGCGCTTACTTTGCAGAATGGAAATTCCTTTTTCGAATCCTTTGATTTTTTAAAAAAATTTTTTTTTCCTATTTATAATTTTTTTTTTCTTTCTTCTCTTTATGATTCAAGCCCCCCCGCCGCCAACCAGCTGTCCTTGCGCTCCGGTTGGGTGCCGCGCCATCTCTCTTGTTGTGTGTGTTCAGCCCCTCTTCCACCGCAGCACAGACCCTTGTCTGCACATGCGCAGTGCGCGCACCCAGCTCCTGCCATACGCTCTCCCTCTCTCTCGCTCTCCCCTTGGGTCTCTCTCTCAACAACACAAAGGCACGCCCACCGCCTTCTTGCTCTGACGTCACTATCTTATTAAGGACGAGATGTATCAAAGCGCCTGCTTAACGCTGAGCTGTTTAGCGACCTTTAGCTTCTGATTGGAATACTATAAATGAAAGCTGAATTTGTGCTTACATCATCACGTATATATCAACGCAAATGTGCTGGAAACAGTTCATAATGTTGTCTTGTTAACAGCTGCTTAAAAAAAAATGTAAATTCATTAGGACTCTTAATGAGAGTCTGTCTTCAGTCCTCCTTAAATTATTAAGCGCAAATGAAGTAAACTTCCGGGTTCATTTGAAGTTGATTTTTAACTCGGGAGTTCTGGCATTCAAAACATTAGATTCTCCAATGCAAAGACAACAGAGACCACAAAACGACCACGACCCCCCCCCCCACCTCTCTGCCAAATATGTGGCGGTTTAACCAAACGAGGAAGATTTATCTTTTGATAGAAGAAGATGAGCAGATGTGGCTTTTGTTCAACCATTAGGCTTAACGAACCAAGCCCAGCATTACGCACACACACACACACACACACACACACACACACACACACACACACACACACACACACACACACACACACACACACACACACACACACTGTTCACATTCAATCAAGTTTCTTTCCCTTTAGACAAATTATAAAATTGGCGGAGTCACTCAAATACTTATATAAATAAAACAACACGTGTAATTTCTTGATGCAACGCCATATTTATTTTTGTCTGCAGATATTTCTAAGCCATACAAAGTCTACACCCTCAAACACAAACAAAGCACCTTTAAAGAAATCCAAAAGCAATGAAAGAAATGACACGCTGAGGCAGAACAGGACTGATTGTGGTGCGTTATGACACATTGGTTAAACTCATCAAACCTGCAGCCGGATAAATGCTGGCCCCTGCTTGTATGTCGGGGGGGGCGGGGGGGTGTTGGCCTAATAGAGCGGTAGAGCAGGGCGTCCTCAGTCCGCCGAGGTGACAGATTGCAGCGGTCAGTGTCCTGCTGGACCCCCTGCTGAATGAGGGACATGTCAAAGGTGACGCTTCAAGACTCCCAAAGCCAACATCTGCGGGGGGACAGATTAACCTTTCAGACTTTTCCGTGTCCAAGACCTGCTAGGGGCCCCGCATCTGTCAGGGTCCCCACAATAGACCCAGCGCTCGGTTGACTGAGTTGAACAAAAGGAAAGAAGAAAAGAGAAGAAGTTAAACTGTCTCTAATGGGAAGTCAATGTCAACGGCGTGTGTGTGACGTGTGTCGAGACAAAGGGACTCTAATTCCTTGAAGTGTGGCTGTCCAACCGTGTGGGACATAATGGACTTGAGATTCAGGCAAACAGGGCTGACAACAGGGAAACAAAAACACTGGAGAGTTACGCACAAATTCATTTTAGATGGTGTAATGTGCTCCTAAAGTTGTCAATTTAATTTCACTGGGATTAAACCTGGATCATAGTGTTTAGGACTGCATTAAAAAATTGAACATATTTTATAAAAAAAAAAAAAAGAAAAAAAGATTAAAACTCGCCGTCGAAACAACTTTCAATACACAGTACATTATGCAATTAATTCTGTTTTTTGTGTCGCTGCACACCCGAGTGGACTCGGAGACAAACGAGACGCAGAAAGAACGGCGGCTGTAAAGGACAGGGTTTGGCCTTACATGGCAGCAAACCTCATCTACACATTCTCATACGGATCGATAGACTCTTACCACGTCTCAACAACCCGAGCTCTGTGTCGATGCGTGTTGGCTCTGTGTACCCCCATTGTACCGGGGTACACAGATACAGGCCTGGGCCCAGGAGCCAACCACATTTACTTGGGACACGTTTTTTTTTTTTTTTTTTTTCTCTTTCTCAAAAGGATGCATTTCACGCAGGATTCAATCAAATTGTTTCAAAAGGAAACAGACACAAACACAACGAAATGTAGGCCTCCTCCGCAGAACTGTACGTCCCCTGGATTAAAAAACAAACAAACCCCACATTCTTTCGTTTTCGTTATAGAAAAACAGGCATTCTTTTAAAGCAAAATCAAGAAATAACTGGAATGAATGTGCCAATTACGTTTAGGTTCCGCAATTATTATTTATCAACTGCATCAATCCTGTGCAGCCGAAGCAGAGACGCGCACGCAGAGGACCGTGGGTCAATATTTCGCCAGCTCCACACAGCAGCACTGCGGGCATTATAAGGATTTTCAAAACGACAATGTTTTGCTCCAAATTTTATAAACGAGACGACTGACTTGAGTTTATCATGCAGCCTATGCCGAACAAACCTTTATGAAAAAAAAAAAGGTGTATGTACACAGAAACTAAATTAGCCTTCTTAAAATAAATCCCATTGCTGTTGTTTTATCCTCTTGAGTCATGATCTAATTTATTGATTAAACTTAAAGGTTTCATGTTCCATAAATATTGCTGCTTTGGAAATCTATTGTGTGATTCTTTTTTCCTCTCCAAAAAAGCAAGAATATTCGTGGAAAAACAGGCCCAAAGATTTGAATAATAAAATATCTGAGAAGAGATGTAATTTTTCGGTGACTTTTCAATAAATTAACCTTGCAGTGTTTGAAGCTAGACTTTAAAAGCACATTGGAAGAATAACGCCTGAAAACACTCCACACCACGCCAATCAATACTGAATAAAATTAGAGTTCCTGGAGGAACTCAGGCTCAGGTCTTTAATATATTTTAATAGCAAACTTAAAAATAGGCGCTATTATACTGTCTTTGCGTTATTTTCGGTCTGTATTATGAGTTTGTTTATCATGTAGTTTTATTTAAATGGTGCGATTATATAACTTCGAAAGGGAATTGCTTTTTTATGAATAAAGTATAAATGAACAATAAACAAATAAGTCAAATGACTAAAGCAGTAAGTGTCGTTTTAATTTGTTTTATTCTACGGGGCTGTAAAAATAAGCAACCGTAAAAAATAAGCATCATAAATAAATAATCACTATTTCAACTCCATTGACAAGCCGTTGGCAGGCAACAAGCCAAGATTACATTAAGAACTAAAGAGGTATCGTCTTGCTGAAATCCTTAAATCCCGCATTAGAACATTTAAGTAGAATTTGGGTGTTGTGAATCAAAATATTTGAAGGACACACCCAAAAGCGGAACTTATAAACGTTAATTTAATGATGAAAAAAAACTTGGATTTCCAAATCGATTATGGAATTCACTGAGTCTTCTTCTTAATTAATAAAAAATGCCATCATGGCCGAGCAGCAGATGCCAGACCTGCTGCCTTGCTCAGTGGTAAATCAACTGCCTCTATCCTTGTGTTTTTCCGCGTCACCTGCTCTGATTCGTGTGCTCATGTGAAATTAATAAGACATCACTTTACATTAAGGTATCCATATGCCGCCTAATTACGTCCTGTAACTTTGGTAAGACTCCAATTAGGACAACGAAACCGTGTCAACGATAGCCAAACCAGCCCCAGTGTTGGTCCAAATGTGCTCTTCACATCCAAATGACGTCAGACTCACATAGATTTGTGAACATTAGTAATCAATACTAACAATGAAAATGTGGAAAATAAAAAGGGTCTTCTAAATTTCAAATAACGCTAGAAAAAAAAAAAAAAAGTTTGGTGCTCTACTTTTTCTCCTTTGACAAAAAAAGGCATTTTAAGATGAATTAATTGTTGCAATAAAAATATATGTTATGTTGTGAATTCACAGGCATCATTTGACAGATTACAATTAATGCGAGGACAAAGTATATTTGAAAAAAAAAAAAAAAAAGACGAACAAGTTCCAGATTATGTCCTTAGATATTACAGACACTTTACTACAAACCAGAGCAAATTGTTAAACCTATATACATCTCAGTATTCTACTTTATTTCAGGGATCTATTTTCATGAATAAATCAATGATTTACAATTGTTTATTTGTTAATTTTTTATTCTGTCAAAAAATATTAATATATTTACATCTGATAGTAGTAAGGGGTGGGGCATCTTTCAAATATAAGACGTGACAACATTTTATCACAGTTTCTTCAGCTTATACATTTAAATTCAGCATATTGTCTACAACTGTAGTTTCAGATAAATGCCTACATAATAAGTTTATTTTTGAAAATATGTGTCCATGTACTTCCTCTATCAACTCCTTTCAGGAGTAATTACTGTTAATATTCATGTCTTACTTTTGGAAGCAAGTTTAATCAAACGAATCCTTAACAAACAGCAGAAAAAAATCAACCAGTCGTTATAGTATAGCCTACATACCGCGGTTTAGACATTGAATTGTAATTCTTGACGACCTGTGTGACCATATATTGAAGCCATCATGCAGATGTTACAGCCTGAAATGTGACTGTAAGTGAGGGCGCAGAGGAACTGTGCGTCATGCTCGGACGGCACACCTTCGACCACATTCTCAGCAGGGTGCAAGGGAGCAAAACTCCTCTCCCTCTAAGACACACACACACACACACACACACACACACACACACACACACACACACACACACACACACACACACACACACACACACACACACACACACACACACACACACACATAGCGCGTCCACAAGCGCGCACACTTTACCGCAGTATCCTGTCATGCCTCCCTAACAGCTTACTCCGGTACAGCCGCGCATAGACAGATCCTAAATGCGAATTCATATAAATTCTTTTTTTTTTTTTTTTTTTAACTCCATCATACATTAAAAAAAAAAAAAAAAAAAAAAAAAAAGAAGATGATGCACTCGCATCCGCGCTCTTCTCCTCCGTGTGCGCTTCCCCATCCCGCCCTGTCCCTCGCCCTCCACCTTCGTCGTTCGGCTTCCTTTTCAGCGCTGCCAGAGTCCTAAATCCCGACAGAAGTAAACATCCTCAGGCGTCTCCGTTCGTTCCCAAACGCGAACTATCCGTATAAAACCTTTCTTTCCCGGCTCCGGTGCGTTGCTTCTCTCCGTGCTTTTCTCGATGCAGACGCATTTGAATAGCTGGCCGGTGTTGTTATGAATCCTTGCTCGCTGGAAGAGAATCAGTATGCAAATTGTTTCAGTATCAATCGAAAGGTTCGATCCGCCTGAGCGTCAGCCCCTTTGGCACAAGAGGCTCCTTTGCTGCATAAATGTTTATAATGATCTCATATATTAGAACGCAGACGGAGGAGGACATGCTGGGCTATTATTAAGTTGTAGCTAAAAGATTCTTTAACAGGATACATTTACATTTGTCTTTAGTTAGGATGTGTGTTTGTGTGCTGTGTTTAGATTAGGTGTGTGTGTGTGTGTGTGTGTGTGTGTGTGGCATCTAAATGATGCAACTCAGACTTAAACACGTCTTTATTTCTTCAAATATCTCTAAACCTATTACATTTTAGAGTTAGTATTAACTCAGCTTAGAATTTATCCAAAAGGCAGACACAAGTCTTTCCATAACATCACGACACAAGTTCAGTTTTTCACATGTCCCTGCTTGTCTTGCATTTTAATGGGAAACTAAATTTTGAGTTATGTGACATTGAATCCAACAAAAAAAAAAAAAAATTGAGTTTTTTCATCTTGGAGTTTGTGTATTTGTTATGTTTGAATAAGCCTGAAGAACATAATCCAGCTTGGAGGAGTTGTAACAGGGCTGACAAAAATGAGGCAGAATAAAAGTTTTGTGTTAGGAG
The DNA here is from genome assembly GCA_013358685.1 of Antennarius maculatus. Taxonomy (NCBI): domain Eukaryota; kingdom Metazoa; phylum Chordata; class Actinopteri; order Lophiiformes; family Antennariidae; genus Antennarius; species Antennarius maculatus. Next base: position 2,699,077 of record CM023606.1, read on the forward strand.
GGAGAGGAAATAAAAAAATAAGTAATGGGTTGACATGTAAGGGCAGAATACTGGGGGAGGAGAGCAGGAGGGAAAGGAGTGGGAGCAGAAAAAACCAAAACACCCCCCAAAACCTGAGTGACTCCCAGTATGGGGTTCTGAGAGTTAAGGCAATCAAGAAGAGGACGACTATGATGAAGGAAATGAGAGAAGGGGCAACAAGAGGTGAAAGGGATGGTTGAAACAGGGGCAGGGAGAAGGAAAGTGTGGTCAGGAGGAGATAAAGCAGAGAGTCCGTTATCCATCTGTTCCAAGGTTAGGGTTTGACCAGCTGAGGGGGTCAGAGGTGAAAGGTCATTGACCCACTGGCCAGAGGGCTCTGCACATGCAGGTACACACTGGGGACAGGATTATAAAACACATTAAAAAAAAAAGAGGATGCTTTATGTTTGTGCGCAGAAGGACAAAACATTTCATTCTCCAAAAAACAAAAACAAAAACAGGTATATAGTTGGTTGAAACAGGTGAAAATATTAATACATTTTATCCCTATTGATTCATAATTTAAATGTTGTTTGATTTCAGATTTGTGGACTTTACTCAGTGTGTTCAATGATAACAAAATACCCATGACCTTGTTAGCGATGGAGTTTGCCCTGTTATGTAAATCTGATTACATTTTAATATTGAGCAATTCAGGGACTTTTGCTAGAGTGAATGTGTCCAGTAGAGATTAGACTGACATTTCATTTACTGCCTTTTAGGTTGTGACAGGGATGTTTTACGTGTATTTATATACATATCTGAGATCACACACAAACAGATTAAACTCTTTCTGTTGGTCGGTCAATTGAAACCAAACAGTGTGTTTCAATACTGTCCTGGGTTTTTGTATCTGTAGTTGTCACACTTGTAGGAATGATCTTAAAACATGTTTTTGCATTTATTTCTGGTTGTTGAACTTGCATAACAATTTAAAAAAAAAATAAAAAAATCATAAAGAGAAAATAAAGAGAATCAAAATCAGTTTTTATTGTTGCGAAGCAGCAGTGTTGCAATTATTTGTCCTACATGGTGGTGAGACTACAAACATTTAACGAAACGCCAATTGTAAGAGAATCAAATGAGGTTGCAGTGATTGCACAGGGGCAGCAGTGAGAGAGTGTCTCCTCAAAAAATAAATGCTCCATTTAAATTTTAATAACTTTTTGAACAGGTCGGTCCCTCTTGATCAGTTAAGATCATCTCATCCACTTACACCAGAGGAGGTGCCATATTTAATAACAGTCCAAATGTTCATAGTGATATGTGTGCAGCACACAGTGTGTGATGATTTAACAAGGCACTTAGCGGTTAGGTCAAGAATCTCTGTCCTCTCATTGTGCCTGAAAATCTATACTTCAGAAAGGGGATTATATATTTCATGTCAACAAGAGACTGTCTTCTCTTATGTGTGCATGTGTATGTGTGAGCAGCGTCTTTTCACATTTTTCTGATAACTATGGCTATAATCTATTTAGCAAATCTAGATATTTGTCTCAGTCAGCGGGGGTGTTATACATGGACAAGTCTTAAAAGTGTTTTTTGGTCCAGATTGGACAGTCATTATTTTGTCACTGAATATAACCATATTGGAATTCTAGGTTTAATCAAAGAAACGGGCTTACTGTCAAGTTTTCCCCAGTAGCTACAGGCAAGGTGACTGATTGGTCATGTTTTAACAAATATATTTTAATAATGAGCCATGGAGACCATGTTAATAACTTTTTGGTATTTGTTTCTGAATACTAGTACAGTTTGACTTTCTTTTTTACACTTCTCTACTTCTATTTAATAACCTTTTAAATTTCTAATGCAGAATTGTAAGACCTGGAATTCTATGATGAAAGCACGTTGTCTTGAATTTCTATAAATATACAAATTCATCCAACTTCATTCAGCATTGATTGCTGGGCTCTTGTTTCCTGGTTCAATATCGTGTTAGTATTGACCCAAAACATCCTTGTGTGTCACCGCCTTAACATGAGGAAACACATGACAGGTCTATTTAAAATTTTTACCCAGAGATATTAATTGAATTTCTTCTAGTCATATTAAGGTTTCAGTGTGCTGATGAGAGCCTGTCAGTGCAGGGGATGCACCTCTGGATGAACATATGTTCAAAAATGTCAGAATAAATGCTTGTCACATGCATTTATTTTATGTCGAATATCATAATTTACGATTCTTTACATGGTGAGTATAGTGGCACTGACGTGTTTGGGGGTCTGTGTGTGTTTAGAGGGTATGGAGAGGGATTTGTATAGAAAGTGACTGGAGTAAGGACAATGATAGCTGCATCTGAGAGAGGATTACACGGGTTCCCCCTGTCATCACATACCTGCCATTATGGGATTACTGATGCCACTTCCACCTCCTTCATTCAAAGCTCTGGTGCTGAGCTAAACATTCAAAATACCACCATATTTATGTAGGGTCAAAAGCCTTAACAGGCGAGGCAATGAGGGCGATCCTGTTTTGATCAACAGGTGTAAAGCAGCCTCTTTCAGGGTCCAGACTGAACGCACCTGTGGTGTGTAGATAAACATGATCTTTCTGGTTACCTAATTATTAGCAAATTGTCGACGTGGATGTGGTAAAAAGCAAAATCTATACCCATTGTGTAAACAGAAATACACACAGAAGCCATATAAACGTAATTTTACTGCAAAAATCGTGAATGCATAATATACAGACACATTTTATGAGATCAAAAAGTGAATGGAGCTACGATTGTGGCTCACAAAGCACGGTCACACCCTGCTGGTAACAGTTAATACTGATTTGGCACAGTCTCTGGTGATATCTATTGTTCATTAGTCATTGTTATACTGCTCTGATGTAGCTGTAATGGGCTTTAGATGTGTCAACTGGCTCCATAAAGACCCCTGTTTAGTAACAGCCACAGCTTAAATGCTCTTAATGTGCTGCCGAGGTGTGGGGAGGGTCCAGGAGCTGTAAATCACAGAGACATGTATGTGTGTGTGTGTGTGTGTGTGTGTGTGTGTGCACATGTATTTGTGTGTATATTGGGGAGGGAGGTTGGGTCAGTAGTGATATTGGAGGTGAAAAAAAGGAGCAAGTGGAGAAGAAAGGAAAGGGAGAGGAGAGAGGAGATGAAAAGAGAGGGGTGAGGAGGGAGGTGCGGTTCAGGGACAAGGGGAATGGAATCTGTGTGTGTGCATTCTGACGATGTAGGGGGAGCGTCGCCTCCAAACTAGACATGTTTGCACAGGACAGGTTCACATAGTCTCTTATATAAGTACACACACACAGACACACGCACACGCACACACACACACACACACACACACACACACACACACTATAGTTTAATCCGCTGAATGTCTCTTCCCAGTAGGGACAGAGCAAACAGACAGCAGCAGCTATCAGCCTCTCCATTGTATTCATCTGATCAGTAATCTTCAATGGTTAAATCATTATCCATCCGCCGCCATAGCAGAGGGCCAAGCAAACACTACTGGGCTGTCACCAGGCAGTACCAGTCTTTAATATTTTACTGACACACACACACACACACACACACTGAAACTCCTCAAGTGTTGCATTAACTTTACCTTCATGAACATCTCACAGGACTGCATTGACAGGTATAAAAAAAAATACATCGTACACTCATGATGTACCTTCATTGTATGCGTGTGTACCGAATACTCTCTCACACACACGCACACACACACACACACACACACACACAGAAAGAGTGAGAGTTGTTGCCATCTTTGGGTTGGAGGGGCCTCCATCACTTCCAGCAGGATACTGGGGCAAATCTAATTGCAGGTAAATGTACAGTGCTGCTCTCTGTGGCTCCTGTGTGGAGAAGATGGGAGGAGAGGCCCAGCGACATGGTTAGTATTGGTCGGGATGACTGATCGGCCCTCCCATAACTACATTAGACTGTGGAGAAGTGGCTGGCTCCGTTTCCCTCCCTCTTACACGCCACGGATGCTATCCGATTGCCTCCCAATTCCTCCGCTCCCTCAGAGATGGCAAAGGGAGTACGGCGGGGCTTTGGTGAGGCTTCTAGTGAGGGGACACTAGCCGTGACCTGTCCCTGCCATGCATCCCTGTGTATCGACCTCCAATAGAGAAGCCCCGTGGTTGACTGGAGCATATTAGCGGACCGTCGCGTTGGAGGTAGACCAGGCCCAACAGAAGGATCTGCCATCTTAGATCTGATCAGAGGTTATTAGCAGTTAAGAGCCGCTGTGGATGAGGGGAAGAGAGACATCATTTACAGGGTCAGAGCGTGGCCACACAGAGCCAGCTGGGCAGTGCACAAACTCACAGTAAAAAAAAAACACACATATAAGGCTACGCGCGCGCACACACACACACACACACACACACACACACACACACACTGGACAGTTAAGGGGCGGCTCATTACTCAGTGAGAGCTCAGGTTTCCAGTGTAGACCTCTCCATTAGACCCCCAGTTAGTGAGAAATGAATGGCTACAGGTTCTCTGGACTCATAAACCATCCAAACATCCTCAGCAGGAGAAAATGAGACACGAATAAAAGGAGGGAGGGGATCCCAGAGGTAGTGTGTGTGTGTGTCTTTGCGTGTGTGTGTGTGTGTGTGTGTGTGTGCGCAAGAGAGGGTTGTGGGGTTCTCGGGGTCGTTGAGATGGAAATGTCCAGCTGGCCGGCCGTCTGCTGCCTGACCTCTGAGCTCAAGGTCAAAAGCCTGGGCCCCCAACCAACAGACCACTGACCAACACACACATACAGTGTATATTTAGACACACACACACACATTGAATATCTGTATATGTGTATTTATGTGTGTACCTCCAGAGAGGGGGAGAGGAAGTGTGCACTCTGCTGTGTACGCTACATGTAATTGATCATTTAATCTGGCTGACATCATAATCCCCGACGCGTGTTTAACTAACTGGCTGACCAGCAGAGGAGACGAAGGGGCAGAGTAATTATCTCATTTGGATACATTAAAAATGAAACATCGCTCACTATTACCTCGGCGCCACGAGTCACAAATCAGTCGCAGTGGGCATCAAAGAGTGTGTTTGCACGTATGATTGAGTTAAAAAAAAAAAAAAAAGGACGTTGCGTGTTGATTATCATGTGTTCACATGCGTGTTGGATGAACGCGCATCGATACATTGCACCTCGAGAGTCGGCCATCACACAATCCAACCTGCAGTAGGAGTGAGCTAAAATGGAGACTGGTGCATGTGTGTGTGTGTGTGTGTGTGCTTCTGTATTCATCTGCAGTATTACACTGGTGTATGGATCTGCAGGAGGCCCATAATGCTAAAGAAAGTTAACCACAAATCAGCAATATTGCAGGGAAAATAATATTAATAATAAAAAAAAAAAAATCAGCGGAGAGATGAGAATATGAGGGGGGGATATGCAGCGGACACAAGGAAAAGACATATCATTTTGTTTCAAACTGCGCATTCAAAGCCAATTGTTAAAAGGACGGAGTTCCTCACAAAATGGCAATCAAATTAAATGGCAGCTGAAACAAAGAAAAACGGACCCGTGCATGCGTCCTTGTGTGTCTGTGTGTGAGTGAGTGCGCACATCAGGGTCTTAGGAAAATTATTGTTATTGATTTAAAGGCGGAGGAACGTGGAAATGTTACCAGATGGGACATTTAGCTTTGAGTGGCTTCAGATGAGACGAGTCATTCTCGAAAGGCCAGGGCAAAGAGATGCAGCTAAAGCACATCAAAACACAAACGGCTGTCCAGACCTTCCCTCAGGATGAATCCACCATTCACCATCAAATTCTGAGGCGTATTGATTCATGAGCACAGAGGCTTCAGCCAGTCGGCTGAATTCACAATGTCTACATTTACTAAAACAGCTATTTAACAATGATTATTTTCTTTCCATTTATTTGATTTTGTTTCCCTCACACTTGGCCAAGCAGCTTCATGTGCAATCACTAGGATTAGTTTGGAATAACAACGCTAGAAAATGACCATCACATAAATAAGCGACATTTGAAATGTTTCACAAACTTATTCACGTTTTTCACCCGCACACACTTCACTGGCTGGCGTCATCCTCACTGACGCTATGATGATGATGATGATGATGATGATGATGATGATGATGTTCTAACCAATGAGGATAGATGTGGGGTAAGTTCTGTTTTCAGAGCAGACCATTGTCAGTGACCACTGACCCCCGTCTGTCTGTTCCTGTTCAGGCTAGGAGACTCTCAGTAGAGCTCTTCACATTACAACAACAGCTCAATAGACACAAACTTCAGCATGCTGCTGCACACACACACACACACACACGCACACACGCACACACACACACACACATGCCTGCACATAGATATTCATTAAAATTAAGTGCACCTTAAAACATCTGGAAATATAAATACACACACACACACACACACATACACACACACACACACACTGGCAGTCTGGTGTTCTTCAAGTTAATTTGACACAGAATCGATTCGGTCCCTCATCATCTCAATAATGATAGAAAAGATGCTAAATGCAATAGAATCTCTGAAATCTAATATTTTGGGGTCAAATCGTTTAATGAAGAGCAATCTGACTCTAGACTTTCACCGTTCATACTCTATGCCATCCATTAAAATGATGTTTGTTTGTTTTTTTTTCCAGATGCGTTGCATTAAGTTTATCTTCGAACAATTCTTCAAAATTGTAATAAAAGAGTTCGGTGAAAGAAAGGTCAGAATTAAAGACAAAGTAAGTTAACGTTTCCAAATTAACACCAGGTAATAACACTTGTTTTATGTAAGTTACACTCAGTATAAAGACACACACACACACACACACACACACACACACATCTTTGATTGATGAGTAAAACTCTTTTATTGTGTATTTGATTAGATGTCACATTGGATGGTCTGAACATGAAAAACTTAAGATGCAGTCGATACCTTATATTAACCTTTAGATGCTCCGTGCAGCCGCAGCAAATTTATAGGCTCAATGAAATATTACAACCATATACAAAGATGGTTTAATGTGACCACATTAGCTTCTGTAAAGAACATTTCTGAGATCTTGATATTAAGAAACACTAGAAGCATGCTTGTGCATTATTTGTGACCAGGTACAAAATAACCCTTTGGCTGACATTTATTCCTACAGAGGCTGATAATGACAGTGATTGTGTGTTTGAGCTGCAGCTTAGTGAAAAGGGACCTTTGAGTTGTTTATTTTCACAATCACGTGCAACAATCATACTTTAACCTTACATGAGAGTGCTTTGGGGTTCCGTACGTGTGTGTTTCCGAAAGTGTGCTTATGTTTGTGTCTGTGTGATTACCCATGTTGTTATCAGCAGCAAGCCGCCATTCACTCCAGCTGAAATGAAAGGTTCTGTCACAAAGCAGTTTCTTTGTTTCCATGGTGCTATGATTCTGTCAAAATCCCAGAGAAAACAGAGGGGGGAGCAGAAAAAAAAAAAAAAAAAAAAAATCAATGTCCCCCATCACCAGCAGCAGTCTCAGCCTTGCAGGCAGTATCATGCAAGCTCCCTCACCAGAAAGTACATACAGAGACAGTGGGAGATAAATAAACAGATAGCAGGTTTTGTTTTAGCAATGTAAATCTGTGATGTTAATGTGATTAATACACAGAAAGTCGTGCACATCAGTATATTCTGAATATTTTTAATAGCAGGAGGCAAAAATCCCAAGAGGCGTTGAGAAAGATGTTTTGCATTTTTTCGTAACACTGATCTAACCGGTAAATTCAAAAACACCTTGTCAATATATTTACCAGCTGCAGTGAATGAGAAGAGCAGGCTGTGTAATTTGCTCTCATCTCTCAGCAGGTCATTGTTATTAGAGGATGTACCTGTTCTAGTAGAAAAAAGGTCAACAGAAAGAAAACCACACACAGGTAAGGAATAGCTGACTGGGTATTTAATGCTGTTTGTCATGTTGTAAATATGCTTTCTAGTGTTTTGGTGACTTAAGGCAAGTTTATTGGATGTGAAAAGCAATTGAGCCTTAATTGAAGCTCAATAACAAATATTTATATGGCTGCTGCTTTATGGCATGTGGCTAAAATCAACACTAATAGTGATTAGGAGGAGATGCTGTAGTCAAATTTTAAAAACCTGAAAGTGTTTTAAAACATTATTGCATGTTCATTATACAAAGGTACACATTAACGACAGAGGGAACAGATTTTAATGTGGTTCTGAGTTTTCCGAAAGACGGTCTTTGAACTGAAATTGCATGTGAGACATAGAACACTTTTAATGGATAACTTCTTGGGAAAGTACTGTCATAGGAAAAAAAAAAAAGAATTCAGACAGGAAGCAAAGGTTTTCTGGTGAAAATTATCAGACTGTTCAAAGCTAGTAATTTTATCTGTTTGAGCATGTTCATTTTGGCTTCAAAGTGAATTCAGAAGTTATTTGCTTGTTCTGTATGGGTGATACACTGAACAGTCCAACCAGTGGTTTTACTCTGATTCACAGAGGTGGTAATAAAAGCCCATGAATGTAATGCGGGAACAATTAAGGCAGTTTGGAAGAATTCTAGTCATAACATTTTGTGAATTTTTTTATTACAGATCATGAATAAAATTTTACTTGATGTAATGTTTGTGTCTGTGAAATTTTATGTATTTCATTTTATTGATGTTTCCTATTTTGTTGTTTTATATACCTTGTTTTTATGAGACTGTTAACAATAAGATACTAATGGACAAGCAAGTTTTTTTTTCAGATCTGAAAATATGTTCAACTCAAAAAATCCTTTTCAAACAAGGGAGATGAGAGAGTAGATGATGTTTCTTCAGGGATGACGGGTCTTGAGCTGCAGCAAGATATGTCTTCTAACTGGTGGCGGCGGCTGATGATTCCATCAGTTGTAATGTGAAGAGTAATGTTCTTTCTAATATTCTTTCTGACTGTTAATTTGAATGAATGTAGAGGCAAATTGGACAAACGGTTCGGAAAATGAATGAATGAATGAACTGGTGCTCCAAAAAAACAAAACAAAACACTTAAGCTAAAGATGAAAGTATTTAAATACCCCTCTCCAAGGAGATTTATTTTAAATAAAAAAACATTTTTTGCATCTAAACCATTCAAAAGGAACTAATGGAAAAGGATCAGTTCACAGATTTATTAGAAATATTAGGTTTATTGTGAGATCTCACAAGGCCAGAGATAAAATTTTACATTTTTGAAATTCCAAACATAAGACAAAAATGATAAAATCAGTTTTGTATGTGCTAAAAGAGATGGTCCTCAACTCTTGAAGACTGAACTGAAGAAAGGATTCGGTGAAATGTGTGTTTGTGTGTGTGTGTGTGTGTGTTTCCTTCTACTTGCAACTAATGTGAAGCCATTAGTGTGTGCATGTTTATTTGTGTCCCTCTTAGAACCCTTTCCATGCTTTTAAGACACTCATCAAGATTCTTCAAGGCTGCAGAAACACACAATGGACAGTCCGGAACACGGGTCCTGTGTGTGTGCGTGTGTGTGTGCGTGTGTGTGTGTGTGTGTGTGGGGGGGGGGGGGGGGGGCTCTGGTGTGTGTGTGTTTGTGTGTGTGTGTGTCCGTGTCCGTGTGTGTGTGTGTTTACAGTGTGTCTATGTGTTTTTAATGAAAGACCACTTGGTGTACTTCAACGAAGCTCTCCAAAAGTTGAGGACAGGGCATCAAACCCAGTCATTAAAGAGGCTTTCACCAAAAAATAAAGGGGAAGGTGAAGAAGATGATGATGATGAGGACAATGATGAGGAAGACGAATACGAAGGAGGAGCGGTGAGGAAATGGAGTCCTTGCTTTTATCTCTTTAGCTCCTCAAGGCTTAAGTAAAGTTTTAGGAGTTTAGAGCTAACAGGTAAGAGAAAATAGGTAAACATAGATAGATAGATAGATAGATAGATAGATAGATAGATAGATAGATAGATAGATAGATAGATAGATAGATAGATAGATAGATAGATAGATAGATAGATAGATAGATAGATAGATAGATAGATAGATAGATAGATAGATAGATAGATAGATAGATAGATAGATAGATAGATAGATAGATAGATAGATAGATAGATAGATAGATAGATAGATAGATAGATAGATAGATAGATAGATAGATAGATAGATAGATAGATAGATAGATAGATAGATAGATAGATAGATAGATAGATAGATAGATAGATAGATAGATAGATAGATAGATAGATAGATAGATAGATAGATAGATAGATAGATAGATAGATAGATAGATAGATAGATAGATAGATAGATAGATAGATAGCGGACACTCAACACTATCCAGATACAGACGTTCAAACCCATCTCAGGCAGTCAAATCTTTCTGTTCCTTCTATATTACATCACAGCTATAAATCTTGATTTATTTCATTGATCACAAACAGGTTCTGCAAATACAATTTCAAATTTAAAAGCTAATGCACAAAAAGCTTAAGAAAATCAATTTTTATTCCACTAAAGTGGGCCCATATTGCGAGAAAGTAGACAAAAATCAAAACCGATATATACATTTTCCTGTGAAATCATTTGTTTCTGACTCAACGTAACAAAGTTCGAGAGAACATAAGGCGCATATTTTTTGAGGAAAAACAGTGATGAGGTGTAGCAGAAGTTTAGACCATTAGATTTATTACCCAGGGGCCTCAAAAAAGAAAAAAAAAAACCCCTTGATGGGAAAGTGAGGCATCCCATCTAAAGCAGATTAGAGATATGTGAGCACTCCTCGGTGAAGTCATGCCCCCCCCCCCCCCCAAAAAAAACCCAGCAGCTACCAAACTATAATATTCTATTGAAACACACACAATCAGTGTGTGACCTCTGTGAATTATCATTACTATTACAATATTAATTAAATTTAAAAGCACAAAGAGGCTTTATAATAAAAATACTAAAAAAATCCCTGTTTAACTTTAATTCTAGTTAAGTCACTAATATGACTAAATAAAAATTTTCAGAACTTTCTGAGGTGATTGTCCTCATAGGTTTCTCATATTTCTAACATTCTCTTGCTAATTTCTTTGTCCTCCTTAAAATCTCCCTTGAGGGGGGTATTTTTCAATAGAAATACCAGTAAAAAATAGACATGAGGAAACATTGAAGTCAGTTTCATAATTCACCAAAATATCCCCTTCAGTTCATAAGGTGCTTTTACTCAGTTCACAAAAGGCCTGAGTGTGTTAAAGATGTTCTCTCTCCCCTGTGTGCACACGAAGGAGAAAGATGGATGAAGCAGCGGCGAAAAGTGAGAGATGAACAGTTAATGAGAGATCGAGGTGGGGTAGGAGGGCTTTTTGTGTTGGGTCAGTAGGATTTGGGATGGGGAATGGATGGAATCACTCTGTTGGGTGAGAGTGCCAAAGTGAGTGATCAATGGTGAGAATGGTGGGATGGAGAAAAAAAACAAACAAAAAAAAAAAACGCGAAAGAAGAGGAAGGATGAAAGGGATAATGAGGAAGGAAAGTAAAAGAGGGATGGAGATCAAGGAAAACGAGAGAAGGAGAGAGAAGATGTGAGGGAGGAGAAGGAGTGAGAGAGTCAGGTTATTGATCGCTCAGACCTGTCGGCAGCCAGACAGCCAGGGAGACGTCTGTCCTTGTGCTGCCACTCTCTGCCCTGCAGACACCCAACCCCCCCCCTGCTCCGACCGGGGTGGTGGCGTCAGACCGGGGGCCATGTTTGTGTGTGAATGCACTCCAATCCCGTGTGTGTGTGTGTGTGTGTGTGAGGCATGCTTGTGCTCGGTGCCACGGTTTCCACGTGTGTGTGTGTGTGTGTGTGTGTGTGTGTGTAGGTACTCCTGCCTCTGCATTGGGCCATGTGTCTTCCAGGGTCTCAGGTGTGGAGTATCTTCTCCTCCGTGGAATTAAGTAGGTTCCAGTCAGGAAACTAATCTCATGCTCCCTGTCGCACACAAGACACATCTGAGCAGTATGGATTTTATCAATACAAAGAGCGCCATGTACTGAGGCAATGACGACTCTGTAGTCTGTTCTTGAAGAGCTACTGTCAGCTACACACACTTCTTCCCAACTGCTCTCGTTTTTGGAGAGGATTCCTCTCTTGGGCACGAAACAGTGAAGCACAGATGACAAAAGTATTCAGATGTTTTAAGAAGCCGTTCCTCTGAGCAACACTACTGCAGCGGAAGTGTATGTGAGTGTGTATGTATATATATATGTACTGTATATATATACTGTATATATATACTGTATATATATATATATATATATATCCATCCATGTTCATGCACCGCCGCTGTATCCGTTGTAGCGGGTCACGGGGAGCTGGAGCCTGGAGCCAGCCCTATGTCAACTGGCTAGAGCCAGCTGACATAGGGCGTGAGGCAGGGGACACTCCGGGCACGACGCCAGTGCACCGCGGAGCCACACACAAAGACGGACAACCACGCACACACACTCACTCCTACGGGCAATTTGGGACCGGCCAATCAACCTGAAGCGCATGCTTTTGGAGGTGGGAGGAAGCCGGAGAACCCGGAGAGAACCCACGCAGACACGTGGAGAACATGCGAACTCCGCACAGAGCGGGACTCGAACCCGGACCCGCCTTGTTGGGAGGCGACAGCGCTAACCACTGCGCCACCGTGCCGCCTGTGATTATCAATATTTCATCATTTTGTAATTTAAACTAAAGTACAAGGAAGTCAGAAAGTGTTCATCCAAAATATTTTGTAATTTTGAAAATCTAACGTCTGCATGTTTAATTAAATATTTTAGTCTGAGGTCAAGCATTAAATATTCTATGCTGTACTTCAGAATTCACCTTATGGAACAAATTTGGTCACTTGAGGGTTGTCCCACTGTTTCTCTGCCTCTCCAAATGTCATTACGTTTGTCCATCCATTTCAGCCGATCCTTGTGTTCTAAACCCAGAGAGCTGCAGCTTGACCCAAGAGGTCAGATAATCAGGTGCTCTCCTCTGTGACCTGCAATAACCTACAGTTCAGGGGACATTTTGGTGTAAGACGGGGTCTCTCCTCAGGCTGAGAGACAAGCTCAGATAGCGATAATACTGTGATGCTGTGCTGGTGTGAGATTGATAATTAAAGTTATGGCTTTTCCTGGGATGCAGCACAACAAATTGAAAATGCAGCAAAAGACAAAACAGACAACATAAATATGTCGGTCGCTGATAATCAACTCTAACAAGACAGAGCGATTGAAATTAGCAATCAAATCAGGGCGAAAACGCAAAACACGATGAACTGACCAAATCAAAGTCTTAAGAAGAGGCACCAGAAAAGAGAGGGGAAAGACCGGAATGAGGGAATGTGAGCAAAAGAGAGAAAAAGAAAGAAGCGTAGTAGAAGGTGAATCTGATTTCTCCCGGTAAATTGGACTCCCCCTGGTTTCTCTAATTCACGTTTCTGAGTTACTGCATCGATGGGGAGATGGAGAGGGTGAAGAGAGAGAGAGAGATGGAGAAGAAAGGAGGGGGGGGGGGGGAAGGAAAGACAAATCCATGCAGGGAGAGCGCAGGGAGAGAGGGAGACTGCGGCCACTCTCCCACAGGCAGACAGCAATCAATAAATCAATAGGAAACTGTGGTTGGCTGGAGAGCGGCTGGGGCAGGGAGGATGGAAAAGAGAGAGACCCGAATCGAAGTAGCTCCAAGATGGATGGAGCGAGGAAAGGAATGGAGAAAATGAGGAGGAGGAATAGGGGTGAAGGATATAGAAAGAGTGTGTGGAGGAAAGGTGATTTCAGCAGGAGCTATGAAGGCAAAACGTGTGGAGGTCCAGCAGGCGTGTGGGCTCCCCTCCCCATCCTGCCTAAAGCCCCTCCTGCATTGGTGTTGTTGTGATAGGGTTTCGTACTGTGCAAGGCCCCGCTGTTGTCTGCCCAATGAGTCCAGTGAAGCGCGGCTGTATCTGGGGCCGGGGGAAAGCCGTGGGCCCCCTCTGCCCGCTGGGTGCAGCCTGGTCGACTTGCTCCTTGCGTGGCTGCCTGCCTGCTGGCTTGCCTGGCTGGCTGGACATCGATCTCAGCGGGTTGGAGAGTACAGCTGGACGCACACTGAGAGCTGGGGCTAAATCTGGCTCAGGCTCAATCAACGTTTGCACCTGTCTTTTCCAAAGGGAATTAAATGTAGTAGATAGAGAGAAAGAAAGACTAATGGTGTGTGCGAGCATGTTAGTGTGTCATGTCTTAGTATATGTGTGTGATGGTTAACTTTCGAAGGTACAGAAGGAGTGGAGACTGTAAGGCTGGCTGTGTGTGTGTGTGTGTGTGTGTGTACATGCCTTATCTACATGGCTTCACGTGCAAACACGGCAAGATTTGAGAATTTGTGAAAATTGAATGCTTAAACATATCCTTTCCTTGCCAGGAAAGTCTCATTTTCTATAATAATTCAAAACTTCAGGAAAACATTTCCCATCTTTTTCCCCAACTTTCATGCTTCTTCAGAGTTCAGCTTGGGCTTCAAAACCCAAACTGATTTTCAAATTTTCCATCATCGTATTAGTATAATCTTAACTTCATATGTTCTTCATGATAATCTCAAACATACACGACATACTATGACTTTTATAGTGTTTCTAAGCACATCGATAAAAATGCACCACATGTTACAGGACATTTATTTAGAATATTATGACAAAGTGAACAAATTACCAGGGTCCAACCTTACTTTGCTGCGATATATACAAAAGCAGAACTCTGGATAAGGACATGTAAGAAAGCGGTTGGAGAGACAAAGTCAGCACACATGTTATTATCCAGATATTTTTAAATTATCAATGTGTGGGGATTTAAAACCGCAGCTCTGATTATTTATTGATTATCTCTGACGATTGTTGGATTTGGTTGAAGTTGATGTTTGACTTCTGAAGTGTTTCATTTTCAGCAGATCAGAAATAAATGCTCTCTAAAATGAGAACAGTTCTTTAATTTTATTTTGTCCTGTCCCTCAGAACTCCACTGATGTAATCTTGTACTTTCAAATGATATGGAATTAAAATGTAATTTTTAAAATATATATATATTTGTAGTTTTATCTTTATTTTATCTACATATTTACATTTAAATATAATCAGACGTTAAATGTATGACACCAATGCAACTGTAGAAATTAATTTGTAGAATAAAAGTTACCCCAAACATCATATTGGCAAGAACAAGATGTGTGTAGCCATTCAGCACTGACTCCATTCTACTTGTAGCCATTCTACTCCATTCTATTTAGAAGCTATCGCAGCAACTGTAACAAACAGCTCTCGATTAGCGAGCTGCAAACTCTTTAGATGCTTTACAATTGTTGTCAATAACCATTGTGCAATTAATCGGTTTGCGATGACGGCCATATTAGATGGCTTTCTACAAAGTCTTTAGCGACCGCAGCGTGGCTGTGACGACAGAAATCTACCTCACATGTATAAACAACAATCACTGTCCAATAACTTAACTGTCTACAAAAACTAGCCTTCTGTTTCCTTCTCTTTCCTTTCCCATATTTTCCCCTTTAAATCATCCATACCTTCCTTTCTCCTCCCTTCTTCCTCAGTTTGTCTTTCTTTAACCTTTAATGTCACTGTCTCCTTCTTCCTGCCCTTTCCAGATCTTTTTCTCTCTCCTCTCCTCTCCTCTCCTCTCCTCTCCTCTCCTCTCCTCTCCTCTCCTCTCCTCTCCTCTCCTCTCCTCTCCTCTCCTCTCCTATCCTCTCCTATCCTATCCTCTCCTCTCCTCTCTGGGGTCCCATCCTAGAGAAGCTGCTCCCACCCAGACACAGATGGCCCCCAGATCAGATTTATCAAGACCAGCAGAGCCCTCTGCAAAAGGTCACCCTCTTAAAAGCTGACCGATCAATGGTCCAATTCCTAAAACTAACAGTCATGCTTTTTTTCGACCATGCTCTTTTGTGTGTGTGTGTGTGTGTGTGGGTTTCATCGTGAGTGTGTGTGTGTGTGTCTCCATGTGAGTAGGTGTGTATGATTTTATGCATGCATGTACCTGTGTGTGTGCAGCTCTGAGGACCGACAGGGCCCTGGGTGTTACTAATCGAAGGGCCGTCCCTCAGACGGTCCTCTAATGACCTCTCCCACCTCTAAGAGTGCAACCTTATTGAGACATTACTAAATATTTCAGCAAGTCATTAGCTCATTACACGTCATTATCTACTGCAAGTTCAGCCTGCCAGGATTAGCCGCGAGACTTTTAGCAACTTCTCCGCAGGAAATCAATAAACAACGAACGTTTTCAATCTGTGGGTAGCTGTCAGAAATACACAGAAAAACGCAAACGTGGGTTCATAGATATAAACACACAGACATAATACACACATGGTTTGAAGGATAGGAGCATTTGCCGCACATAATTAGGGGTTTCAAGGTTAAAAACTTGTTCTTTTTAATCGTCTGTGAAGAATTCACAAACAACTGAGTGAAGAAGAAAAAAAAAGAGATTAAATTGAAAGCGAAAAGTGAAAGGTTTTGAAATTCTATCAATAAGGCAAAAAAAATAGATTTCTGTATCATTTTCAACAGTTTTCTAGGTTAGGCTGCCTGTGAAATTGTCTGAAAAATGGAAATTAAAGGCATGAAATCAGCTTTACGCTCACGGCTGTGCCTGAATTTACCAGGAGGTTTTGTTTCTAAGGGTCGGGGGCCAAGGTTGAGTACCTCATCTGTAGTGCTTCGAAGGGTTTGTGTGCTGAACCTGAGCGTGCCTGCTGCCTGGGAGCGACATGATCACGGCAACCATGAAACCTCTTTGACACACTTTAGGAGTCACTTAACAATGAGCAGGGTGTGAGTGGTTAAGTGTGTGACTAATTTCCTTTAACAAAGTGTGAGATTGAGAGACTCGCGGCCAGAGGGGAGGCGGAGCAGCTACTTGTTAAGAAGGTCAAGGGTCAGCTCTTCTTGAATAGACCCAGAAATCCCCAATCAATTACGCAAACACATACACAAACAGAAACACACGCCTGCATATGAACGCATGCACAAATGCACACACACAATGAGAATAAAAGGAGTTTATTATTAGTTAATACATGTTTTGTTTGATGCGTCAGTGCCGCATAGTGAAGAAACAGATACATTACTGTGGGGTCAGCGAAGCGACGATTCGCCAACCACAAATGGGAAGCGCAGCATCTGTGAACAACCTTAACAGAAGCTTTGTCTGGTTTTGGATTTTTCCCTTACACCATATATATTTGGGTACATCTATCACTCTGTCCTCACCCGCTCCTCCTGCCGTCTCACCCAGACACAGGAGGTGGATGTCTGGATCAGCTAAAAGTTTAAAAGCTTTATTATGAAGAAGAAATACAATTGCATTCTTTCTTGCTCATCTGTCTTCTATTTGCTGTGTTTCGTTGCGTTTTTGGACAGGAGCAGCATCGCTAAGGGAAAATGGAAAATCTCTTCTTCAAGAGACACGTCTGTGTGAGATATGATGCAATCTAAGTTTCAGTGAAAGACTAATCATGGAGATGCAATGAGTTTACAAAGTGTAATTCGATTTCTGTTAAAATTCAGAATGCTAAAATTATTGCGTTTGAATTTTAATACGTAAGATTCCATGTGGATTTAATGTATTTAAAAATGTATTTTCTTCTTTTCCTTTCGGCTTTTCCCTTCAGGGGTCGCCACAGCGAATCAATTGCCTATTTAAATGCCTATTTATTTAAAAATGTATCTGCACATTAATTAATATCTTACTTCTCTATGAATGCAGCGGATAAACTTCTGAATTGTGTATTCTGTATAATGAAAAGGTCAAATTGTATCAAGGAAATTTAATAATAAGTATATCAATTCATATCTTTCATAATATCTTTTTTTGTGGCACTTGCTAACCAAAACCACACATCTATGATATATTGTATAATATATTGTATATCTGGTTGTTCTTTGATATTTTATTTTTGAACATGGCCTTCCTCTCTCTCTCTTCTCTCCCACTTATTTCAGGGGAGGCTCATCCCACCATCCACCCCAAGCAATAATTCACATCCTGATTTATTTTGGTCCTAGAGTCATGCAACCCTAAATATTGTAACTGACCCTGGGTGTATTGATCTTCCTGTGTTGGCTAGCACTGCAACTTCCTGCCTTATAATAATCCTATGAAACCCTCCGCGATCTATCATTATCAACAACATCATCATCATTTAGGGAAAAGGGCAATGTGCTCCATGCTTATCTGTATGCTTGGGTTTATCTGAGATGTGGACACCATAATGTGTGTGTACTGTGTTGGTACAACATGCTTGTGAATTTGTAAAACTGCATCAAGATCCGCTGTTTCTGTGTCTGTGTATTTGCAAGTTAGGTTTGTGAGTTCTGTTCTCTCTCTCTCTCTCTCTCTCTGTGTGTGTGTGTGTGTGTGTGTGTGTCTGCTTTCTTAATGATGCTATTTTGCCAGAGGTAAGAAGAAACCCCTGTCACCATTGTAATGAGGCATATTTATATCAGTTACCTTGCAGTAAACCACTCTGATCTCCTCCCCTCATGTCTCATTCCCACAAGACAGGTGTATGTGTGTGTGTGTATGTGTGTGTGTGTGTGTGTGTGTATGCTTGTGTGTGTGTCCCTGTATGCATATCAGTGTGATGGTGCTTTTTATTTGAAAGTATGAAGATATCTGGGGTCAAACACATGATTGTGGTTGTGTCTTTAAAAGTACACAGATTTGTTAAGATACAAGTATATAGAGTGTATACAGTATATAGAGTATATATGATGTTATTGACACAACGCAAAATGATGTGTATATGTGTGTGTGTGTGTGTGAGAGAGAGAGAGAGAGCAAGAGAGAGAGAAATGGAGGAGTGTATTGAGGGTGGAAGACATAAAATTAAATTGAGGGAAATGATGAGCAATGAGTCTGTGTCGCACATGAGTGTTCTGTGGATTTTCTGTTTCCTTGGACTTTACTGCCTGTGTGTGTATGTGTGTGTATGTGTGTGTGTGTGTGTGTGTGTGTGTGTGTGTGTGTGCTTTCTGTCGCCTTCGGGTTCAGTTTTTTAATCCTTATCTGTGTATCCAGGAGTGTGACATATCTACAAACCCCTGAAGAAATGTCCACATCTCTTGACTGGAGGCCTTAAAATAGTGTGAGTATGAGTGTGTGTACCTGTGTGTGTTTGGTTGGGGGTAGTGCATGAATGTACGCATGCATATGTGTTCATGTGTGTTGGATAAAGTGAGGGAGGAGAGGTGGGGTTGAGGCTGTATCCATGGTAACATCCCACTGCCACCCCCACTGGGTCCTAAAAGACAAAGCCTCACATACACACACACACGCACACACACGCACACACACACACGCACACACACGCATTGAGCACTACAGGGCCAGCTGAGCCAGATCAATATTTCTCCCCATTTAAAGAACTGAATTCAGAGAATAGCTTTCCACACACAGCAGCCGTGCTTTAGACCTTGAGTTTTTACACTAAACACCCAATCTGCAAAGTGGGAAGTTTTTTGTACCAAACCAAAATAATTCCTGACCTGAGTCTTTCTTTTCTTTCTTTTTTACCTCATCGATGGACCCATTCAGCTCTCCAGACCCCTGTCTCGCTCTCTATCTTTGTCCCGACCATCCCAGTCATCCTCTTCCTGTTTTCCCTTCCTTACGTCTATCACCTCTCCCAACCCTGTTT
Source organism: Antennarius maculatus (assembly GCA_013358685.1). Taxonomy (NCBI): domain Eukaryota; kingdom Metazoa; phylum Chordata; class Actinopteri; order Lophiiformes; family Antennariidae; genus Antennarius; species Antennarius maculatus. The sequence continues at coordinate 2,718,747 of CM023606.1, forward strand.
TCACTGCCTGAGTGACAGGGTCAGATTGCATTCAGCGTCCCTGCTCTTTGTCCCACCGTGTGTCTGACCAAAGCTCGGGCCCCGGCAGGGTCCCCCTCTCGTCCCTTGGGGCATTCGAGCCCATCTCTGTGGCTGAAGACCTGGACTGGGCCATGGCCTAATGGCCCTCCTGGCTGGAGGCTGAGGGGAGGGTGCTGAGGGACCATGGGTGAGGTGGCAGGGGGGGGGGGATTGGGCCCTTGTCTGTTGTCAGATGGCAAAATGGAGGAGGGCTCCCTCTAGCACTGCTGAGATGTAACAACCAGTGAGAAACCCAACAGATTAAAAAATATTATTACTGAACACATGGAAAGTAAATTTCCATCATATCCAGCTACATGCTCCAGGCTCACCAATGGGACGGTATGGACACACACAAGACAAACACATAAGCATAACGTCAAGCTCACAGAGACAAATAAATGCAGAATCACATTTAGAGAATCGCCCAGGGCTGAGTGGTGCATCCTGTTACTGAAGCAGCTATGGGAGGCTTCCAAGGCTTCTCCGGTTCGATATCTTGACAGCCCCAAGTGTGTATGAGTGTTGTGAGCATCTGCATTTCATTAAACACATCCCACACAGCAGCCCGTCATCTCTCCTCCTCCAAATGGAATAATTCATTGTTGTGGGATTTTGTTTGTTGGAAGTCTTTGCAGGCGCAAGCATTTGTCAGTCGTTCGCCATCACTGCCGAGACCGTGATCTGATTGAGGAAAACTGATAATTGATCTCATCAGGCAACAAGGCAGTTGGCCACTTTGAGAAGAGAGTGAGAGATTGGAGGGGACTCAACCTGAGTGGATCCATTTTCTACATAATCCTCCACAATCATCCTTTAGTCATCGCCATGCTACTGGAGAGCCTGTGTGACACATTGAAGATTACTGTGCAATGCTCTCATTAGATGTTAACACTCACTGACCTGTCAAGTACTCTTCAACAAAGCTCCTCCAGTCTGTGGTGGCACTAATGAGAGGATGGTGCATATGAGCAGCAAAGAGAAAGTCAATCCGACATCGCCGTGAAAAATAACGACACCTTGGATAAAAGGATGAACCATTTTTTTTAACCGCCGCCGCCACCGCCGCCGCCGTTTGACACTCATGAAGGAACAAAGATGTTGTAAACGTATGACAGCAGATGTCAAAGCAGCGCAGACATATGCATTAAAACAAAATGCCTCTGTTAAGGTTTTGTTTAGAGGTCAGACCCTGATGTTAATAAGGGTCATTTAGAGGAAATCTCTTACTTATTCAGTTTGTGGGACTTAGTGCTGCATGGTTGCTGACTGCAACCATCTGAACAGCCCTTATCTCACCCACCCATATAAAGGTTGTGGAAAACCCTAAACTCTCTTCTCAGACAGTGTTTGGTTTGTCCATTTTGAGCTACTGGCTATATTTCAAAAGTGAAAGGATGAGGAACAGGAACACTCCCTATATAGACACATAAATGACATTCTAAAATAACAAAAACTCAGTTCCCTGCTACAGTTGATTGTACTTTTATGAATATATAATTATGATATAATATATTTCTACACCCTAAATAGCACAAACCAAACGACTATATCCTCTAGTTTGTAATTTACACTCATGCAGTTCATGAATGTAACTGAATTCATGCCTTTTTTTTTTTTTTTTTTTTTTTTCCCGTGACCTGTTGGAATGTTGCATCTCTGAGCTATTTGTAGTCGTGTTTCTTCCGTCAGCAATGAACAAGGTGTCCTGCAAAAGGCACGAGCCACGATATACTGCCATGGCAGACACAGCCATATTTTAAATTGGAAGGGGAGCCATACACTAACACTAATGCACTAACACTCAAACAGACACATCAAGGCATGCACAGACATGTCATCACACACACAGTCCGAGGAGAGAGGTGGCGAAGTAGCAGGATGATGGGATAGCGTAAGGACAAGGGACAAGCTGTGGGCTGTGTGTGTCAGTAGCAGTGATGTTTGGAGTGTGTGTGCGTGTGCTTGGCAGTGACACAGACACCTTGAGGTGTGGCAGACATCAACCAGCTGCCTGTAAATAATGTGTGCTGGAGAAGCTGCTTCAGAAATAAAAAGTATGATGACTTCTTAACCCATAATGGAAAACAACAGTTAAATTCAGGTATAAATAGAAAAGCCATGGAAACAAATCTGTTGCATGAAATGTAGTTGTTTATAAAAGAAGTTCACTTGAAATGCAAAAGAAAGGGGTAAAGAAGAGTTGGGTTGACGATGTGCCAATGGTGTGTCGTTAGAAAGCTCACTGACACTCATCTTTGAAAATGGAAGGAGATAGCTGAGAGTTGTCATTCAAGCATTTTGAAAGATGTGACACAACAGTTTCAGAGCTGCTTGGTTGAGATGAAAGTATCACAGTATTATACATGACTGCTGTGCTGATGCCGTTCTGACAAATGTGATTCATTTTGGAGAACAGAACAAAAAAAAACAAAAAAACAAAAAAAAACCACAAAAAACTGAACAAAAGCATGTTTATTGTCCAAAACTACAAGAGAATAATTTTTCTGAAGTGCACATTACAGTAGTCTGATTACATATTCATTTGCATTCACCTTAACCAGATATTTTTTTGCATAGATATTTGCAGATATTTAATATTGACGCATGTCTTTTAACATGATGTAGCTGTCTGCCATTCATGCTTGCCATTGTTAATAAAGTTTTCCGGGATTTTATGCCACTCGTCTATTTTGAGTCAGGATCTAACAAGACTCCATTTGGAGGATCATCTGTAATGGTAGATGAGAGCGCCTCTCATCCGCTGAAGAAACAAGACATGCTACTCTATATGGGGAGGTGCAAAAAGAAGGAACAAGGGCAAACGATAGGGTTAAGGTGGCCACAATCATAGGGTCAAAAGAAGATGTTGAATGTTGGCTCCATCCAAAGGGTTGCAGTCAGTCACAAAAACAAGGATGATGGCGGTTTTGTGTAGAAGCAAGAAAGAGCTTATTTTAAAGAACTTCAAATCCTCTTCTCAGTTCTATACACATGATCAATTTCTGCTTGAAGCGACCATGCATGGCGGAACTGTCAGACACAGTGCTGGCCAATTCCAATGTGCGTGAGAGGAGGTGAGTTTGGATGGAGATTTGACAACAAATTAGCTTGAAGCAAACAAACCAACTTTTTTGGTAAATTTAAACAGAAGAGTTCAGAGTAAAATAAAGGATCTTGTACCATCACAATTCACTACTGCCCTTTGTTTTTTCATTCATTCATTTATTCATTCATTTTCCTTACTGCTTTTTCCACTTACGCGGGTCACTGGGTTCCTGGAGCCCAGTGGACTTACGGGCACGAGATGGGGAGATGTTCTAGATATATTGCCAGAGCATCGCAGACCCTTTGTCTTTTCAAAATCTAGTATTTTATTCTTCTTCATCAAGTGCTAGTGGTTATTGAGCAATACCTTGGAGAAGATTGCGGGTTTGGAAGGTTGATGAAAGAAGCTGAACTATGGTGGAAGTATTCGTAGGATAAAAATATCACATTTATTGTTTTTGCGCTTCCTTGAAAAGCCCAGTAGAAATACGAAACAGATATTCAGACTGGTACAAAAAAGTGTAGTATATTCCTATTTTTTTTTCCCCTTCAATTTCCATTTGGTACTTGTGTGTTTGTGTGTCTCATTAATGTAGTACATCTGTCAGTGTTTTATTAAAGGCCCTTTCAACTGTGTCTCTACAGATGAACATGGATAATTTTACATGGCAATGAGTAATGTGTGATGAGAAATCAGCGCTGTCATTTATTGGTATCCGTTGTGTCCAGCGAGCGAATGCTGCAGCAGATGCAGCAATCACACTTTATTGTTTTATGGTTCTCAAATAAAATCATGAATCATCTGGCTTTCTAAAGTGCAGTGTTTAATAATGTCAGAGTGACTGTTTCTGCCTGCGTCTGCACTCTGAGGAAATTGGTGTGTGTCTGTGTGTGTTCGTGTGTATGGTTTATGTGTGCTTGTGTGTGGAAAGAGAGACACAGAGAGATGAGATATTTTAGTGAAAAAATGCAATCAAGAAGAAAATAAGAGTGAAAACACAACTTGTAGCAAGTCGCTGTCCTGGTGTGTATTATTGTGTTGTTGCCCGTTATTCTATGCTGGTTGATTAAAATAATTTTGTTTAAGTGTAGGGCAGTGAGGAGGACTTGGAGCTATCAAACTAGATTTACACACATTTCGATGCTTTTGCAGATGAGAACTGGATATAATTTGTTTCAGTATATCATAGGCCTACCTTTCACTCTTTCACTCCTACATGTCAGTCTTGCTCACTTGAGTCCTGAAACGTAAATGTGTGTTGCCTTTATATGAGCCCATACAGTATAAGCAAATAAACAACAAGAATTGCTTACTATGGCTTGTTTTAATTTGTATTAGTTTTTTGCAGACTAGACACTTTAATTTAGTTTTAGCTTTCTAATCTCTAATTGAGTAAGGGAAATTAAGAGCACACTCTAGTTTGAACAAACACATGCATATACAGTATATGTTAGTATGTAAAGGCCCCTGTAACACACACAAGGGGGCCTGTAGGCATGCAGGGGGAGGTAGAGTGGCGGGCAGCTCCTACATGGTGTGCCCCAAATGAGCAACTGTTTGTGAAGAGGAATGGCACCTTGCTCAAGGGCTCCTCGGCAGTGCTCCGGAGATGAGCTGACACCACCCAATTTCAGCTCCCACTCCAGGCGGCTGAGCGGGAGCAGAAATTGAGCCGCCGATCTTTGAAACATCGGAAGCTCTACCGCTCCGCTGCTTTACCGCTGAGTCACTGACGCCCTTTAGTGCATAAAAATCCAATTAGGATGTTTGCTGAGATGCAGATACTGTCGGGCCCTAAAAGTCACATATTACACATTATAGAATGTCTGGGGGAGACTTAGTCCAACTTTACGAGGCAACGTTTTCATCATGACTTCAGTTTTTGTTTTCACATTCTAATATCTGCTATTGGTTTATTTGCCTCTATTTGTAAATGGTTGTTTTCAACCAACCAACCAACCAACCAACCAACCAACCAACCAACCAACCAACCAACCAACCAAGTTTTTTTTATATAGCACTTAATCATGGGAATAGACAGAAAAACCCAACTGAACCCTCCAGAGCAAGCACAAGCGACAGTGGCGGTGAAAAACTCCCTTGTTGAGGAAAAAACTCCAGGCAGGACCCAGACTCTTTTGGCGGCCATCCGCCTTAACCGGGTGGGTGGAAAAGAAATAAAATGAAGTTAAGAATAGGGTAAGAGAAAGAGAGACAGAGAGAGAGAGAGAGAGAGAGAGAGGTCAGATGGAGTCAGTGTATTTATGGTTATAGTTAGACCATTTGATGCTGGCACTGAATTGGGTACGGGCAAGTCAGGCTGCATTCACCAACCCCTGGGTTGTTGCCTTCAATACATGTAGTTGGTAAATTCAATGGCACAATTACAGCTGTATGGATGACTGTACGGTGGCACGGAGGAAGAAAGGCAGCAGAACCCCAGCCGGTGGTTAGATGAGGGGTGATACTGGTGGGATGGGAGGAGCAGGTCCACAGTGAATGGGCGGATGAGGGGTGAACCTGAGAAAACCTGTGAGAACATAGAGCACAGAGACTCCAGGGAAGACGTTGAATTAGTAGGGTGTGATTGGAGACTAGGAGAGAGAGGTCCTAGAGGAGTAGGAGTAAGAGAGAAGGTCAGAGAGAAGAAGGAGGAGAGAGGAGCTCAGTGTATCTTGATGTTGAGTCTCCAGCAGTGTAGGTCTATAAGAAAAAGAAGTTAGCAGCCTGATCGGCCTTGATTGTAAAATATTTGAAAAGGAAACGTTTTAAGTCTAGTCCTAAATAATGAGAGGGTGTCTGACTCCCGAACTGAGGAAGGGAGGTGGGTCCACAATAGAGGTGAAGTATTTTCTATCTTCAGCTCTCATTTCTTCTCTCCATCTTCCATTCACCTATCCTGCTCACTCTCTTTGTGTTTCTCTAGCTATGTCTCTCTCTCTCTTTCTCTCACTCCTTCATCCTCCCTCCCCAAACTCCAACGCTGAAACAATCATCAATTACTCTTACCCTTTGCCATACATCCCTCCATCTCACTCCATCTTCCCAGCCCATCCAGCAGAGTTGTTCCCCCATGTTGGCTACAGGCCACCCAACTCCGTCCCTGTCAGTCACCTTCCTCCCAGTACCGGAGTAGAGACTGACAGCTCCATGGAAGAATCAATAATAATCTTCAAGCAGTGTAATCCTATACCTGCTAACACAAACACACACGAGCTCTTTTGGTTTCATTTGTACATCCTGCATATTCAAGGTACCTGTGCAAAAATGAACAGGCTCAGAGATGGTGAGCTAGTAAGATGGAGATAAACTACTCAAACTGTGGGCTCACTTAGTTCCTATAAGCACACAAGTTTGACTATAAACATGCATGATCCTTCACAAAAACACATCAGTACACACTAACACACCTACACTCTGTCCTGTCCTGTCACCAAAGCTAAGGTCATCTTGCTTGATTTATGAGCTGACTCATATGACAACCTTCATATAACTTCAACCTCTTTCCTCTCCAAGAAAATTAACAGGAAGGGCTGAAGGACTGAACGAGAAGATGTGATCTTGCTCCTGTCTCATAAAAAAACAAACCACAATAAATCAAACTTTTTGCTCCAGTCTCATTTCTTGCCTTCGTCTCTGCCATTAATGTTTTCTTTTTTGATTCAGCATTTCATTCCTTATTTGTTGTTGGATGTTTGTAATTACAGTATACCGTAATATGCAGGAGTTACATTATCTCTCAGTGCCTTATCTGGAATATAGATGCCAGGAGTTTGATTAAAATATTGACAAAAATGCCTTTGCTAAAGCGTTGTAGCAGTTGCCCATATAATGGCTAAAAAATGTACATGGTCAATTTGTAGTCTTCACAGTTTTCATTAAAATAAAGGGGAGTAACACAGGACACACAACAAAATGTTTTATTCTTATGTACATCTACAAAGACCATATGTACTTGGATTTAAGGTTCCTTGTGCAGTGTCCCTGTGGCATTTCCTTGTGGTATGGAGATTTAAAACGTGTTAAAAATTTTAAATAAGGCTTCATGTGCTCAAAATTTCTCACCAAAATGCAACATCTGTAAATATGAGGTCCGCCAAGCGTAGTTCCTAAGCTGAGTCTTTGATTCTTTTAAACACCTGCGTTCCTTAAATGCTTGTTTAATATCAAAGATACTGCTCATTTATTTTTTTTTGTATTTCACTCATGCCATGTAACATTTCATAGTACAGTAAATAATCTCCACCCGTCAGTGAATGAAATAGCATACTATGCCAATAATGGGATTTGCGTCACCTGTTTGCTGGTGAATGATGTACATGTACCCTCCTGCAAAGGAATGGAGTACCATCAATACATGTGGTCAGAAACTCCAAAGGATCACTTTAGATATCCTCACCTCCCCTCTTATCATTGATTATGACTCTGCAACATGCATCGGCTAGACTCAGATGTGAAAATGAGAAACATAGCATTCACCTGTGTCAACCTGACAGATGCTAGAGGTTGCATCATTGTGCACAACTGACTGCAAAACAACGCCACTTCTCACCGCTTCCTTCTCTTGAGTTAATCCACTTGCCCTCACTCAGCCTCCCCTTTGTGCAGGTCCCTCAGATACTATCTCCATCTGCTGTAATTATAGAGACCCCCACCCCTTACTCTCTCAGCCTCACAAACACATACACACACAAACACACACACACACACACACACACACACACACACACACACACACACACACACACACACACACACACACACCAGAAAACACTGCCCACTGGTGTAATTCATGCTTCCTGGGGGGTCATGGGAGATTATGAGTGGGATCGATCAATGTGATAGTTCACACAGACAAACGCACACACACACACACACACACACACACACACACACACGCACACACACAGACAACCTCATCATCGATGAGGGCCTCCTTACCTTCCCTCTCCTACTGAGGGACATCCTGCAGCTAATGAGGACACATAGACACCGTTGACGGTATCGACCACCTTAGCTTAACAAGGTACTTCATATATGGACCCACTGGAAGACCATCAGCATGAAAACTAAAGGCTCCACACCTGCTTTAACACCGGGAAGTGTAGTTAATGAAACAATTAGGACACACCGAAACTATGTCCACGTGGATTCTGCTAATTTCCAGGATTCTTCTTAGTGTTTTTTTTCTGTATCACACAAGGTAAATGATAATCAGTGTGTAAATAATTCACATAAAAATGTCACTTCTCCTGTCTGTTGTATTTGTGACATGACATCCCAGGTTTTGAAGTTTGTGCAATGTCAACACTTTCTTCACTGCTGCATAACGAGATAATGATATTAGAGGAATGGACCAAGCAACATCGGGATTTCTGGAGACATTCATGTTTGTTTGTGAATTTAAAGTGAATTTAAACAAATTTTATAGCTTGTGCTATAATGCACCCAAACTTAAAAAAAAGAAAGAAAATTAGCTATATAAACACTTTGCTAGGAGAAATTAAACATATTGAATTGAAAGTAAGTTCAGCCAGAATTTGAAAGTCTTATGGTCACATAAGAGCAGAATGTACAGTAGTTTGCCTGTGGTGTCTAGATGACAACCTCAGCACTCCCCAATGATATATTTACATAGAGGTATCGGAGAGTGATGACATCTTGGACCTCCTTTTTGAGGACAACAGGTGGATGTTGGTTGGACTGACAGGAACATTCATGTACAGTACATACAGTATATTTCACCACTGACAAGCAGAGGAGGATAAGTGAGATTGTAGCAGATTAGATAGTCCACTCGATTGGGACGGTTCGTTGATCATGATTGAACAGAATGAAGCTCATCGTTTATATGGCGTGTAAGAACTGCAGCTTGAATTGTCTGCCTATTAGAGCCAAGTGAAAACCATTTTTAAGTGACTTTCAAGTAAATATTATGTAGATATAACCGTGAAGCTGTCATCACCTGCCGTCACACACAACAACACCCCACCTACTCAATTTGTCTGACAATATTGTTGGCAATTACTGTGCAACAAGTCTCAAGAAGTGTGGTTGTATAATGAAGATTTTCTATGCAGACGTGCCCATACATGTGTCTGTGTGACTTCAGTGTTTGCATCTCTCTCTCTCTGTATGTGTGTGTATGTGTGTGTGTGTGTGGTGGATGTATGGATTATGGAAGCCGTCTGTCGGAGTCCAGAGCTGGTGTCAGGTTGCTGCTGGGAACATGAAAGAGTCTCCGATGGGGGGGGGGGAGGGGACTGGTCAGAAAACCTGACCTACAGAATCAATGTAAGTCAAGATCAGAAGAATGGACAACATCACAAAGACACCAGAGAAAGAAACTGCTTCAAAAATACAAAGGCGTTTATACTGTGTTTTATCTTTAAAAACATTTATCTCCATTGTTCCTGTGCAGTGATGAGGTTTAACTGCGTCGTTTAAGACACTCCTGTAACCCATATCTATACATATTTTATAAACTAGTACAAATCTAGTCTACAAATTGCTGAGAAAATTAGTTGGTGAAGCCACTGGAGTAATAAATTCGAGGTTAACAATTACATGCAATGCTGTTATAACAGGATCAATTTTTTTGTGCCATTCACATAAACTGATGCACCATGAAGATAATAATGAGTCATTTGTTGTCTCTAAAGTGTATGCAAAACCAAAAAGAGAAGATGAATTGAGACCGACAAGAAGTCCTTAATGTGCTCAGAGCAAAATCAAATTTTTATATTGACATTTCCATGACAATCAGTAATTCCATTTCTAGAGATTAATCAACTGATACCAACAAAATCTCTAGAGCGGTTGATCAGTGTAGAACCTAAAAGGCCTCAAACTCATTTCAATGTAACACTTCACAGGTCAATACACCAACCATTACCGACTACGCCACAGTTTATATAGTAATATTGAAAAATTCCATTCATTCCACTGAAAGGAAAGTGTCATCTGGATCAGCTATCGTTAGACATGAAGTGCTTTCGAACCTGCCGATGGTGACTTCAGATCACATCCAGATGACACACAATGCACACACGAAGACCACTCCTCCTCCTGTATCGATATTGTGTGCCCTTTCAGAACCCCCTGCTTTCTCTGTTTCCTTTATCACTGGGTCAGATGGCTCCGCACCAACCAGTGGGGTTCCCCCACTACAGGAGAAGAGGCTTTCTCCATCTAAAGGTCAGTGATGTCGCCCAAAGGCTTCCAATCCTCGGTCCGCTTTACTGCAGGCCGTTCGTTGGTCCTCTAATCTGTTAAAAATCAAAGTACGGAAAACGGTATGTTTCTACATGTCGAAAATGAATTTGTGCTTTGGTCACAAACTGACGGCTGGGTTTAACATTTGATGTTGCGGTGTAACATTTGCACTAAACCACGCTGGAGTCAGTGATCTCACCTTACGTAAAATTAAAATTAAGTTTAGTTTTACCTACAGAACCCAGTAATGACAGAAAACATAAATTGTTGAGCTGGAAACGGTGGCGATCTACGTGCAGCATATACGGTCTGAAAGAGACTAGAGATGTTTTACCGAGATGATTTGAAGCAAAAATGTTCTAAGGAATTGTAGTAGTAGTTAGTAGGATTACAAATCTGGAATAAACGCTTAAAATATTTAGTCAGTAGCGCAGTGAGTAATGCTGTTGCCTCACAGCACGAATATACATCTGGAGTTTGCATGTGGGATCCCCCCCCAGGTTCTCCTCCTTCCTCCCTCCAAAACAAACATGTAATATAGGTGCATTAATGACTCCACACTGGCTCAAGCCCCCCTGCATGACATAAACAGTTACAGAAAATGAATACATGAAGAACTGAATGTATTAATCTCATATTTTCCTGGGTAGTTATGGTCTGTCTATCTCTAAAGGCAATACAGTAGTACCTCAAGATACGAGCTGCTCTACATACATGTTTTTTGAGCCATCGCTCTGTCTATATTTTTGTTTGACATATGAGAAATACATCCGAGTTATGGGCCGTGTCTCTGGACACCATCACTAGTTGGTGGATGGTTACAACATCAGCTGAGACCGCAACTCATTCTTTTTCCTCGAGTAAGCATGTAGCTCGTGTGTTCTCGCGACTTTTGCATTTTATCGTTGTTTATGTAACTTCTACATAATTAATTATGCACAAGTAAAGTAGGCATGTCGATTGGTTGATAATAAAATGGTTTTTTTTTCTACATATTTTTGGGTGTTTGGTGCTTTTTTAAAAAAAAAAGTTTACAATGGACTAAAATTATTTCAGTTATTTTATATTGTTGTTGTTTGAGCTCAGTCATTTAACAAATTAAAGTTGTATCTCAAGTTACTGCTGCACAGGAAAATTAACATGACAAGCACAGTAGCACATCGCAGTTTTGAGGAATACGCAATAATCATGAATTTAATTTTGGATCTACAAATTGTGAAAAAAACCTTTGCCTGTTTCGTGTGTTCACCCAGGAATTCCTTTACTTAAACAAAAATGTTCCCAGATAATTTATCACTTGAATGTTGGTTTGACGGTTCAGAGAGGAAGCAAAACAAATGAAAAGTAGCATTTTTCAGACACCAACTGCCACAATGACGATGCCTTGTTAAGTGAACGTGGCGCTAATGAAGAGCGGTGATTAGCAATCGAGGCCCTAATGAGAGTGTGTTTATTGAGAGGCGGTTGGATGGAAGTGTTTGCAGAGAAATAGGGAGAGAGAAGAGGGGGAGGGAAAAGGCAGAGAACTTATAGGATGAGTGATGCTGCCAGAGCCAATTCATTACGACTGCAGCTCTGTCAATCCCTGCTCATCTCCCGTAGCACTCGACCACTAATGGAATTAGTCCCTGTCTCTCTCCCTCTCTCTCACACACACACACACACACACACACATGCACACTTTCACACAGCAAGTGAAATACAGAGACATACGCATACACAAACACACACTGCATTAACACAATGAGTCTTGCAGATATATCTCTGTGTCAAAGCTCTCACACTTGTAGCCCATAAATTGCAGGAGGGTAGCTGTGTGTGTGTGTGTGTAGCCACAGACACACACACACGCACGCACGCACGCACACATTCTACGCAATATAAAAAATAACACAACGATAGCACGTTCACATGTGGACAGAGAATCTCAGCCATCGTTCTATATGTTTTTTTGTGGTTGAGACAAAATTGTTGCCTCACATACAATCAATCCACTCTGAAATCAAACCGAGAACAAACCTCTAGTTAGCATGAAAGAGAAAAAGTTAAAGCTGTTTTGGGTTTTCAGTGCCACACAACCAGACGATTCCTTTGACTGACTGAGAGCTGCTTATCTGATTTGATTGCACAGAGGTCAACACCGGATGGCCAAACCTAAGGACACAAGATCACCCAGCCCCCCTCCTTGATCCAAACTCCATCAACCATCCTTCCAGACCATCCCCCCCCTCCTGTCCCCCCCCCCCCCACCACTGCCTCACCCACCGCCTCCTCCCCGTTGCTCTGAGTGAGCAGTCATTAGATTACACCAACGGTCATGACCGTAAGGATTCTCCATCACTTTCCAGTAAACTCCATTCCCTGAGACCTAACCAGAGCAGCAGGAGGCTCTAAGACAGGAACATACATCCCACCCAAATGTATGTTCATGGGAGAATCATAAAGGGGCCCTGATGCATTTGTGACATCAGATGGAGCCTTCTGGTCTACCTAATGCCAATTTATAGACTTTTCACAGCTCAAATTGAGATCGTGTATAGCACACACACACACACACACACACACACACACACACACACACACACACACACACACACACACACACACACTCTAGCATAGGCTGCTGTGACAGAAACCCTACAGATCTGCCATGGTAGGCAGATGTTACAACATATGCTTCATCACAGCAGGACAGTGTGTTTTTATGGTCAGCTACCCCCCCCCACCCCCCTCGCGCGCACGCCTGTAAGCTTTCCCTCTGAGCACAGCCGTAGAGCGAATCAAAGACAACTGTGATTGGTTGGCTTTGACTAGGCAACCTCAGAGGTCAAGGGTGAGTGCCCCCACAGACCTGGTTGAAGAGTCAATTCTCCCTAGGTCAAAAGTCAGAGCTAAAGCCCCCCATGGCAGCTTCGGTAGCATCAGGGGGGTGAGCTGTGTTTCAGCAGACCTAGATGTTGCACACACACACACACGCACACACACACACACACACACACACACACACACACATACACACTAACATCTCATGGAGATTGGGTGAGGAGTGGTGACTCTGAAGAGCTTGATTGGGAGCGAGTGAGGTTGATGGGAGGTGGTGCTGCAGGGGAGTCGATGGTGAAGTGGATGGGGAGGGTGGTGCTTGGTCCTCTGACTGCCTTTGACCCCTGCATCTATTTATCCTCTGCTCAGAAACACTCCATTCCCGTCTCTATCATGAGTGGTAACATGAACGATTTCATAAATATATCCTTCCTGGTAGGTGCTGCTGTATCTCAGCCTGAAATGAGGAGATAAACTTGTGGGTGGAGCCACGGCTCCACACCTGAGACTGATCCATACACCAGTTACTGGTCGTCACACCTGGATTCAATCGGTGTAATCAGGATGAGGCTTTTTACGCCAGGTGGGATGAGAGCTAGGTGCTGGTTCGTTTTCTGAAGTTTGGTTCCTGGAAGTCTGTTCTATTTTTTTTTCTGATTCTTGCCTGTCTGGAGAAGTTTTGAATAAATCATGGAGAAAAGATTCTCTTTTGGTGTCCTGCATTTGGGTCCATACCCCTTCCTGCGTGACACTATCTATATATACATATGTGTGTGTGTGTGTGTGTGTATAAATTATGCAAAAATTATGCAAGAAACACCTGCAGTTGTTTTTCACCTACTTGATTCTAAAAGCTGGAATGGTGATTCGACACCCTAACCATCCATCCATGGACACAGGGGACTCTTTCTGGCAGGGAGGTTGTTTTTAGACCACAGGACACTGTTGATTGAATTATTAATGTGTTGCTTCATGTTCCAGGGAAAACCCACACACACCAGTTACATCTATCTATATATATCACAAATTTCACCACTGTGGAACAATAAAGGATTATCTAAAGCAGTGGTTCTTAACGTGAATTTACATGTACTGTATAACGGAACGTGACGGGAGTCAGCGTTCTGCATGATTTGTCATGTCAAGTTGAGCAACTCTAGTCTCACACTGGCAAAAATAAAAACAACAGAAACAGACTTTTCTGTGAAAATGACATCAGAGTAACACTTGTCAAGGTGAAGCCACGCATATCTGAACTGGTCTCTATAACAACAGCAGAAGTCACACTGATTTACAGGTTGATCATTTCATGTGAGTTCATGCACTGTCTTGGTTTTGTTCTTTGAAAAAGGTGACATTAATGCACAATTCATTAAATACACAAGTAAAACATAATCTTAAATCATAAGTCAAAACATAAGTCTTAAATTTGAAATTAAAAAAATTTTTTTTTTTACTAAAGAAGGGTTCAGTGAGTGAGCATATGAAACCAGGGTTCGGTACCTCCAACAAGGTTAAGAACCACTGATCTAAAGGATTATCTTATCTATCTACCTCATTTTTGCTGAATCATTTCTGGGTCCAGTCATTTCTGTCTGTCCTCTGTCTCATCTGGTCGGTTCCTCTTCCTCTAGTTAGCTGTCTTTGACCTTTGGCCCCTTGTGTGATCATGCTAACCGTGACAAAGATCCTGACACACACACACTCTCTCTTTCTCTTGCAAATGCACGCACAAACACACACACAAACACACACACACACACACACACACACACACACACACACACACACACACACACACGAACACACAATCATGGTGCAAGGTGAGGATGGTTTGATGGCTGGAAACCAAGAGTGAGGCTGATGATGCCGGCTGGGCAGGCTGAAGGTGTACAGGAATACAAGAAAATTACAGGATAAATAATTAGGAAGTGGACCTGAGGACACGCACATCAAGAAACTACAGTTAACGGACGATCTGTACAGGACAAGAGGTGATGAGATGATGGGGAGCAGCTGTGCAGCAGCAGAGGAGATGTAGGTGTGTAGGTAGCAGGAAGAGAAGGAGGAGGACGACTAGCCATACCCACACACAGGAACAAAACAAAACTGATCCAGGCACCACAATGACCATAGCACTCTTTCTTTTGTGCATGCAATTGTGTGCACATGCATGTATGCATGCAGGCTGACTGTGTACGTATGTGTATGTGTGTGTGTGTGTGTGTGTGTGTGTGTGTGTGTGTGAGAGTGTGCACCTTCCTCAGTGAAACACTGCACCACAGAGAGATTGGAATCAATACTTTCTGCTCTGTCATTTGTCACATCTTTACAAGGCTGAAACCATCTGAACAGCAGTCTATTCTACTTTACTGTCATTTATCAAGTAGCTCCACCTTGCAAATACACACACACACACACACGCACACGCACACACACACACTAACAAAAACATACAGCATTAACTCTTATTTAAACATTCACCCATTATCCTTTCTGTCCGTTATCAGAAGTACAGTGCGCCCTCGCACAATCGTGCATCAACGCTCGCGACTTCACCTCATCGCAGATTTTTGGTAGGCAGTCACGTGATACCGTATGCTCACTCTATTGGCTGCATCCGGAAGTGCGCTATGATCTGTGAGTCTCGGATATACGTGAGACACAAAAGTGCTTTTAACAGTCGATAAGAGTGTGGGAAAAGGTAATACAGATAGAAGGTGGTTTAATATCAGTAGGGGGGAGGTTCATAAATGTTTAAATTACCGTCAATAATAAGATAAATAGTTAAGTCGTTCTATCGCGTAATTTGTTAATCGCGTGTGGTTCCTGGAATGCATTACCCACGAGGAACGAGGGCGCACTGTATATAATAACTAGAGAGCACTCACAGTACTAACCACTACCAAAGCAGCTCAGTTTCCTCATTGTGTAACATTGCACCTGATTGCAACAGTCCCATGATAGCTTGACCTCATAATTTGAGTCGTTGAACATGAAAGCCTACCCCTCGATTTTATAGATTTGATAGTTTGATAGATTATTCAAGTAAAACATTGACTCATTCTCTCCTGAGATGGGCTGCAGGGGGGCTGGAGCCTATCCCAGCTGACTGTGGTGGGAGGTGGGGTACACTCTGGAAAAATCACCAGTTCATCATAGGGACACAAAGACACACAACAATTCATACAGTCAATTTGCAGTCATGTCTAGTCAGTGTAGAGTTTGACTTTTTAGTGTTGGGAGGACATCAGAAAACCCGACGGGGATCGGCGCACACGCGGGGAAAACACAGATCCCCTTCAGCTGCATTTGAACCCAGGACCTTGAAGTGACAACAGTGTTACCCACCATCATCCTGCTGCAACAAAAACAATATTTCTCCAACGGCGAAATTGTTCAGTCATATGTGAAGATATGTCAACTCTGACAAACTGAACTGAATCTTCACAGTTTCAGCAACAATTTTCCTATTGTACTTTTGTTTCTTGCTCAATAATATTTCTTACCTACAAATAAAAACACCAGATCTGGAATATTACCAGATCAGACAATGATGTGTAGAAGAAGAAGAAGAAGAAGAAGAAATTACTCGGGAAATTACCAATTTTTCCACTCCAGTCTATTCCAACACACACATATGTATATGGTACAGGCCCTGAAACACACACAAACAAGGGGCCTGTACAGCATGCAGGTAGATAGTAAGGGGTAGAGCGGCGGGCAGCTGTTCAAAGATGTTCCATGAATATGCCAGGACTTTGTATGAAGTCGGACTTCTCTTTTTCCAGGCCCTTAATGTATTTTTCCACAACAGCCTGACTGAGTGCCTGGTGAGTGGATAACAGGATCTTGTAAGAAATTGTTCCACTAACCAATTTTCTTGAACCCTGTGGTAACATTCCAAAAAGCCAGATATGACTTTATTCAATTCATCCACAAACGATAAAGCAATTACCCCCAACCACTTTACGATGGCTCACACATACAGTACATGCATTCATGCATATAGTGCTTTTTCACACACACGCACACATGCACACACACACACACACACACACACACACACACACACACACACACACACACACACACACACACACACACACACACACACACACACACACACACACAGAAACAGAAATACAACACACTGTAAGTGCAGTTAGTCCAGACAGTTTTAAAGTAAGTGTACTCTGGAGAAGGCTCTTATTCACCTCAGATTCCAGAGTTTGAGCAACACATCCACTGTCTGGATGATACATTGAAACATTGTATCTCCATACTTTCTTCTAAAATTTTCAATAAAAAGATATTTTATTTAAAATGCATGATCAAGAAGACCCAGAAGAATATTAGAATGAGACCATTTTCAAAGTACATCCAAGGTTATTCAAGTCTGAGCCCTAGGAGAAGAAGCAGCCAGTCAGACACACATGACACGTGAAGTCGGAGACAGAGCTACATCTACAAGCTTCAAAGGATGATGACTGCACTCTTTGAGAAAAAAAATCTTCCTTCCTGAAGGCGATATTCAGACCAGCCCTTTTGATCTGCCCTCAGGCCTGCTAGTGGGTATCTTCTAATGAGGAGGCGTCCATTGACCATATCCTCTACCTATTGATTTTTATTGGTGACATGCTCTAATAGCTGCAGTTCTGGAATTAAAGATCATTGAACAGAGAATAGAGTATTTTAAAGGAGTAAAATGTAAGGTGACCTTATTTTAGTAGTAAGTATATAGACTGAGTTTAGGTATATAGGTATGAATGTAATTTAGGGGGTGAGCTTTCTAAGAAAATAAGTCAAATAATGAGCAGACATAAAATTTTTTATTAGAATTGGACTGGTGCAGTCAACTTTTACAAGTTTTACAATGACAACAGAAAAAAAAACAAAAAACCTGATGAGGACATTAGTCTGAATGAACAGTCTTGTCTAGATCACGACAACATTTGACAGAAGAGAAATAATGTAGCTACCAAACAACTTAAAGTGATGGTAACACGTCAGACCACTGGGACTGCAACAGAACATCTCACACCTCTTCTTTACCAAGCCTGGAACGAGACGACAGGCTTTCTCCATTTACACCCATTTATTCTGTCATTGACATGTGTTTGAGACTTGTTTGTCTCAAAGTCGAGCTTTAGTACACATCAAATCGTTCAATTCATGTTCTCAACCACAAACAAAACCGGTAACAAAACTATGGAAGAATTATTTTGTAAGGGGAAGTATTGTCATGTTTGTATGAGGGTGGATGCTCAAATGAAATGGATTGTAAAACACAAAGAAATGCACGCATGCAAATTCTTTATATGATCATAATTACTGTCTCTAAATTAGAATCATAATATAAAACAGCAGTGACTGAGTCTCAGGCATAAAATATGAACAGATGTTTTTTTATGAAGTTGAACAGGAGGCTGTGATGCAAAGGATTAATGGATTCGCTGATTTAATATATAACAGAAAACAACGCAACAGGTCGCTAGTTCTGTAGCAGCTTGGTGGCATTTGCATGTAATTTGATCACAGGGGTTGGACCACATAACTGCACTCTATTTCTCAGTCAGAGGCTGCAGATTTACTGCATTCATATGGGAGTGTATTTTATGAACTGATCATAAAAGCAGCTGGGGATAACAGATAGTGACAGTTAATCTAATTGATTCATAGACAAATGACCGATTGCCCAAGTTTCTGCATAAGCAGCTGATCGCACAGATGCGGTTTGACAATAAAATGCTGGTTGTCTAATGTTAGGCTGTATGTTGTGTGTTTGCCTTTTTATTTCTAAATTTGAAAGGTCAAAATTTTCTAAATTTCTTGATACGAGGAGCGACTTATACTGTTGTTTCCATTAATGACAAAAGGCTTCCCGTTTCTACGTATAGCCGTGCTCCACCGTGCTGTCTCCCCATACCTTTAATGCACAAACATGAACATGAAGGACTGAGCAGTGGTGGTCGTAGAGGTGGGGTGAGCAGGCGTGATTCTGTAAAGTGGAATCATCATCCCTTTGAAAGGGCAGATAGTTAGAACTCCTCTTTAAGAGTGATGGTTAACGATAAGCACTAACACCACAGCTTGAGAAGAGACAATTACCTGCAATCACACGGACCACCAGTGGAGTGGCGTTTTATGCACAAGTTTGTGTGTATACGTGTGTGTGTGTGTGTGTGTGTGTGCGTGCAAGTGGACGTTTGTTCGCTCATTCACTCGGCATCTGGACGGCCCCCGTCTGCCCAGCCAGTCATCTGTCACCATTACAGCACAAAGGCAGCAGCGTCTCAGGGCCATTACTGAGATTGCTAGAGATGATTTGGAGTGTCCTCCTCAGCAATGAGAAAATCTTTTCCTCACAAAGAGGATGCCCCCTCGACTCGGCAGGGCCCTGGCAGCCTGCTGGACAAACCGCAGAGCCCTACTTCTTCCTCACTTGCTTACAGAGAAGCAGAACAAACCATAAAATAGAGAAGAAAGCTAAAGAGAGCGATTGATTCATGGCAATTAGAACTGAGTAGATGAAAATGGAAAGAGAAAAGGTGGAAAAATAAGTGCATCTGTTAAGTCAAAGTAAATGCAGTGGGAGAAGAATGAGTGTGGATTGAAGCTGTACCTCTAGCACACTTCCTTCATGCTCTTCTTCATTGCCCCCTTTATCTCTCATCTCATTCTTTCCCACTCACTCACTCACTCACTCACTCACTCACTGAACACTCGCGGAAGCGATACGTGGCTTCATTTAGCTGACCTTAGCTGGAATGAGGATGAGTGTTTAAAGATCAGTGTTGTGAAATGAGTAAAGTTTGCGTGTGTCTGTGTGTGCGGACGACTGGTTAGTGGCTGGAGTGTTGTGGTCACCCCTTCCAATTCCTCACCCCACAACTCTCTCTCTCTCTCTCTGACACACACAGATCATGATGAATTGTTCCTTCTGCAGGCTCAGATTGTTTTTAAGGTTTAATTCAGTTTCTTCCTGTGCTTGGATGAGCAGCTGTGTGAAAAGGTGTGTGTGTGCATGTGTGCATGTGTGAGTGTGTGTGTTTCCACCTTAGTGTAGTGTGTCACAGTATGCGTGCGACAGAGAGGGAGAAGAGAGGTGGTGAAAGAGAGAACAAACAGGCGTTATGGATCTGAGGTCTAATGTACTCCAGCAGGTCAGAAAGAGGGGGCCTCCAGTCGCCATGGAAATGGTTAAACGTGATCAATACTCAATAGGGGGTCATAGTTTGCAAGGTTATGACCTGTAAACTATGACTATGACCCCCTACCCCACATCCCATCCCGTCTCCAATTTAGCGCTCATCCCACCTGCTCTATCTATCTATCTATCTATCTATCTATCTATCTATCTATCTATCTATCTATCTATCTATCTATCTATCTATCTATTGACCGATTGATAGACCGATTGATAGACCGATTGATAGACCGATTGATAGACCGATCGACCATCCATCCATTCATCCATCCAACCGAATTTATACTTTCAACTGGAGACTTTGTCTGTCATGAGAAGACAAATCAAAACTTGTGTGGCACTTACATGTTCCATTTACCTTTTATACATTTAGAAAATTATAGTTTTTGTATTATTACCACAAGCTTCCATAGTGTGTTAAAAATGACCAGCATTAATTTATCATGGAATTTCATGGGAACCATCAGGAATCTAGATTTCATGAACAACACAGACGATGTCACCCCTTTAAAAGATTAGTTTACCCATTAAATGTTTGACAAAAGTCAGTGTGTTCTTCATATTGTGTACATCAGAAATGTCTGTTATGTTATGAAATACAAATACAAATATAATACAAAAGGTTTTTCATCACCAAAATGACAAAAGTGTAATAAAAACACATTGATTGTAGCATGGGTCATTTCTGACCCACTAATGGAGGAGAGTAGGGTCCAGCCTTTAAACATCCAACATAAAACAGTTAACCTTTATGCATGCTGTATTTTTTCTTTCTCTATATCATGTTAATTCTGTAGCAATATTTTATATAACTACTTTGGACTTCTGAAAATAGAAGTAAATCAACACTGACTGTAGCTCAGCTATGATGCATATTCTGCATAAATGCTATATTGCACGTTTCTCACAGTATGATGTCATTTTATGCTGAAAATGTTGTAAGCGTCCATATTGTACCTACATAAACGCAAGAATATATATTCATTCACTTCGTATTTAATATCAGCGTATTTGCTTGGAAGTGTCGTAATTAATGTTATCTTCTTATTTTCGTTGATAGCTTTTTGACATGTGGACTGAGCTTTCAGAGGAAAATGTCTAGTAAGCGCGGCGATACAGTTGAACAGAGACGGAGTAATAAATGGCACAAGAAAGAAGACAAAAGAGAAGAAAAACTGATTAGCTGTCAGAAACTTGTTGGCTTTGCAGAGTGTATTCAGCGATAGCAACCCTTTCTTTATATGAGAGCGGCGAAAATGGAAAATGCTGCCCTTCGTCCTGGAAACCACAGACCAAAGCTTCCATTTGAAGTTATCACTATCAATCTATTTTAGCCGTCTTTCAAACTGAATAATACATATAGGTTATCTTCATACTGTGCTATACAGCGTCAAGACAAATGGAGAAAGAAGCTGCTCAGTAAAAACCATTTTGACACATTGATACACTCATATAATTTCTGACATGATCTCTCTGTGTTTTCAACAATTTACCCAAAAGCTGGGGCAGATAAAAACTCAATATGTGTCTGAACTAAAATGCATATATCAGAACTATATAATATAACCTATGTTTATGATCTGACAAAGTAAATATGTGCTAAAATGCTAGTGTTACTTCAGGTATTTTTCGGGAAATAGAACATCACTGAATTACATACATAGCAGAAGTTATGAAGTTTCAGTCAACACATGTGATGTAATCAAATGTGATGTCATCAAATAAAAATAAACAAATTGAAATTAAAAAAAAAAAAATCACAAACAATAATGATATCTGTATAGTAGAAACAGTAACCTACAGCAACAACGTTAATAGTGATTTACACCCACTTATGAAATCTAATAGACAAATACAAACCTTGAGGCTATGAGTCAGAGTTTGCGGTACATTCAGCAATTAGTTCAACGTTTAAAAAATAGAAGCCATCAGTGTAATGAGTTGAAGGTGGTGGAGATGTTGGGGGTCATTCACTGAGTGACTTGAAACCTGTTAAACCCTCCACAGATTGCGCTAGTGTTTTGACAATGGCCAGTAAACTATCTAAATTGCAGTGCTTTAGCACCTGTCTTTCTGTGTTGAGCTGGGTAGCAAGGCGTGAGGCTGTCAGTCTTGTCAAACCGCCTTTCTTTCTCCTCTTTCTCTCTCTCTGCACGGCTGCTATCATCATCATCATCATCATCGGTCTTTCAGACACCAAACTTTGTCCCTTTATCTCCGATTGTGCCCCTCCCTCACTATCCCCACTAAAATTACCCTTTCATTTTGTTGTGCCATAAAATTACAGCCTGGTGAAGATTGGCAGTGTTTTTCTGCAGAGGGAGGGGGCCAAATCAATGTTTTCGTTGTGTCTGTCTGTATGTGCAAGTGTGTCTCTCTCTCTATTTGTGTGTGTGTGTGTGTGTGTGTGTGTGTGTGTGTGTATGGGTGTGTGCCTGTGTGTGGGTGTCATCAGAATGTCTGAATGCAGTGATGTGTGATCGATGTGTCATTGTTTGTGTGTATGTGTGTCTCCCAGCTATCACTGAGGATAATAGGGCTCTTGGTAATGCCAGGCTACAGGGGCAAAGACCCCTGTTTTACTGGACACTTTCAGATTTTTTCAATCAGTAAGAGGAAAATAGCAAAGTAGTGCTGGTGGTGAGGACCTGCAGTGGCAAAAAAGAGACTGAGCTAGAATGCCGTGGTTGATCTATGTGTGAAGATAATCATATTCATACTAAATCACACCATACAGTTGCGGATTCTTTCACATCTCTCTCAAACTTGTGGCTCTGCTTCAGCACAACAAACCCCGACAAAAAAAAGAAATCTAGTCGATGCGTTCACGCTTCTCCAAAGACTATACATCAGACTTATATAATGCAAAATATTTGAATAGGGACGTCTGTGTGCAGATCAATAGTATATATGCAATATCAGTGCGGAACGTGTGGAGTGCATCGATGGGAAACACAAATCATAAACAAACACCAGTGTCTGATGACAGGCCACGGAGAGAGCACGAGATGATGCTGTAAGGCTGATTTACAGACTCAGATGTCCAGCATCTCTGACAAGGTCTCTGCTCCACCCTTCAGCAAATGAAACTGCACCGCCAAACAGACAAGATAGAACAAAAGCAAGCACAAGATTGTCATTGGAAAGGCTTTCTAGCAAATGTTTATCTCATGTTGAAAAAAGAAAGTAATGGTCATCTTGTTTCAGTTAACAGGAAACACAATGTCTCTAGTGCTTAAAAAAACAGCCTGCCAATAACAAATTGGGAAACACAAATCAATTTCCATAACTTAGGCACCAAAAAATGGCGATAATTTATAAACCAAAAATGTCGTAATTAACTTTTACTCAAGAAAGGTTTGGCCTTAAATTTCAGAAAGTTTAAAACAGAACATATCTTGATGTGCATGTTCATAATATGCTTGTTCAAGGCAACTCAAGAGGAAGCTTGAAAATATGCTACAGGGGTGTGATGACATTTTTTATGAACTGACATGTGAAGTATGTAAGTGCAAAGGCTTGATTTGGGATTAATTGTAAATTGTGTATTACAGTTGCATGCTGGAGTTGCATGTAATGAACTCATTTCTTCAAAGTAAAAACCCTTTTCTGTGTCTTTGAGATGAACTGATAGCAGACATTGTCTCGTCAAGACGGCCGCCATCCTTAGAAAACGCTTTGTCTCATCAATAAATAACCAGCGGCAGTATTATTGTGCTTGCGTTAAGGAGTGAGAGAATAAGATTTTCCAGCGCCACCTTTTATCTCTCTTTTAGTTTGCTCCATTGATACCTCACCTCTTCCTGGTTGGCTGGGCAGTCGAAACAAACACAGAGTCTAGTTTGCAGATAATCTAAATCCTTCGTTTACCCAACTCTGTCGACTTAGTAGATTTTGGTATTGCAGTATATTTTCAGTGTGGATATTAGATTAGATTAGATTCAACTTCATTGTCATTACACATGTGCAAGTACAATGTAAAGAAATGCAGTTTGGCATCTAACCAGAAGTGCAATTAGTTTAGAGTACAATTACAGGATATACAGAATATACAGATATACAGATTTTTGCATGTGATATACAGTATATATGTACATGTGTGGTGCTATGGACAAACTATACAAGAATATACATAGTATGGTATACCGGTTA
The DNA here is from genome assembly GCA_013358685.1 of Antennarius maculatus. NCBI lineage: Eukaryota > Metazoa > Chordata > Actinopteri > Lophiiformes > Antennariidae > Antennarius > Antennarius maculatus. The sequence goes on from CM023606.1 coordinate 2,743,256, forward strand.
TTGGAATATACAGACTGCAATGCAGTGGTTATCAAGTGTGGAAAATATCAGTATACAGACTAAAGTGCAGTAAGTTGGAAAATATCAGTATACATATATAAATCATGGGATGCAGCAAAAAAAGAGATGTGTGCCTTATTTAAGAGTTATTAATACAGAGAATTTCGTTCTCATGTGGTGACTTAATTAAAAAAAAAATGTAATTTAATTTTATATACTGATTCTGATCCCCGCAGGGAAATTAGTGGCACACTCTAGTTAGTTGAATATCATGCATACATATGTGTGTACAGGCCCTGAACACACAAACACACACAGGGGGCCTGTACGCATGCAGGGGAGGTAGTGGCAGCCAGCTCCTTTGTGGTGCGAACATATGAGTAACTTGTATGGGGGACGGCGCCTTGCTCGAGGGCGCCTCGGCAGGTGAGCTGACGCTTCCCACTGTCCGCTCACACTCCTGGTGTTTTTTTTGGGTGGGGGCGGGAAGCTAACCCCGATCTCAGAACATTCTACTCTACTACTGCGTGCTCTACCACTGAGCCAGTGCCGCCCCTTAAAGGGAGGGGGGGTTATTGGGGGTGGCTTAGGTTTTATCAATTTATCAGAATGTTAGTGGTTCAAGTCCCAGTCCCTCTAGTTCACCTGCAGATTTCTAGTCCACCTCTTAAATTTATGTTGCTCCCCAGGTGCAATATTGGCATAATATCCCCTTCTCATTTCATCCCTTCCCTTCCATCGTGTTTACTCGGGTGCCTTTTTGCCTTTTCTTGTCATGTAATTTTTTCCCACCCTAGTATGCTCTCTAGAATCTACGCTTTTAGTAGCAGCAGTATGAGAGCCACCTTAACTTGTTATCCACATATCTGGGTTAGTGAACGCTGATGCATTATGTGTTTGGTGGTGCTATGAGAGAATCTGCCAAGGCAAGGTAACAATGGTGACATGGTATGGAATACCATTGATTTTGGACATTTTCTCAATAAACAGACTGAATGACTCTGGTAATGAAACACTGGGGCACGCTGAGGAAAAAGGGCCTACATTGAATTACTTGATGTATTTTCCGCATGGCGAAAGTCAAGATGCAGGGGTGGGCTTGGGGGTGGGGCAGGTCCCAACCTCATACAATAACTGTAACTATGCCATCAAATGAATCGCATTGAAATCCATGAAGCAGAACCTTATGCTGAAGTAAATACTGTAAATCATTTGATATCTACTTCTCTCCTTCTTTGCTTGGTTGAAAGCTGTCCAGATTAGTATAATCTTGTTTTCTTCTACATATAAAGCATCTATGTGAAGACTTCATGAGTTTAACAGCGTGAGACCATCGGGACCTTTTGACCCACAGTGTATGATCTTTGTCTCAGTCAAGTCCTTTGGTCTTGGAAAGTCCAAAAGTATTGTATCAAAAGAATGACAAGAGACTATGGATTATGAAAGGCATTTACTTGTGGAGAGGTGAGGAAAGCGAATGAGAGCGAGAGGCAACCTGCAAGGTGCCATCAGTGCAGAGGAGAAATGGGAGTGAAAAGGATGAAAACCTATGAATGAAAATCAATATGAGAAGGCAGGAAGGCACAAGAACTGGAGGGGGGGGTAGGTAATAGAATAGACTAAAGATAAATAATGAGGACAGAAGGAAGGGGAAAGAAATGAAAAGAGAGAACAGAAAATAGACAAAGAAAAATGATTGCAGAATACAATCAGAAGAATATATTTGTGATTGTGTGTCCTTCCCACTTGTCTTCAGCCGTAAGATGGACAGTCGCTTCATTCCTGTCTCTGAAATACTCTTCGATTGAACGTCGAAATTAAAGTTGCAACCAGTGATTCAAATGGTGCTTATGGGTGATTTTATGTTGAGTTATTCAGCTCTTACTTTATTGATTTACATGTTGGTGTAAGGATGTACAAGATATGCAGAACTGTATGGCACAGCGGTATAACATTTAATTATTAACAATGCTTCCAGGCAAACTGTACCTCCCTTTGTTCTTGCATACATAAACTGTCAGAGAGCACAGAAGATGACAGTAGATTTTTATTCCTGTTCAACTTCTTGTCCTCAACTTTATGATCTTGTCTGACAAATGAGTTAAAAAAAAGTACTTTTCAACCTTTATTACACAACTTTTTCCTCTTTTCTTGTCTGATTATGTTCTTTGCAGGCCAAGCAGGACATTATCGATGTTGAAGGCAGACTTTTGATTTTTCTTCACGTGTATGTGATTACCATAAAATGACTGGAGGCAGTTGTTGTAAACCAAAACACAACTTTAAATGAATAAGATCTTATTGATTTATTGGGAATTGTGTTTTACAAGATTTTAAATACAATTTCATTTTCAGTTTTACATAAAATGATTAAGGCAGCATCAATATCTGACCCCCCCCCCCAAAAAAAAAAAAAAAAAAAAAAAACTATTCCCAAAAATATAAAAAAAACAAAGCAGTTTTTCAAGTATGGCTTTCAATAGCTGATTGTATTTCAAGAAAAAAAAACAACCCCTCATTCATCATATATTTCATCAGCTTGAGTCTAATGGTAAGTTACAGACCAGTGCATAAAGCACTTAATTCATCAGCCTCAATTTATTACGTCGGTTCTGGAATTTGCACAGTATATTGGCTGTAAAATCTATTCCAGTTTGTATCTATTTCGATGAATGTTTGCTTGCGCACAAAGTGCGTTTGTGTAAAATAAGCTATTTAATTTTATTTGGAAACAGAGATAATGGGTGCAAGCAAACAGACCGGCATCCCATCATACCCTGAGATATTTCAACACAACCATCGATCAGCTTCAGCAACATAGAGATCATATGATGCCGGGCTGGGTTACAGGAAGCAAGCGTGGGTGAGGTTGTATTTGGACTGAGGACAAAGACGGCAGCAAAGGCATGGCCTTAGTTCTTATTTACAGGGTGAGGAAGGTGAGGAAATTTAACAAAACCTTGATTTAATGTGTAAATCTGATGAAAAATGAAGATGATTAAGGTCTGTGGGTGTGTATGTGTCCGTCTTTTTGTGTGTGCATGAGTTCTTAGCGAACCCTAAACCTCAACCTCAATCATGAATGAGAGCCGGTACTTTAACATCACACTGTGTAACTCTCTGGACACAGGCCAAGTAGCAAAGGAAGGCTGGCAACAATTACACACACACACACACACACACACACACACACACACACACACACACACACACACACACACACACACACACACACACACACACACACACAAACAGATCACACACACAACACAGCACCAAAAGTACAGAGCAGTGAGGCCAGTTCCATCTGTGATTCTTCAAAGAGTTTGGCTGATATTGATTTGGTGCCAAGGTTAGCAGCTCATTCAGGCAGAGTGGAGCTTTCAGGAGCAGCTGGAAGGAGCTGAGACCACAGCCGGAGACGGAGGCTGAGACCTTGAGCTGAAACACACAGCAGCAATCCTCTGTAGGGGCTTACAATGTCTCCAAGCACACCATCACAATCACAATGCAGACAAAGACAAACAAACACACACATGCACACAGACGAACACACGCACACACAAATGCATACGTGCCTGCGTGCCCCTCTGTTCGTGAGCGCACACGTAGAGCGCAGAGTTGGAAAGGAGGGCAAAAGGGTGTGAGAGAGGGAATAGGTGTCTGTGTGTTTGTTGTAGGGAGCTAAAGATGGATGATTAGTTGTGTTTTTGAGAAAGTAATTGAGGCTTTTAAAGCCCTGAAGAGACTAAAGTGAGAGAGAGAGAGAGAGAGAGAAGAAACTACATGATAAATCACTAAAAATACCTATGAAGGAAGCAACCTTTTTTTTTTTTACAAACAAACTAACTAACTAACTACTGAAGAAACATAATGCATTTACCATCATAGAAACCTGGTTTCATAGTTTGAGGTGTCTAGGGTTAGGGTTGAGGTTAGGGGTAGGGTTATGAGTTAGAGACATGCAGGTATCACAATGAAATTGGGGCGCACCTGTGGATTCCATTCCACAGTCACAGCACTTTCTCTTTAAGGGATCTCATGTCACATTCTGTCAACAGTTGTATCCAATATAGAAGAAAATAAAAAAAAAAAAGTTTTTCTAAATACAAATTAGCTCTGTATGCAACCATGCATACAGGGCTAAACATGCTATAAAATGATTCAAATAAAACACGAGCTACCAATCTTGAGTGTCAATTTATTACATGTGCACACATAATTCAGATTCAACACTCAGTCACTTTTAACATTATAAAGAGAAAGATTTTTTTTCTGTTGGGTGATAGAAGCTGTACGTTGTTGATGCATCTTGTTGTTAAATGTAATTCCCTGTCTTTTGCTCTTTTCACACAACTTTCTTGTGTCTCTCCCTCATGAAACTGTATTTTAGTCGAGTGCTCAACAACTCAGAAAAATCTTTGCCCTCTAACAAGCCGGTGTTTAGAAATTCCAACTACTGAAAAGAGGGAACGCTTTATTGATCTTGGAAAAGTAAAAAGGGCAAGAACACCACTGCAGTTGGAAAGTGTGACATTTATAGTGACGCAGACTAAGGACATAACTCAACTTATGTAACGGCAGAAAGTCACGGTGCAGTCAGTGGCAAGAGAAAGAATCAGATAAAGACCAAGAGTCATCTCAAAAGTAATTTCATCATTTCAAAGTTTTCTCATGAAAAATGTAACATTAACACTTTCAAGCTTTTAACGTGATGGTGTGAACTAATGCAGCACAGGAGTGTCTACACACACACACACACACACACACACACACACGCCAACGCACTTCACCGCCTCCGCCGTCATCATTCAGACTAATCCCCTCACGGACCCCTTGTGTTGCTTTTTGAACGGAGTACAAAGCGTGTTCTGGCTTAAAACAGCAGCAACAAAGACACAAATAAAAAACCTGCTGAGACTTTTAACCTTTTGGCTGGGATTACAGTTTTCAAACAGCGTTCAAGGAATTCAGCGTTCACTTCAGCTTTTTCAAACAGTCTCCCTGCTCCCTTCATCTCGGCCTGCTCTCCAACATAATGGCCTTATTTTTGTTAAATATCACAAACATGCTGGAGTGAAGGTGGTCTGTCTTAGTTTTTACATTAGGTTTGGTGCTGCTTTTCTATCTGTGGCAATTGCTCAAAAAGAGAGAAAAAAAAGACAGAAATAAAAAATACAACAAAGTCAAAACTTATTTTTACACCTTTTCTTGGACTGTCTCAGTGTTTTATGAGTGATTATATTATGGAATTCAATTTTACTCAGCTGTATGTGAAGGTGATTTGAAGAAAGTCTGATAGAGAAATTCAAAACTAACAGTAGATATATTTCAATTGGTCTTATCATATGTACTTGTAGCCATGACAATCATGACTAATTATTATATGATAATCATGGCTAAAAGCAAAACCACTCTCAAACAAAATTAGTGGCTTTTATTTATATATCTTTCATTTACATAACTTAGGAAACAGTTTTTCATTTACCCAGTACTAAACTGTTTAACACAGGAGAAAAAGCACAAGTGGCAAAGTTAAATTGTGTAAATTTATAGGTAAACCAACAGCACATCCCTTATTTGAATTGTGAATGAAGCTAAAGGAGAGCAAATGTCACAATATATTTTTTTTACAATTTCAAAAATTAAATTGTGAAGGCAATGTCTCAGAAAGATATACTGGGATAACTATGTGTTTGTGTGTGCACGCGCATCCGCTCTCTCTCTCTCTCTCTCACACACACACACACACACACACACACACACACACACACACACACACACACACACACACACACACACACACACACATTTCTTCTCACTCCTGTTTGCCCGTTGATGCCTCTGTGAATCAATATGTGCAATTCTGAAGAATTACTGTATCACCATGGCAACCAAGCAATGGAAGAGGAGAGCTGCAAATCGCACAGTCTGGTTTCTGTCTCAGCTTCTTCCCTGTCCCTCATCATTTATGAGTACTGTCTATAAGCATTTGGTTCATGGTGTACCATTACTGTGTATTTACTTTGGATGCCGCCTAAGAATAGTGTGAAACAGTTGTAGGTCTGCCATATTTGACAGAAACACAACTACAAGTTTAAACTGATACAAGGCTATGGAGTAAAGAACCTTTTGATACCTAGAATGGTTTTACACAAAACCACAGTTCACATTTCAGGGAACTTTCAGTTCATTTCAGTTTTTAGAATGGATGTGTATTGCCCAGGTTGCTGAGTGTTAGAGTAGATGGGATCATTAAAATGGATGAGGGCTGTAAATTCTTCTAAAAAATATATTTTACAGAACTTTTATCTCTCCCTCCTGGCAGTAAAAGTTATTGCACAAACACTGTCCTCATTCTTATGACACCACAGACACCGTTATGTTCCAAGATGCTGTAGCCTACCCATTGTTAGCAGTTGCTCACCTTCAGCTCTGGCTAAAAAATCTGCGTTGCTATCCGTCCTCTGGCACGGGAAACCAGACAAGACTCCAAAAAATGTTTCAATACTGCTTTAACGTTTTTGTAGTGATTTAGATTTAAGATGCTACACAGATATATAAGCGTTTATTTTTGCTGGTGTGTGTACATGGTGCTTTGTGAGTGTGTGTCTGAGGCTAATGAAGCAGGCTGACAGGGAGAGGGGGATGGCTTTCCACTGTCCAGGCTCTCGGTCTCCTCCCAGGGGACGAATTGCCTGACAAAACCCTGGACACTAAAGACCAAAGAGAGGAAGACCTGTTATGCCATTATACCTTCTGTCTACATGTACAAGGCTACAACGTCTGCTTACTGTTTAGAATTTGAAATTCATTGTGTATTTGTTTCATTAATAAAACAGTTTCAGAGCCTCCCATCTTAGTCCTCCTTCGCACCGATTCCTTTCTGTAACTTGTTTCTGCCACATCTCTCATCTATGTGTGTGTCTGTGTGTCTCTGTGTGTATGTGCGTGTGTGTTTGTATGTCTGTGCACATGCATGTGTGTGTGTGTGTGTGTGTGTGTGTGTGTGTGTGTGTGTGTGCATGTGCATCCCAATGCAGCATCAAGGCTGAGGTCAACACGCTCCAGAGATCTGATGGACGGCAACCATCACAAGCTAAAACATGTGTGATAGATATGCAGCTAAAAATATACTCATCCCTCTCTTTCACCATCCCCTATTCCCTCTATCACTTCATTCCCTGTGTTTTTGTGTAAACACACTAACACACATATAAATACAGTATATTGTATATATATACAGTAATATACATATCCAAAGAGGTCTGCGGAGTCACATAAAGACAGACAACCATGCACGCTCACACTCACACACTACAGGCAATTTGTAATGGCAAATTAACCTGAAGCTCATGTTTTTGGAGGTGGAAGGAAGCCGGAGAACCTACGCAGCCATGGGAAGAACTTGCAAACCCCGCACAGAGCGGGACTCGAACCTGGAAGTGCCTTGCTATGCGGCGACAGCGCTACCCACTGCACTGCCATAAATATATAACAAAAACCACTATACTATGAAATTGCTAATCTCTAAAAAAAAAAGAAAAAAGAAAAAAGGATTATAATTGAAAATAAAAGACATAGTCATGTACATACTGTATTATGATAAATAAAGCATTTTTCGTAAGTATAATTATATAGGTATTCACAGTAAACAAAAAGAGTTTCACATCAGAAGTTGGCGCCATGGATATAGTATATTACTCAGCTTAGTTAACATGGTAACTTCAATCATGCATTTTTTTTTTACTTTGTTTTTTTAGATGGTAAAAAAAAATGTGAACAGCAGCAAAATTAAATGTCAATCTTTTTTTTTGAAAAATATTTACAGGTCTTTGCTTTAAAGACCTGTAAATATGAAGGGTTGTTTCTATCCTGTTTTCTGATGTTGTTTCCATTTAGTACCATTACCTGAGCGGTCCGTTTCCTGTTTGCTCTTCTCTCTTCACCGAAGCTCACCTCTGGCTAAACTTAGATCATTCCTCTCTGGCTCTTTAATGAGGACAGATATGCTGAGATGGGCACTTTCTGAATCAAGTGCTACAAGATGATATGCATCCTGCATTACAGCAACAAAAAGATGGGGAAGTATTGATCATGATGAAAGAGGCCTTATACTTTGAAGAGTGCGGTTATAATCATCTCATCTGTATTTGGTTGGTTTTCTTTTTAGGCTCTTTTCACAGCATGAAATGTGAAAGTCCCTAAGTCTCCTTGATCATTTTTGCATTGATTTCCTTCACACCGCCTCCCCTGATTTCCCTTTGATGAGCCACTGAGTAATTTCAGTTCATATGTGTCAACAGGGAAATGTAGCCGCAAGAGGGCACAAGCCAGTGCCTTATTGTGCCGTCCCAAGCCCGGGTAAATACAAAGGGTTGTGTCAGGAAGGGCATCCGACATAAAACTTTTGCCAAATCATGCAAATCAAATCTATGACTTCCATACTCGATCGGTCGAGGCCCGGGTTAACAATGACCGCCATCGGTGCTGTTGATCTACAGGGTGCTGGTGGAAATTGGACTACTGTTGGTCAAAGAAACAGAGGAGGAAAGTGTATCCATAGGAAGAGAGAGAAGAGGAACGCCAAGAGTATAGGACTGAGAGTAGGGACCTTGAATGTTGGAACTATGACAGGAAAAGGTAGAGAGTTGGTTGACATGATGCAGAGGAGGAAGGTAGACATACTGTGTGTCCAGGAGATCAGGTGGAAAGACTAGAAGTTTAGGAGCAGGGTTAAGGGAAGAGAAATGGAGTAGGAGTTATCTTGAAGGAGGAGTTTGTTAGGAATGTCGTGGAGGTAAAAAGAGTGTGAGATAGAGTGATGAGTCTGAAGCTAGAAATAGAAGGTGTGATTTTCAATGTTGTTAGTGGGTATGCTCCACAGGTAGGATGTGAGCTGGAGGAGGAGAAATTCTGGTTAGACTTTGATGAAGTGATGCAGAGCACACCTATAAGTGAGAGAGTTGTCATTGGTGCAGACTTCAATGGACATGTTGGTGCAGGAAAAAGAGGTGATGAAGAGGTGATGGGCAAGTTTGGTATCCAGGAGAGGAATGCAGAAGGTGGTAGTGGTAGGCGAGAGTGTAGCCAAACAGCATAGGGTGGTAGTGTGTAGGAAGATGAAGAGGGCAAAGGCAGAGCAGAGGACGAAATGGTGGAAGCTGAAAAAGGAAGAGTGTTGCATGACTTTTAGGAAGGAGTTAAGACATGCTCTGGGGGGTAAGGAGGTGCTTCCAGATGACTGGACAACTACAGCTAATGTGATCAGGGAGACAGGTAGGAGAGTACTTGGTGTGTCATCTGGAAGGAAAGCAGATAAAGAGACTTGGTGGTGGAATGAGGAGGTAGAGTGTATACAGAGAAAGAGGTTAGCTAAGAAGAAGTGGGACACTGAGGAGAGTAGACGGAGTATAGGGAGATGCATGATGAGGACTGTAAGCCAGTGTTGAGGTGTGCTGTAGGTATGACAGAGGAGTTCAAAGTGGAGATGGGACAGCATCAGGGATCAAGGTGAAAGTAGAGGTGGCAAAGACCAAACAAGGGGCTCATGATGACTTGTATGCTTGCTTGGACAGTAAGACTGACTTACACAGGCTGGCAAGACAGAGATGGGAAGGACGTGCAGCAGGTTAGGGTGATTAAGGATAGGGATGGAAGAGTACTGACAGGTGCCAGTAGTGTGATGGGAAGAGTACTTTGAAGAGTTGACGAAAGAGGAAAATGAGAGAGAACAAAGACCAGAAGAGGTGGCTGTTGTGGACAAGGAAGTCGCAAAGATTAGTCAGGATGAAGTGAGGAGGGCATTGAAGAGGATGAAGAGTGGAAAGGCACTCAGTCCGGATGATATACCTGTGGAGGTATGGAAGTGTCTAGGAGAGGTGGCAGTAGAGTTTCTGACTGGGTTGTTCAACGGGATCTTAGATGGTGGGAAGATGCCTGGGGAATGTAGAAGTGTGCTGGTGCCCATTTTTAAGAACAAGGGACATGTGCAGAGTTGTGGCAACTACAGAGGAATAAAGCTGATGAGCCATACAATGAAGTTATGGGAAAGAGTAATGGAAGCTAGACTAAGGGCAGAAGTGAGCATTTGTGAGCAGCAGTATGGTTTCATGCCAAAAAAGAGTACTACAGATGCAGTATTTTCTTTGAGGATGTTGATAGAGAAGTACAGAGAAGGCCAAATGGAGCTGCATTGTGTTTTTGTAGATCTGGAGAAAGCTTATGACAGGGTGCCCAGAGAGGAACTGTGTTACTGTATGAGGAAGTCTGGAGTGTCAGAGAAGTATGTTAGAGCGGTGCAAGACATGTATGAGGACTGTAAGACAGTGGTGAGGTTTGCTGTAGGTGTGACAGAGGAGTTCAAGGTGGAGGTGGGACTGCATCAGGGATCAGCTCTGAGCCCCTTCTTGTTCGCTACGGTGATGGACAGGCTGACAGACGAGGTTAAACAGGAATCTCCATGGACTATGATGTTTGCAGGTAACCTTGTGATCTGCAGTGAGAGCAGGGAAGAGGTGGAGGAGAAGCTAGAGGTGGAGGTTTGTCCTGGAAATGAGAGGAATGAAGGTTAGCCGCAGTAAGACAGAGTACATGTGTGTGAATGAGAGGGACCCAAGTAGAAGAGTGAGGTTACAGGGAGAAGAGATCAACAAGGTGGAGGATATTAAGTACTTGGGGTCAACAGTCCAGAGCAATAGAAAGTGTGGAAAAGAGGTGAAAAAGCGTGTTCAGGCAGGATGGAATGGATGGAGAAAAGTGTCAGGTGTGATGTGTGATAGAAGAGTTTCAGTTAAAATGAAAAGAAATGGTCTCACCACATCGCTGTGGTGAGACCAGCGATGTTGTTTGGTCTAGAGACAGTGTCACTGAGGAAAAGACAGGAGACAGAGCTGGAGGTAGCAGAGATGAAGATGCTGAGGTTCTCTTTGGGAGTGACCAGGAAGGATAGGATCAGGAATGAGTACATCAGAGGGACAGTACATGTTAGAGGTTTTGGAGATAAAGTCAGAGAGGCCAGACTGAGATGGTTTGGACATGTCCAGAGGAGAGATAGTGAATATATTGGTAGAACAATGAAGGATGGAGTTTTGAACTGCCAGGCAGGAGGCCTAGAGGAAGACCAAAGAGAAGGTTTATGGATGTAATGAGGGAGGACATGAAGGTAGTTGGTGTGAGAGAAGAGGATGCAGAAGACAGGGTTAGACGGAGGCAACTGATTCGCTGTGGCGACCCCTGAAGAGAAAAGTCGAAAGGAGAAGAAGATGTGTCATCAGGGAAAGCAGAACATGCAAAACTATCCATGAAAAACTCCAAAAAAACTTTTGGATGGTGTGTTTTGTAACCTATACATTTTCTGTGTACACACATAAACATTTTAAGTAATATAGGTATGATATCTCCCCATTCTACACTAAACCAAAATGTTCACGTCCCTCCCATTGCCTGTTTTCCAGAGGCCAAAAGAGCCTCTTTGCTTTAATTCCTTCCTCCGAGTGTTAAATGTGAATGTCATTGAAGGTCCTTCATGAATTTGACATTGATTTTCTTTTCCATAAAGCAGTTTTCCTCAGGCTATGTGACAACAACAGCCACAGGTAGGAGGTTCAAACAGGGGGCAGTAAAATAAAAACCTTCATTTTTTTGTCACATAATCCTCATGAAAATGGAACACCCTTGTAGAGAATCATAGATTATTATCACACACACACACACACACACACACACACACACACACACACACACACACACACACACACACACACACACACACATACCGGTATACCTTCCTGAGACATTGCCATTGAATTTAAGTAAAGGAAATGCTTTATCTATCAATCTGTCTGTCTGTCTGTCTGTCTGTCTGTCTGTCTGCCTGCCTGCCTGCCTGCCTGCCTGCCTGCCTGCCTGCCTGCCTGCCTGCCTGTCTGTCTGTCTGTCTGTCTGGACAGACAGACAGAGAGGGATACTGTTGGGACACTGCATTGTTGCCCATCTCTGACATAAAAGGTCTTAAGGGTGCTTGATGAAGCTTGGTTTTGTAAAAATACAAACTCAGTCTGTCAGGCTTGGTCTAATGTGGCATTCCGATTCTTGGCACAGACACTAACGAACCACTGTAGTAGGGCTAATACTCACAGGGGTTGATAATCAGATGCTAATCAGGTATCACTCAAAAGAGTCTTTCGCAAAAGCAAAGAAAAGTGTTTGGCATTGTCAAAAAAGATTTGACAAATTTTGTAATGGTCACAATCTAAATACTCATCTCTGCTGCTCATCCCATAAGTCCCTGAGGCACGATTCGTCATGCTATACCAGTCTACCTCAGAAACAAGAACTGCTAAATGTGGATGCTCGACTAAGGCAATCCATACAAGGACCGTCACAGAAACCAATAGTCTGATAAACTCCAGCAACAGTAATCCTGGTGTGCTGGGGTAAAACATGGACATGGTACATAAGAAGTGGTACCCCCGATGGAAGATGTGAATAGAAGCCAAGACAGACAACAACTGGCAGAGCTGCAGAAACGGAACATGGTGAATAAAAGAATGCCCCGATAGATAGACAGACAGACAGACAGATAGATAGATGGATGGACATGTAGCTACTACAGTGCTTTACATGTTTTCAGAATGTAACTGTAGCTGAAACTGTATCATTACCACAGAATGCTCCAGCGTACTGTCCTGATATTTACAACCAGAATTTACAGGAAAGATCTGGAAATACACTGTTGTTTAAAATCAGTCATCATCTGTAGTTCACCCACTGCATTTTTGAACATTTGTTTTTGTTTGTACTTATGGAATTATATTCTAATGCATAGTAATTCATTATCTCTTTCTAATTTGGTCCGGATTCTTTTTCTCTAGTCTTTGTAATATCTAAACTTCCTGAGCGATTTATCACAGAAAACCTTAATTGCTTTCATCTGGGATGTACGACTGTCACTTTTAGTTATATGGGGAGAGAGAAAACATGTTTAATACATAAAAACCTCGTGGACCTCTTACAAAGTCTGACATCCTGGAGAAATCTAATTGAAATTACATTCACTGAGTTGAATGAATATGATGAAACAAAGGATGACATATATTACCAAATCACAGCAACACTGATGGCCAAGTATCTGTACTAAGAAGCTGAGCAGATTTTAGAATGGCCGATTCTGTTCACATTTTAATTCAGAAACTTCTTTTTGTCCTTCCCATGATGCATTGCGTCTCCCAGATGTTCTTTAAAGTTTAAAGTGTATTCCTACAAATAATGCTATCCACTTGAAGTGGATAGCATTATTTTCCCAGATTGCGTTACCATTTCCAGCACATTACTGTGTGATATCAATGTACTGGACTACTAAATATGACTGTGAATTGGAATTTTACAAAGTTTTAAGTTGCATTTTGTGTGAAACCATAAGATCAAAGAAATGTTAATTATTTGATTGAAGTGATCACTGTGCCTGAAATCAGTCAGTTGGGACTAAATAAAGTGTCCATGTGCCCAGAATCTGATTTTTTTTATACTTTGTCCAAATTAATTTTTTTCAGCCCCTGTGACACCAATGTCAATACTCAAATTAAGACCAATTTTTAGCAGTACAGAAATGCTTAACAACAGCCACGAATAGTGTAACACATACATTATTGACTAAAGTAATAATTTTGCATTGCAAAATTCTCACCAGTGAAACTAGATGGTCTCAAATGGAACACATAAAACACACAACGCAAAAAGTGAGAGAGTAAAGCTGTATTAGTCAGGTTATGCACTATAACAGCACAGCAGTTCTGGCATACCCAGCACATACTGGTACATTTTACATGGGCCCATTGCTTTGATTGCCTTCTTATAGAACAGAGAGCAAAAAGCTCCTGTAAGTGAATTGGGTGTCTTCAATCTTCTCCAATCACTTAGAGCCTGTGCATCAGTGCATGTCATCCATCATATAGACCAGAAGAAACCAGACAAACAGAGCATCAGCATTCTGCTGGTGCCTCAACGCTGTGATCCTTGGTCACTAGGGCCTGTGGTCGAGGCTCTTGACCCTCTGACCATTGGAAGATGAAATACCCCAGTTTCATGCAAAGATCTGAAGTTGGAGTATTTAACCATGAAGGCCACATGTCATTGCCAAAGAGGGGGGACAGGGTCTTGCTGAAATTTGCCCAAGAATTAAGGGAAGGATGTACACAGGAAGTGTTAAAGGACTATGTGTGTGCATGTGTCACCTGTACATGCTCTGTGACAGTATCTGTGGTGTGATATGGGAACTTGGATAGGTGTTACTTGGACTGGGTCCGCCTGCTAACCTTGGTAACATGTCACTATAGGACAGGTGAGCTTATTACAAAATGTTTGACCCTTGGCTCTGCCCTCTCTCAGAGGAACAACAGCTATCTCCTGATGGCCTAAAATAATCCATAGATGGAATTATTGTTTAATTGATTCTCTCCTCTTGTCGTCTGTATACACAGGCACAAGTCCACATTAATAAAAACACAAGCACACACAAACACCTGAAGATCCTCTGACCAAAATGAACAATATCAGTATTGAGTGGTTGATATGTTATTATTCAGTTAATATTGAAGGAGACTGTGTTGAGAGAATTGGATTTTCACATCACAGGAACTATTGGTTATTGAGATTTGTAAAGGAATCTTTGAGCATATTCAAAAGGAGCGGTCACCTCAGCGATGTGTCGTTGAGTCGACTGCCAGCCATGTTGGATCAATTCTTTTTTTTTTTATTCATACCCGGTATACATAGCTGTCATTTCAAAACTGAATCCAATAACAGATTTTTTTCATCTCCATCACAGCCCTTAATGATGCGTAAATCAATTCCCTGAATTCTTGGAGTAAATATGGAAACAACTTTGGTTAAAATAGAAATGTAAATCTCCACATCCAACACATCTGAAGTGAATACGTGCACATTCACATTCAGTTTTGAGATGCAACTGGGTGAAATTGTTAGAAGAATAAAAGTGATGAAAGAGCGGCCTCGAGATACATGCTCATGGTGATCTCAGCACGCGCTGTGGTGATGGTTGTGAGCGAAACCACAGACATCATTGCCTCCCTAATGTATTGACGCTGCTGCCAAAATATACCTGACACATGCAGCCTGCCTAGAGCCTCCTGTCACAACTCACACACTGCACTCTGTAGCTAATATGACAACCAATCACATATTACATGAAAAATGAG
>CM023606.1:3478473-3568473 GCA_013358685.1 Antennarius maculatus
AGTTTTACTTTTACAACTGCAAGAAGCAACCTACTTTTTTTTACATACTCAGTCATTTTTATACCTTCTTCTTCTTCTTCTTCTTTTCCTTTCGGCTTTTCCCTTCAGGGGTCGCCACAGCGAATCAATTGCCTCCATCTAACCCTGTCCTTTGCATCCTCTTCTCTCACACCAACTACCTTCATGTCCTCTTTCACTACATCCATAAACCTCCTCTTTGGTCTTCCTCTAGGCCTCCTGCCTGGCAGTTCAAAACTCAGCATCCTTCTACCAATATATTCACTATCTCTCCTCTGGACATGTCCAAACCATCTCAGTCTGGCCTCTCTGACTTTATCTCCAAAACCTCTAACATGTGCTGTCCCTCTGATGTACTCATTCCTGATCCTATCCTTCCTGGTCACTCCCAGAGAGAACCTCAGCATCTTCATCTCTGCTACCTCCAGCTCTGTCTCCTGTCTTTTCCTCAGTGACACTGTCTCTAGACCAAACAACATCGCTGGTCTCACCACAGTTTTGTACACCTTTCCTTTCATTTTAGCTGAAACTCTTCTATCACACATCACACCTGACACTTTTCTCCACCCATTCCATCCTGCCTGTACACGTTTCTTCACCTCTTTTCCACACTCTCCATTGCTCTGGACTGTTGATCCTAAGTACTTAAAATCCTCCACCTTCTTGATCTCTTCTCCCTGTAACCTCACTCTTCCACTTGGGTCCCTCTCATTCACACACATGTACTCTGTCTTACTCCGGCTAACCTTCATCCCTCTCCTTTCCAGGACAAACCTCCACCTCTCTAGCTTCTCCTCCACCTCGTCCCTACTCTCACTGCAGATCACAATGTCATCTGCAAACATCATAGTCCATGGAGATTCCTGTCTAACCTCGTCTGTCAGCCTGTCCATCACCATAGCGAACAAGAAGGGGCTCAGAGCCGATCCCTGATGCAGTCCCACCTCCACCTTGAACTCCTCTGTCACACCTACAGCACACCTCACCACTGTCTTACAGTCCTCATACATGTCCTGCACCGCTCTAACATACTTCTCTGACACTCCAGACTTCCTCATACAATACCACAGTTCCTCTCTGGGCACCCTGTCATAAGGGTGCCCAGATGCAGCTCCGTCTGGCCTTCTCTGTACTTCTCTATCAACATCCTCAAAGCAAATACTGCATCTGTAGTACTCTTTTTTGGCATGAAACCATACTGCTGCTCACAAATGCTCACTTCTGCCCTTAGTCTAGCTTCAACTACTCTTTCCCATAACTTCATTGTATGGCTCATCAGCTTTATTCCTCTGTAGTTGCCACAACTCTGCACATCTCCCTTGTTCTTAAAAATGGGCACCAGCACACTTCTCCTCCACTCCTCAGGCATCTTCTCACTATCTAAGATCCTGTTGAACAACCCAGTCAGAAACTCTACTGCCTTCTCTCCTAGACACTTCCAAACCTCTACAGGTATATCATCAGGACCAACTGCCTTTCCACTCTTCATCCTCTTCAGTGCTCTCCTCACTTCATCCTGACTAATCTTTGCTACATCCTGGTCCACAACAGTCACCTCTTCTACTCTTTGTTCTCTCTCATTTTCCACGTCATTTTTATACCTAAATGGCAAAATCACAACAAAAAAGTAATTTCAAGGCACTTTCCAAGAAGAGCAGTTTTCAACTGTACCAAATTATCCCTATGACCAAGAGCATATCAATTGTGGTGAGGAAAAAACGGACCTTCAACAGGTGGGTCCTTAATCAGATCCTGGTTTTACCCATTACCCCATGATACCATGCATCATGGGATTAAAAAAATGGAACAGTGGAAGGCAGAATAACGTCCAACAAATTCATTACGAGAGTCAAAGACCAAGATTCACCCTTGAACAAAATGACAAACTACACGTGGTGACTGCGGGGACGGCTGGTGAAATAGGAAAGAGAATACAGTATTTCACTTTGAAATACATTTTGGTGAAAAAAGTGACAACCTTTTATCAAGAGACAACAGCAACGGTGTTCTCAGTGGATGTTGGTCTACAAATATCCACATCCTGTGTGAATGTGTCTTATAATATCTGTATGTCACTGTTGATAAAGCCTGTTGATGATTATATATTTGAGACATGCAGAAGCAAGTGTGGAAACTAGCGACGGATTTCACACTGACCCACACTCCTCCTTTTTCACACTCAAACACAAATCACAGAACCAATGCTCACATACAAACATGTACTCTCAACGAAGGACCAGTTCTTTTTTGTTATTACAATATTCTCAAGGATTTCGTAACTGCAAACTGAAACCCTCTTGTTTGAAAAAAAAAAAAAAAAAAAAAAGTGTGTGGGTTGGAGTCGGCTCTGACGATAAGGGTGCTGCACACCCACTCAAAGATGCACACGTACAAAAGCCACACTGCACAATTCTAGTCAAGTCTTTTGGTATGTTTTTGTGCTCATTGTGCTATGCTTCATTTCTATAACCTGTTGTTCATAATAATTCCACTTCAGGAAAATGTTAATCATTGACATATTTTCTCTTATTGAAACGATTCTCCCTTGTTTTTAGCTGGAGTCCTCGCTGTTTCCTGCCTTTTTGCTAATATGTGAAAAAGATATGTACTGTAATTCTATTGGTCCAATCTGATTACTGTCAGAGATCAATATCCAATGAGTTGCAAGCTTACTTAACCAACTTCTAGCATGATGATTGAAGTTTAGTTTTAACTTGCCTGGGAGTTTGAGGGTTCTGTGCAGCATCATTGTGTTTCCTAGGACTATGCTCTTCTCTACTGAGGCATCAGATATTGTTCCTGGTATCTGCTGGAACCACTCACCCAGTTTGGGGGTCGCTGCCCCGAATGTTCCTGCTACCACGGTGACCATGTCGGTTTTGACCTTCCACATCTGTTCCAGATGTCTGTTGTGCGTGTGTGTGTGTGTGTGTGTGTGTGTGTGTTTGTGTCAATATGTTTGTTGCTATATTTCAGTCAGCATTGCTTCTCAAATCACTCCTGTGGTAAAACCCAATGAAATCATACACAACTGGTGAAATAGCAGAAAGTGGGAAAATAGAGCAGAAATTATAATTCAGTGTGAAGCACATGTAGTAGCTTCACTAGCAAGTAAATAAAGCTGAATACCAGTAAAGACTTCCTAATGAGTCTGTTGTTAATGCAATTTCAGCTGAAGCCTCCATCAGCTTCAAACTCTCTCTAGCACATGTATTTAAACTCCCTAATGTGTAAGTGTCAGCAGAAAACAGCTTTATAATCAATTTAGACTTGGAGATGGAGTGAGTTGATGGTCCTTACAGTAAAGTAAATTCCAAAGTGACTGTTGCTCAAATAGGGCTAAAAGAACAATCGATAAGACCACTACCGCTACTGGAGCTGTGCTATGAAAAATATGAGTTCAGGCATTAATTAACAGTTTCCTCATAATGTAAGTGAATATAGATGCAGATCTTTTATTCTACCCTCAGCTAGAACACATTGCTGAGACAGGTATAAAAATAATATGATCGAACGACGTTGTTTATTTCATTAGAACACGCTTCTTTGGAGAAAATCAATATTCATTGGTGATGCAATAATAGAGTAAATAACAGTTCTTTAATAACGATGTGTGTCAGCAACCAACGTCTAGGTTAATGTGTTTGCTTAAGTGGAATAAATAAAGAATCACAGCTTATTCGACTGACCTGGACATGAATTAATACAAAAAAACATCTCCTATGCAGTGTCGCATTTCAGAGCGACATCCACCCTTTCCAAAAAAGACATGCACTTTAACAGGATATGCAAACCATACGATGATTGCTAAAAGTCATTTGTATTCCTTTTGAGATTCTCTGGATTTACTGGCTGTCTCATAAACGCAATTCTGTTTTCAACAGCAGGAGAATTGGGTTTTTAATCTGGAGTAAAAGCCTGTTAAAATCCATTAATCAGTTGGCATGATTAGGAATTGTGGATGACATTATCACATTTGCCCCCTGAAGAACAGTAGATTGACTTTTTTCATGTTTTATATAGATCAGTGAGGGCACAGTTTTTCTGGAAGTTATTGGTGATCTATATTTCATCCGCATAGGACAAATCTGTCCTTTGTTTGATGACTTAGATCTTATAGTTTAAAAAGTTATTTTTAGATAAATTAGATTGCAGCTGGGGTTTTTACGACTTCAGTCAGCTGTTGGCCTCACATGAGCTGCAAGATGAATTCTGGCTATGAAACCAAATGTCATGGAACTCAGTTGGCTCCATTTGTGTCAATGTCAGCACTCAAATACGCCTGACCTTGTACAATGAGTTGATCTTCTTCAATTCATTTTGGTGACACATTTCGGCATTTATTGGCACATTATTGCCCCAATGAATTACCAAAAACATTGCAAATCTAGTGTACACCTCCTCATGCATGAGCACAACACGTACAAAATAGGACCTCAGCTGTAAAAGCTTTACTACGCATAATTAGTGGTCTGCATAGCTGAAGCTATCACTAGCTGGATTGTTAATTAAAGGAAAGGATGTTTAATTATATGAAGAGATTATTGCTTTAACCATACAGATTTCTATCATCAATTATTAAATCCCATTAATCACTCCAGCATTTGGCTGATGAAATCTGCATGTATTTGTTTGCCTGTTCATTCATCTGATTACATACGGTATTATTAATATGATGTAATATTCACCACATGTTTGAAAGAAACAATGGTCACTTCTTAAACCACCTTTTCAGAAGCAGAAAATGTAATTTGATGCCAGCAAACCAGAACAATCTTATAAAAATCCACCGGTCTGGCCCAAATTTGCCAGAGTTGTCCTTCGCTTTCATTCAGCAGCCCCTATAACCGGTGCACCATTCAGACCCTGTTCGCACACCTGTTCAAGGTGCTTGTCTCATAATTTAATCTAATCTATATCAAAATGTTGCATGACCGATGCAGAAAGTGTCGGCTTGCCGTTTGATTCTTTTTTTTTGCGACAACCATTTTTATGACAAGATTTATGACAGCTTTCAGTGTATGTATGTGTATGTATAAGACACGCTACCTATGATTATCGCTCACGAGGGAATACAGTTCATGAGCATGACAGTCGTTTTTAGACCATCTGTTTCCACAGTGCGGGTGGGAAAGATCTCAGTTATTCTTCTGTGTTGAAGCCTCTTCTTCACCCATGTGTTGTGAACCTTCACTTGAAAATATATATCTATAGTAAACGTGTCAAAATTAGACGCTCCATCATCATTTATGAGTAATGGATAAAAATGTTCATTAAAGTCTCATCTTACAATCTTCAGAAAGTTAGAACAAACTGAACGAAAATCCCCAAAGCTTTTGTGTGATAGATAGAAATGTGATCCACTTGCAAAATTCAATGGGTTCTCCCACACACTTTGCATGATTATATCATAAATACGTGAATTATGTGCCAATGCCTGAATAAACCTGAGTGGGCGCTAAACTAATGTTAAGTAGCCATCAGGCTACTAGTTTCTAGTTACACTCCTCACCTTAGTGCTGCATACTCATCTTCCCAAACTGATGTTTTACATGGAATTTATTTTTGCTAGTTGGATACAGATAGAAGCACAGACAGAACACACATAATAAAATATGTAATAAGTATCCAACTAGTCTCTTTTTCTTCTATCAATTCTCTTTCCTTTTAAAATACGTTCCTCTATTTCCTCTTTTACATTTTGTTGGTCTTGCTTGTTTTTCTTTTACCTCTGTTGGCTCAATCATTTCTCTCTACCATTTTCACTCGACCTACTTTCTAATAATGTCTTTTTAACTTTGTCTTCTCTCCTGTTGCTTTCTGTCTTTCCATTTTTGTGTTTCTCTCTATTAGTGTTGCCACACAGCCAAACTGATGTAAACTGACATGGGAAATAGAGATAATTAGAGAGGACCTGCTGCTGCATAATCGCATCTGACATTAAATCAATTTCTCCCCTTTCCACGCAACGTTCATCAACTCAGAAGAAAACTTTTAGCATGAAGTATAGTGAAGTCAATCATAAATGAGTCACAAGCTTTCTACTTCAGAGTGTGTCTGTCAGCAAATTTCCTAAAACATTTCTGAGGCTCACATGACATTGGTCTTGACCTGCGTCTGATGGAGAGTCATCTTTTCTTCTTTTTATTGTGGTTGCTGCTTGTCTTCTTTTTTCTTCTGTTTATCTGTGAATGACAGATTTCTCTTTCACTTTTTCATCATGTTGTTTTTGTTTTTCTCTTTTCTTCATTGTCCCTGTCTTTCCTCGCCATTGTCTATGGTTGTGTGTTCAGGGCGTAGCCACTGGGACAAATTTGCAGCATAGTCTAACTTCCCCTTGTCTTCAGTCATCTCATCAACCCCACCTGAAGCAACTAAACCCTGGATTCTCAAACAGTAACACGTACACACAAATATGTAGGGATCTAAAGTTCAAGCACTCATATATAACTGAAGGAGCGCACTTAATTTTATTTGTCTTAAGTGGTATTGTGATGCTCTTAGTTACGACTGATAGAATATCAATTTATAAATAGTAGACAGAAGCAGTTCATGCCTATATCAATATCGCTAACAAAGAGCCTTCATACAACTACAATCAGCAGTGCATTAGCTAGTTGTGTCCCGTGCGTGGGGGTATGGACCCAAATGCAGGACACCAAAAGTGAATCTTCCATCCGTGATTTATTCACCAACTCAAAAATTCTCCAGACAGACAAGAATCTCCAAAAACCAAACAGACTT
Organism: Antennarius maculatus; assembly: GCA_013358685.1. Taxonomy (NCBI): domain Eukaryota; kingdom Metazoa; phylum Chordata; class Actinopteri; order Lophiiformes; family Antennariidae; genus Antennarius; species Antennarius maculatus. The sequence goes on from CM023606.1 coordinate 3,485,236, forward strand.
CCGGGGAACCAAACATGAGCAATGCACCAGCACCTAGCTCTCATTGAGCTAGGCTTAAAAAGCCTCAGGGTCAATAGCCCAAAACAAGTTCAGGTGTGGAGAAGACCAACAGGTGTGGAGCCGTGGCTCCGCCCATCAGCCTGGCCACTCCCTGCCACACACCAGAACTGCCACGCCAAACCGTGACAAGTTGAGCAATATCAATACTTCATAAACTGTATATACTGTATATATATGTATATATATGTATATATATGTGTGTGTGTGTGTGTGTGTAAGGCTTGTGTTACACTGACACACCGAAACAACCTGGGTCCGTTTTATTTTGAACATTTATTTCCCTGTATTATGTGTTTAAACACTGCGTCTCTGTCACCTTTCCCACTCATTATACCACCTTGTTTCACCTCTCTTTGTCGTTAATCCTTTGTCGATTGTGTTCAAGTACTCTCTCTCTCTCTGTGTATCAGTGCTAGCGCTGTCTCTATGCCCCCACTCACCTTTAAAGGCTTTCTGTGTATTTTTCTTCCACTCTGATAATCTGCCCTGCCCTGATGACTTGATGAGTCTTCCAGTGGAATTTAACGTTTTTCTCCCCTTCTGTTCCCACTGCTGTAAATCCTTATGCAACAATTTCCAGTTTTACTCCTGGTGTTTTTGTCAAAGTTTATTTCCTTGTGTTCTCAGTATTGCTTTGAACTCAATCTTTGCCTTTGCCTCTGATTTAGATTGTTCAGTGTGTTTTTGTTTTTTGTTGGGTTTTTTTTTATTTTTATTGCCTGAGTTTTGACCTAATTTTCAGTATTCTGACTAGACTTGCTTAGTTTTAAATTACTGCATATGTTTTACATTTTGACCACCCTTTTACCAAACCTGTTTGCCTGTTTCTTGGACTCTCTTACTACCATCACCTTGTAGTTTCCTGGTCTTGACAGTTATCTGGTTTTAAACTTTGCCATTTGTTTGGCTCATATCTGCACCAGCTCCTGAGCTACAAATTGCTTTTAAGTCAGTAGAAGCTCAAGTGCGACACGGGCCGTAGACAGTGTTTGCTATGACGATACATGCATTGACCGGAGCTGTAAGCGACAACGTCTCAGCTGTGCGGCAACACAGATTCATGAGCTCTAGTTTACTCTAGAGAAATTCTGTGATGTGAACATTGTTTTTCTTGCTAAATTAAATTTGGAAGAAAGAAAAGAGAGACAACAGCTTATTGTTTAAGAACAATTTCCTGAGCTAATATCCATGTACCAGCGAATGAAGCTTACTATCTGTTTAAAATACTAACATTCATCCCTTTGACTTCCAACATATGTGATAATTTCCTCCTGTCAAATAGAAAAATCCATTCTTACAAAGACATTTTCAAAGCTTCTCTTAACTCGTCATTTTATCACCTTCCTTTGTGTAATACATCAAAATCTCAGCATATGAGTGCAGAGCAGAAAATTAATAATACTCTCTTCGGGCTGCAGTTAAAACCTCTCTAAGAAATGAGGTCGGACAAAGCCTTCACTCTAATTGTATAAGCATTGCCACTTTTCGTTTGCTTCCAGGCACATCAGTGGAAGTGATGCTTGCAAAAGCTGCCCTCTTGGCCTTGCGTTGCTGTCATATCTCCGCCCTGCCAGCTACCCCCCCGGCAGGAAATCAAATACACTTAATGGAGAGAGGAAACATTATGACTGTAATAGAAGCTGGAATGAGATAAGTGTGTCACCAATCACCACCTTCCTGCATATCTATACTGTAGAGGAAAAATCCTTTTACGGTAAGTCCAATGTCAGCGGTCTTCATGATTTAATTTGAACGATAGGATGACAGGGTGTTTTATACACTGAATGTATTCAATGACCTTCAGGAACCGGAACCCTTTAAGTGAAATTCACCGGGCACAGAAGATATTTCAGAAATTCAGTTTTTAAAAACGGGATGTTATGAATCTCTGACATGAGAACAGCAAGGGAAATGAGGGCAATCACCCTCTTGCAGCATATCTGTTCTAGGTTTTCACTTAACACGATCACTCACAAATACAAACACATGTAGCCACACATTATCCACTGGTGGCCTAAGCCACCTCCACTGACCAACGGAGTGCACGGTCAGTGGATCAGGTTCTCCCTTTGATTGAGGTCAGCGTTCATGGCTCCATGGTGGATCAGCTCACCGCAATCCTGCTCCTGTTTCAGTGGAAATGGGCAACCCCCAGAGGGCACCTCAAGGTGATAGATAAGTGCTGGGGGTGGGTGGGGGGCGGGGGGACTAGAGGACCAATGCTGTGTCCAAATTTAAGATGTGGGCTGGCATTGCTGAGGCAGAGGATGGAAGTTGCTGGGATGCTGGCAATTGTTGAATTTAAAGTAGAGAGCGTCCGTTGTGCTCCTCAAAAATCCAACCCTGCATCTCATCCATACAGATCAACAGATCGTTTCTTTCCCTCAACAACAATACTGTCTTGACTGCTGTGTGTCTGTGTGTGTGTGTGTGTGTGTGTGTGTGTGTGTGTGTGTGTGTGTGTGTGTGTGTGTGTGTGTGCGGACTCACTTTTTGTGTTTTGTGCTCAGGAGCTCTTTTCCACCTTTAAAAAGTCCAGACACACTTAAATCTTTTAGCGAATCACCCTGCCGATATTTATCCACCGTCTTCCATGGAAGTCAACAAAATCAATCTGCATGACGGGGTGAGTTGTGAAGAATTTGATTCACTTACTCAATTAGAAAATGCGATCAGTCAGGAATATCTATAGTCCACTGTTTAGAGTATAGAGGCCGAACTCTTTGACAGAACGATCTGCCCTCATCATCACTGCCATACTGATTGACTTTCCAGGATTACACTTTAATGTGTACATTTGTGATACAAGAAGTTATTGTTATTAATAAGAAATTAGGTGCAGGAAATTCCAGTGGTTTAAATCACTTCATCAAAGTATATCACACCTTTAGAGACAACATCATAGCAATAATTATAACTTATTATAATTATTTACCCCACAGTACTTCACAACTGCGCCACAGTCCAAAGCTCCACCTGTTAGCCAACCATCTATGTCTCTCCAGGTGATATGGTGTAGAACCGACATCCTTCTCTCCACAAGATACAGCAGAGTAATACATTAACAATAAATAATGAAGAAATTCATCAGAAGAGACTTTGCATATAGATAGCCTACTTAAGCTGCAAGCAACCATTAACATAACTTGCAGGGAGTACTGGATAATTAAGAGTGTCTCTCCATCTTTCCTGCCCTCTGTGTGACTAATGGAGAGGCCGCGGTGACAGAAGGAGGACACGGCTCTTAAGACTCAAGACATTTTCATGGTTCCTTCCAATTTGTGACTTTGTAGAACTTGTTATGACGTGGCTCTGTTAGAACCCTTGTGGTTTCTTCCAGTCATATTACAGTCAAAGGATTCTGATTTTCCTTTAGGCTGAATGAGTCTTTTAAAAATTTATTACTTGAACTTTGGAGATGTTTAAACTATCTCACATGTCCATTTGCATTACCCAGGTAGCCCTCTGGTTTGACTTCAGGCCAGAAATTCAGCCCTATCTTTGATTTACATGGGAAAAAGCTATGACGCACGGTTCAAGCTGGAAAATGGGACAGGTTTTTATTTCACTCACAGATTCCTGTAGTTGGAATTCAAACCACCTGTAAACCTACAAATCTTGATAGATGGAGTGCTTATCGCTGCAGGCATTCACCTAATTCTATAAATTTCTCAGAGCAGGCTATTAAATGCATGACATATTAAATATCATCAGGATTTGGACCCTATCCATCGAGCATCCTGTCTATGATCCCTCTTACCTATGAATCAGAGCAGCGAGTAGGGTGAAAACGTTGCTTACCGTGTAATTATTGTTGGCATGATAGCAACTTCTGAATATGTATGCAACAGTTTCCCTCATAACCTTTCCAATCTGCTGTTTCCTGCTGTCAAAAGCTTCCCAGCGGCAATAACACCATTTGTTATGGAAACTGGCTTGTTAGGGATGTTAATGGTGCATAAGCAGATGTTTTACCACTTGCCTCTGTGAACAGAAGACTGTGTTTTTTTTTCCTGTACTATTTACTGTAACACAAAACCCCCCCCCCAAAAAACAAAGATGACTAATAGCTAATGCAGCTCAGCTAAAATTTGGATGAGGTTGCAAATTGAGGAACGGAATACACGCCCTAAATGTGCTGAAGCATTATTATGATGATGAATAAAATGTTCTTATTGGTGCCACCTGCACTGAGAAGTGTTATTTAATCATGTAGGGATAGCCCTGCAGTGTTTTCCATAACTTTACATGGAGGCTGCAAAATTATTACAGCAGGTGTTCTTTACAACTCAATACTTTTTCACTGGCAGTCATGTCACTATCAAATTAAGGAGAAACAATGAATTAACTGGTCAACGGATTAAATTTGTAAAGCTGGAGCCATGGGTTGCAATTAATGATAATCTTTGCATGAATCTTTACATGTTACGTTTACCATTCATCTTGTAGAGAAAAGTCCCCCTTGACATTCATACGTATGACATCAATGTCATGGCATGAGCGGTATATGTTTATACAGTTCAGCCCATTGATTTGAAAAGTGTCACGTCAGAGACCTGAAAATTGATTCAAGGACGTGAGTCCAAGTGAATTACTTATGTGTTCAGCTGCGGCTCCCTAAAGGTCTCCTCGAGGCCGTCAGTCAACCATGTTGGTGCCAAAGTGAGATGTCAGGCTGTAAAATTAAGACATTAAGAAAAATAATTTATATCCAGTCTTAACACACGGCCTCAACCCGAGACAGGATATGACATTTTTGGGGGTACTTGCTCATTCATCACATCCATCTAGTGTCTGTGAGTGAAAAATATGATGCATGCAAATGTATCCCTGGGTTGAAGGAAATGCATGATGCTGTTGCACCTAATAAATTTACATTTTTCAGTTTCTGCCGTAAAGAGTATTGATACTGCTTTCACGTTTTTTTTTATGCTAAAAGTCAAGCCGCATGATTAGCTTTGCATAGCTGAAAGACAGGAAATGAGGAAAAGTATCAAAGGGGATAGCACCTGTTAAAGCTCAGAAATGAATATGATGGTTTAACCTGTACAAAAGGATAGCTGTGCAAGCTGCTTTCACCTCAGGCAGCTTCCAGTTTTAGGCTAAGCTAAACTACTCTAACCTGACTGGGTGAAAGCGAGGAAAGCATGGAGATCAGGAGTGTTCATTCCCCCTCCTCTCAGATGACAATAGATGGCTGCATGTCTCCTCCTGCTGTTGGCCTCTGATAAGCCCTCTCTTTTAGGCACAAGGTGGAGGGCCCTCTTAATGGAATTGCTCTCATCTCGGTAGCAGCGGTCTATTGACTGCTCTCGCCAGTGAAAGAGAACCCCCTTTGTGAGCCGAATGAACTGGGAGATTGATGAGGCTCGCCATGAGAGATCGGCCCAGCCGCGCACCACATCGAAACGGAAAGGCTCCCAAGGACATCTTTTTACAGGGCATAATTCATATGTATGTGAAAACGAAAACGCTACCACCAGGTTGTTGGAAAAGCAAGCGCAATGCCGACATACAGTATGTCACACTTGAGAGAGAATCTGCACGGAGAGCCTCCGTGAAGCTGGGAACAGGAAACTCAACATAATCTGAACGTGTTTTGGCTTTATGAGAATCTGATAACATTCTATAACATGGATGGACTGCAGAAAAATGCAAAAAATAGGAAAATGTTTGTGTGTAATGGTGAAATAATAAATAGATACGGTGTGGACGTTTTGCATAACCCCTCTCCAGGGTAAGAGAAATGATTCATGAGATAACTGATACCCCGTAAATTGGGTGTATCAGCTTAAAATGTATGCAGTGCAAACGTACAAAAACAGGGGAGTCGTTTGTCTGCTGGCAGCATCGGCTGTCTAGCGTTTTGTGTTACAACAGGTAACCTCTGAGAGTTCAGGAGGCTGACAACATGCTGATAAGATGCTTATCAGTGCTGAAGCTCGACGGCCTTATCGCTCCTATAGAGCATTTTACCTTTTGGCTCTCACACAGCCAGACAAAGATCCATTCTCAACAGGAATTTCTGCGTTGAGGAAACAGTATGTGTTTTCATTCCTGTGTCAACTGCCTTTAAGTAGTAACTCTCCGAGCCGCTGTTATAATTTCACAGACAATGTGATCGTTATATTTATTGATAATGAATATAACAATCAGGATGCATGGTTGTAAAACCAGTTTTAATGTTCCATTTTTTTTCCTTGCAGGCATTAAAGCTGTTTCTATTTTGGTCACGATTAACATCAGCATTAATTGTGAAGATGCACTAGACAAATTGTAATTGAAAAATTACACCCTGACAAAAAGCCCATTTTGTTAATGCAATTGCCCCACAGTAATAGAGAGTTGTTGGTCTTTTCTGTCCCCTCTCTCCCTGTCTTCTCCGTGGTTTTGTAGCCTTTTAGCCAACGTGGAATTCCCATTCATCAGGTCTGTGAGTGCCCTCGTGTCTGATCATCTGTCACTGGCTTCCATACATCTTTGACATCCCTCCTGCTGCTTTTGAAAATAGAGCAGGAGATTAGGAAGAGAGGAACATTTAAGCTAAGTCCCTGGAGGTCCGTCATCCCCTTCATTGCCTCTTCAAACCTCCATTTCAACCCGTCCTTCTCCAGTCCACCTCGTACACATCCCCCCCCCACCCCCCCATCCCCATCCCCATCCCCATTTCCTTCAGCATCTTCACCTTATGGGGCCATCATGGGAAATCATTGTGCAGAGGATGAGCTGTGCTTCAGGGGCCCTCGATCAGTCATGAACAGACTCACTGGTTCAGACATGGACATACGATGATGAGTGAGGAAGGATAAATATTGACCAGCTGCAGAGAAAAACAATACAACCTGACAAATATCTGTGATCGATCTTAATTTGAGCATTATTGTACATTTAAAAACGAAAGTTACACAAAGTCGGCTAAAACGGACAAATATTTAAATATAAAAAAAGTGGATGTGTAACCTCCGATATAAAGCAGTACACAGACATGGTATTTAATATTCAAATCAATCAAGGGTTTGTTTTCACTGGAGGAGAGTTTTCTCTGCATGTACAAGGAATGCTGAATGTCAGTGACCTTCACTGTCTCAGGGATAAAAGAATACTGGATACAGATTATCCACTGGCCCCCCCCCCCCCGGACCTCATTTCATCCCAGAAAGACTGAAGCAAAGTCAAATCCACATCTCATATAAAATGTGTGGCATGTTCTGATGTGCATTAAATATATCAGTGGCGTTTTTCACATCATACTGTATTAGTAGTAGCCGCAAGCACGGTATTACTAAAATTCACAGCTAATGAATTTGATATTGATGAAAGCAGTCATTCAAGCCATTTAAAATATAAAATTGATGAATGTGTGATGAAAATCATCGGCCAAAAGGTTGGCGTCCAATAAAACTGATGACACAATGGATACTGTGATATTTAATTTAAAGAAAGATCAAAGCTTATGGATACATGATTATCATTATTTAGTTGATAGATTTGTGAAATGCAAAGTCAGACGATCTTAAATTTGAGTTATAGTGCTGCTTTCTCTGCTTTTTTTAGTACGTTAAGTTGGAATTGTATTTCCAACTTTGAACACGCCTTTGCATTATGATTATATTTGGATTTCTTAAGTTTATTAGGTGGCGGCACGGTGGCGCAGTGGGTAGCGCTGTTGCCGCACGGCAAGGCGGTTCAGGGTTCGAGTCTATGCTATGTGCAGAGTTTGCATGTTCTCTCCGGGTTCTCCGGCTTCCTCCCACCTCCAAAAACATCAACACCAACATCTCATCCATTCCAGTAATCATTCCACTACATCAACACATCAGACACCACCATCCTCACTCTGTGAACCTTCATAACCTTCAACCATTACAGAACAGACAACTCACCTCCATGATCAATAAGCCACCTGTCACCTTCAATGTAGGACTTCTTTATTGTTCGCTCTGTCTTAAATAGAACTTTTTCTTCATGAATGATGTGGTTTAAGATGTTACACTGTCTTCTTTTAACTGATACATGGCTTGGCAGCTGACTGTGTCCGACCATTACTATGTATTTTCTAATGTGCAAAATATGGCTTTGAATATTTAAACTCGTTTTTATTTCAGTTAATTAAACATAATTTTATTATAGGGCAGCAAGTTCAGTGTGTTCTGGGTGTGCTCACAGCTTTCCTCCCACAGACAAAACAAATGCAATAGGTGACTAAATGGTATGAATGATTATTTGTTTACATGTATTATAGTTTTCAGTTCAATCAGCTTTATTGAATTTGTTCAAATAATGTCATTCAAACATATTACCTTCACAATAAACATGTATATTTTAATATTTTAGCTATCTGCTAATAAACCTAAATTATGTCCTCAAACCTTTTGAGATGAACCAACTCACCAGGTTTCACACTGCACTAGCAACAGATGCAACAAATAATCAGATCACTGTGGATCTGGAAAAGCTCTAAAACCCATTACGCTGCACACAGCAGAGTCACAATACACATATTAGTGAGGCCGATAAAGCCCTGCTGCCCTCGGCCAAACGCAGCTTTTCTGTTATCCCCATGCAAATGAAAACATATATAATAACAAATATAAGAAAAAAAGGTATGTACAGATTAAAAAGTAACAACAAAACCTCACGGTCCTACATCTACAGCCCTGACTAATTAAAGGAAGCAGACATCCCTTCCTGATGCATGAACACACTGACCCCCTCCTCCAAATGTCTTCAGAGTAAATTTCATTAAGTGGCATTCTACATTGAGAGACATCCCCGCAGAACTTCTAACGAGAGGAGAAAGTGCTGCTTCTTGCGACGGTTTTAAATCGATGGTCCGACAATAACTCCGTTCCATCTCTTGCCTAGTGGAAGTGGAGGAGGCGGTGGTGAGGAGGGGGAACTGCACATGGGAATCACAATAAGATGGATGGTCCGTTTCACTGGGATCATTACCTTTCCCTATCGATCGCCCGATGCAGGTCTAGCCTGAGTCCAGTCATTGCGTTGAAGAGATATATATATGAGCAGAGGAACTGAGCATGCACCACCCTGAGCTACCCCTTGTACTCAAACAGATATAGTTTCATGTGAGTAAGCTGCTGGGCCAAAGACATATTTTACTAGTGTCAGACTAATAATTGTGGAGCTATATAGTAAGTTTCTCCTATGCATGCATCTTTGTCACACCAAGACCACGCTTTGCTCTTATTTGGTCTGAGCTTCGTTAAAGGTATTAGGTTTAGACCCCTCTGGAAGCTAACATATGTCCCACAAGAATGCTTTGGTTTGTTTGTCCCTTTTGTTCCGTCTGGAGGAAGGTTTCTGCTACAGTGCCCTCACAGTATTGAGTAAGCATCTGGAATGAGTCATAGCCCCTCTAATGGAAATCCATTTAGCCGGGTCTGAAGTATAAGTCTGCGCAGGGAAGCATGTCATCACACTGAACCGAACCCCTAGCTATTTTTCAGCAGACGCAGGACAAGCAGAGGACATTTGAGATGAAAAGACAGAAATGATCACCACAAAGCGGTATTGTTTGGTCATTTGGAGACCCCCCCCCAAAAAAAAATAAATAAACAAAAGATTTGACGTTTTTGCAGCTGATTGCGTGTCCCTCAAACTATTTTATAGTCTTACAATTTTATCGCCACATTCTTATGCAGTCAATGGTAAGCAATGATTGAAAGCCGAGTGTCCTCACTGACAGAATTATGTGATTCGAATGAGAAGAGCCATGAAATCGGAGGAATGTGAGGCAAAATAGAGATTCATAGATCATTAATATTTAAATATAGTTGAAGCCAGACAGAGCTGAATATTGAGGCTGGGCTTTCAGAGCAATAGTGTGTGTTCCTGGCTCTTGATTGTGACGATGCTGCAGTCTGAGAGGCCAACTGTGACTACATATGAATTGAATTTTTTAATGGCGATTTGAAAGAAAGTCTGTGAAGGTCAGTTTCTCTGTGGTGCAGTCAGTAATTGCACTCCCCTGAAGTGTTCCTCAAAGTTAAAGCAAAAGTGGGAGTTGTCTAATGTATGGACTAAATTGTGTAGCCTTGTCCTGATGTAGCATTGCGAATGATAGGTGAAATAATCTCAACATGCTCTTCTCAGGAAATCTACTAATATCTTGTGTGTATAAAGAACATTTTTTTCCTTTAAATGTCTACCTTTACGATCTCACAAATCTGAATTTCTGAAACTTAATAACTAGAACCAAGGCAGTCACAGACAGCAACATCCCGCAACACGCCCTGAATTCAAAATTTTTACCTTGACCTACTTGCATAGGTTAACGATCAAAGCTAGTGCTCTGATCAACTTTCATAGATCAAAGCTGTAGCTTTGATCTGCGGTCTTACTCACACTGGCCTTCTCCCTCGTCTGTCTTATCCCGTTCCTTAGAGTACAAAAGTTGTAATTTGACCTTGACCTAGCTTTCTCAAAGTCAAGCCCTTCATTTTCATCCCCTTTTGCTGCCCAAGAAACGTGATTTTAGTTTCATCTTTCTATCTGCAATGGTTAAGAACATATTTGGTGGACTAACAGACGGATGGATGAAAGGACAGAAGAACACTGACAATTACAATACATCACCACTCTGAAGCGGGATGTACCAAAAAAAGTTAATTCAAAGGCAATGCAAGCTATCTTTTTGATATTCCATTATTCCAGTTTTTGCACCAGAGGTGATGTTTGTTACCCTGTTAAAGTGACAGCACGGCTGCTGAATGAGTAATGAGCTCTATTATGTTTTTCATCTTTTTCTTTATCCTTCTCTTTACATTTTATTACTTTGCTTTCCATCTTTTGCTATGAGTGTGTACATGTGTGTGTGTGTGTGTGTGTTGCTTAAAAAACTTAATTCATATGCAGTTTTGTACCCAATCTTAGACAGCAATTTGTTGCCAAGTGTCCCTAAAGGTAAATGTTTCACAGGGAGTTTCAGACAACAGAATGGGTTTGTCTTATTCTTTATTAGCTTACACATACAGATAAATGAGTTGCTTTCATTGTACTATCCAACTTTGCAATTTCATTGTATTATATTTACAGACTTGCTCCATTCTTCCCTGTTGTACCATTTATAGTATATTTAGCATTCAGTCCATTCTGTACTTTTATATATTGTTTTTGAATCTGTCTCTGTGTGGACCCGGTTCACCGTTTTCCAAATGAGCAAAAAATTCAGTACAGAGTTTTGTTTGAGGACTGCCACACATTATAGCTTGTAAAGATTGTTTTCTTGATGAAGCTGAGAGGTCATAAAACCACCTATAAATGCTCCTCCATCAAAAACCGAAAAGGAACAACGAACCTTAACGCGTATATAACATACTTTATTTGGTAGCCAAACATCCGAAGCTCTCCCCCATGGAGGAGAGTATCTTCAAACTGTCTCTCACAGCAGAAGACAACCTTCATGAATACATCAACACTTTTCTTCGGTCACCACCTGTTACCATCACCCATTTCTCTGGTGCTACACTCTTGAGGACGATTGTATCTGCTGCTTTGGGTTCACTTCCTAACTCCACTTCTTATTTTGAATGTCATGTGTGTAAAATAGAATTTTAAAAACACATTAAAAAAAAAGAAGTAGCTGCTAGTGTGAGAGGTTTTGATCCAACAGTAACAACGTCTGAGTTGTTGAGACCTTTACAGCTTTATCGTAACAGCGTCTGTGGGTTGTGACATCTGACTTACTGCTCCAGAGTTGCTCTGTTCCTGCATCGGGTCATTCAGACCCGACTAGATCCACTTTAATTGCTGATTCTGCCTCGTCTATCAAGGTGAGGCATCATTACTGTAGCTCTGTGCTTGTATTCTCCGTTCACTGTCTATTTATAACAGGAATCACCTGCTGTCTATGAAAGCATCTGCTTTTGTCATGTACTTCAATGATGCATCTTCAGGACACCGGACTGCAAAAGTTGGCAGGAACATTACAGTAATTAAAGAAATGAATCTGGGGAAATAAAGATAACTGCAGGCTCTTGCAGTCGGTTACATACTAATGAGAATGTTTAATGTCAATTACTTTTCACGCCATGCGTCCTTGAAGAGGTGAGACATTTTTTCATTGTGTGATAATGACCAAAACACAGACGAAAATCATAACAAAACCATTAATAAACAATTAAAACTGCTGAAAATAAGCCAGAAATACTTTTTCCCACTCCATTATGATTTATGCATTATTCAATATGAGTTCAAGCTTGGTTGTTTCCACCTATTTCTAGTCTGTAAGCAGAGCTGATGTTAAAATAATGGATATTACAGTAATAATGGTCTTTTTTTCTTTTTAATCTTTCAACACTAACTGGAATGACTGGTTTCCAGAGATGTCCCAAATATTTCTTCAATAAATACCAAGAATAAAAAGAATTCCGGTTTAAAGCTAGTTTCATGAGGGGGTTTCTTGTGCTTAGACTGACAGAGCCTTTAAACCTGATTGTTAGATCTTGTCTGGCTGCAGCCTGTGAGGCTTCTGGTCCACTAAATCAAGCCTAGTGCAGCAGAGCAGCAAACCTGAACGACTTGTCTTCCTAGACTCACAACAGTTGCATCCCAAGTCACTTGATGATTAATCTATGCACTCATTGAGACATTCATATGCCTGAACTTTTGACCCCCCCCCCCCCCCAGCGTCTTAGTATTTCCATTAACCCTTTCGACACATTCACCCCACTGCAATCCTCTTATCGTCCCACAGAGAACGTTTATTCCACCATCCCAAATCTGGTCGTTCCGCATAACGTATTTTTTAGCGTAATACTAAACTCTTCACGGATTCCCTGACATGTCTAAAGCAGGGAAAGCAGTTGTGATGGATGCAGCTGCTGAGCCGCGGGCTATCAATCAACTCCAGCTAGCTCCGAATGCGGCCCACCGTGTGCTGTGCTCCGGCCCAGCTTGGAGGTGGAAAAGTCAGCTATTTCTTGCTGTGTCAGTGTGAACACCAGCAACTTAATCACAAATGCAGGAACTCTTCCCTCCCGAGTCCAGATGGTCATCTTACAACAAACGAGTGACAAGACAAAATTGATGCAGTCCAACCCTAGACAATCTCTTTTGTTTTACAGTTCTGATACCACGAAAAGCATCTAGTGGTGCAGGTTGCATTAACATGATTGACCAGACTCAATAGGTCACCCAGTCTCTTGAGTAGCTCTCCTGTTCGTCATAATAACACAGTGACGGAAATTTTTGACCATGTCCAGGGTAGACCTTGCCACACTCATAACAGCCCTCTAAAAAGAAGAAAGAAAATTACATTCATTCATTCATTCAACAGTATAAGCAGGAGTTTTTTGACTGTCAACAATGACTTAAAAAAAAAAAAAAAAGAACAATATCCCACCCAGGGTCACAAGAGCATGCCATGCTCACATAGAAAATGGAAAGCCAATAAACCTTGACAAGAGGAAATCCATTTGTTTTAAAGCTTGGGAGGATAAAATCTGTCCATCCTACTCAACCAACACTCCACACGTTCCAGCCGTTACCCTCAAGATACTGCAATAAATCAATGACCACAAGAAAAACAAGGTTAAAGTGATTTTTACCAACTGCAGCATGAGCCGTGAACTTTTCAGGTTTACCTCTGGTCAAACTGCAGTAACTGGTGCCTCGTTGTCAAATGTTTATAGGCTGTAAGACGCTGAACTTCCTGCCATGACGGTGCTTCTTAATGTGTGTTACTACACTCTACACATCATGTAACTGTTTTCTGGTCTGAAATGATCTGTTACACCGATCATACCCGAGTCGTAATGCCTTGCTTGAAATAACTTGTTAGCGGCTGGTATAATCTGAGGACATCAACCCTGAATAGGGGTCATGTCAGAAATCAAGATCACAACAAGAAATAAAAGCAGAGCCACCACCTCTTTGACTCAATATCTGGGCCTAAAAGGTAGGGTAGCTGTGACCTTGGATAACATTAAATGTACTGCTAGAGAAAAACAGACATCAGAATGTTTAGGCAAAGACAGCCATCTACTGGAAAACATAGGAAATGCATTACCTGGAACACCAGAACCCATGTTGGGCTCTAGTCTAGACTGTAGTTGGAGGAACCTTCTGCCTGCATGGTGCTGTGTCCGTGAGAAAGACAGCAGGACTCGAAATCCCTGGCTGCTTTCAAAGTGGGAAGAAAAATGCATTGGCAAAACTGCAACTGTCTTCCAAACTTGGAGGATTCCATAGGGCACATAAAGGTAAATATTTAACATTTAATTTAACACAGACATATAAACATATGTCATAAAATTCTTTATTCATAAACTTGATGCAAGTTTAGAAATTACTTTACATGGTCAAAACCACCCTTGCAATGGAAAAAAACAAACAAAAAAAAACAAAACAAAAAAAAAAAACAAAAAAACAAAGCATGCTAACTGTGCATAACTTTATAACCTGGCCACTGCTGTTAATGAAGCATGGTTTAAAAAAAAAACAACAAAAAACAAAATAAAATCAAGCCAATTCAGACCTCAGACAAAAAAAAAATCTCACTCACCTATGCAGAGAAGTTTTCTTTTGTTAGTCAGACAACATGAGTTGGTATAAGGGAAGATGTTATTGAGTGTACAGAAGACTTGAGTACACGATTATTCAAAAAGTCAGGGGTTAAAGGTTAAAGATGTGGGCTTGGAATTGTTCTGATGGCACAAAAAAATCTGAACTGCTACTTTTGATGGGAGAACTGGCCAAGCAGGTAGGATGCCGTCCAAGTTTGTGTCTGTAAGCATCTGTAAGGGACAAAAAAAAAAAAAAAAATCCTGTGTACCTTCAGTGTCTCGGGGTGTGGGGGGACAACATTGATATGTGAAACAGGGCAAAATCAGGCAGGTTAGAAATGCTTTTGAAGGGTGGGAGTTTGTTCTGCTCCATGTTTGTTCATTCCAACCTCAAACCCCTATTCAGAAAATACACATGTCTAAGTGGGGAGGGGAAAAAACAACAACACATTGCAGAGCTTTTCTGGTTAAATCAGGGATAACATTTTAAAATGGCCCCAAAAAAAAAATAAAAATCTGGCACTTTCAATCTCTGTATTTGTGAACAAATTGTTAAGCAATCCTTTATGAAGTTGAATGTGCATGATATATATTCCTGAGTTTGCTTTTCAAGAGAACGCAGGGGTGTGCTCGACAATACGCCCACAAGATGAAGTATGGTACCAACGGCATCACAACAGTTATCCGTGACGACCAACGTGGTCATGGTTAAGATTTTTCTCGAGGTGAAACAATAAAGGAAGGCTGACGCTTGTTTTACATACCCTAACAGTCTAAACAAATGTCAGATGTGCTGATCGTGAACAAGGGGTGTCGTTTTCTACCTGCCTCTATGTGTTTTGAAGGTATTGGTTTTGTGACTGAAGTTCATTATCACTGAGGAATTTTTAAAAATCAACTCAACAATGAGGAATGACTATGTGAATTAGTGTACCTAGGATTTCTACGCTGGTTTTTTTTTTTTTTTTTTTTTTTTTTTTTTAAATAACAACATATTTAAAACCAATATAAGTAAACACACAAGAGAACACCCACAACACATGTGTAACTGCATTAATTGGAATGCTCCGCGCAGTTTTCTGCATATTACTCACATTATGTCAAAAGATCCAGCATGCTGAGAGGTAAAGCAGTGCTGAGAGTGGTTATGAATAGTGACCAGAGGTGGTGGTGGGGGGGGGGGGAAGAGCTGGGTCTCTCCTGTGACAAATCTGATCAAATATTTATCACATTTACACAAATATTCTGGAAACCTAGAAGACTCCAGTCGATTTTCCCAGGTGTGAAGCCAAGGGGTGGGGTGGGGTGGGGAAGGTTGGTGGGGGTGTGTGGCCTACCCATCTCTGGTCTATCCATCTTTGATGGACTATTGCTGTGAATTTGAAACTCTGGCTGCAGTTTAAAACCAGCTATGAGGTCAAGGAAAAGTTGGAAGGTAAAGGTCATTCCTTTCCCTGAACTGGCAAAGTGCTCAGGATGTGAACCAGCTACAAGGACTAAGCAGGTGACTATAAGGTTAAGCTGTTAAGACTACTTTTTCTTCAGAACTACAAAACTCCACAACACTGTCTTCACTGCATAGCCTTCCTGAGGTTCATCAGGTTTGAGTGATTAAATATGAACAGCCAAAGCTCTGGAATGCCAGAAAAACAGCTGCGTCTACGTAATTATTGTTACGGCTGTTTGTATTTGCCATTTGTATTCGCGGTGCCATGAAAAAAAAAAAAAAAAAAAATGGGAATGGTACTGTCAAAGTTGTCACAAATATGGGGATTACAAATCAATACTTTAAAAAAAAAAAAAAAAAAAAAAAAAAATGAACAAAACCGCAGTAGTCATTAAGCTTACATACGAACATAGCATACTTTTTTTTTCCTTCTGCAAGAATATCCATGAAACAACTTTTACTTATTCTAAATGGGTCTCGCAACACCCCTGCTGTTAATAGTCAGGGATATATTGTAGTTCAGTCTCTGCTCAACCAAAGACCCAGACAAGTTTACATTATAAACAATTCTTTCGCAGAAATACAAATTTACATTATACATGTGGAGTTAAAATCAACTACATTACAGCGTGATCAAATCCAAACACGGCCCTGCTTCGTGTGGTTGTGTTTCTAGTGCTGCCAGGCTAGCCACACACACACACACACACACACACACACACACACACACACACACACACACACACACACACACACACACACACACACACACACACACACACACACACACACACACGAAAACCCCTCTCGCAGGGAGATGTCCAGTGGCTGGTTACGATGACGAAGACGAAAAAGACAGTGGTCTCCCGACTTTGGAGCTCGGCGGGATGCTGTACTTTAATTATGGAACGTTCCCTTCCAGGCTGCAAAAAAAAAAAAAAAAAAAAGTCTCTTCACCTTTCTCCCCCACCTTTGCAAGCAGATAAGAGGTTTGAAAGCAAGCTACCCTCAGAAGCACATCATTCAAGAAAGCGGGATCTTGGCATCGCAAAGATAACACATGAGCACAATATTACAGAGGCAGTCCATGAAGAGAGATATGGCAGTGTTTCTTTCGCACTGCCACTGATTAAATGTCCTTCCAAGCCACCACTGCACACCAGGGAACGTCTCATGCCATTCTTAGATCTGTGGCCACAGGAGCAGTGTCAGACAAATAGAACATTACACTGCTGGATAAAGCCATGCCACGCCTTACAACTCATAGCCAGCAAATAAGCTCGGTGTGCTCAATGCCAAAAACCAAAGAGCCACTGGCGAAATTCAGTCCACCGTTTTTGCTGGAGTGTGGGATGAATGTCGCAATAGAAAAATAAGATTGTATTGGACAATGGATGTATAGATAAATATATGACACACTGATGATCTTCCAACTGCTCGTGAGCTTTGATGTAAAGTTCAGCCGAGGGGGAGGGGGTCTGTATTTGTGTGTTTATGTATGAGGATATGGGCGGTCGCTGAACAAGGAATTTGGTTTGGAGGTCATAATCTCACGTGGAGAAAAAAAAAAAAAAAAAAATGGTTTGCAGGAAAAAAAAAAAAAAAATTGGTCTCGAGGGGGGAAAAAAAAAAAAAAAAAGATGTGGTCCCAGTGCAGCAAAGGCAAGAGTCTGTTTAGCCATCCTCCTTGGGGGGTGTGTACCAACCTAGTATGGAGAAACAAAAACATATCAGTTATCCTTGACTAATAGAAATACACAGTGATTACAGGCATACGACTGCTGTATGTTCACTGTGATCCTCGGTGGCTTTCTCATCCGGTTTTGAGGATATAGAGCAATAAGTTTTGTAACACCAGACTTTTACTGTGTGAACTGGTTCAACAAAACATAAAACCTCAGTTCAAGACAGACTACAACAATGGTAGTTTTGTTAACCCAAGCTTTCTGCTTTGGGCTCTTTGCAGTGATATTTATTCATCTCCCAACTTTACTTTCAACACTTTAGACATAAGACAGAACATCCAAACCTTGTACAAATATACTGTAAAACTGTTTCTCAAATAGAGGGGCTCAATAAAGCAACAAGAGATATAAGATTACATGTTCATGCATGTATATGTAATATAAATATTTACATATGTGTTTGTGTGCGTGGGTTACATAGGATGATTAGTGTCACTGGGAAAAAAAAACAAGGTCTATGTTGTGAGATGTTATGCAGAGGTGTACTTCTAACAATTTTATAGACAACTGATATTATTCAGAGTCGCGGCGGAGAGTGGTGGGGGGGGGGGCGCAACAGAAAATAATTGAGAAGCACTGCTGTAAAATAATAAATGTAAAAAAAAAAAAAAACAATATAAAAAAAACTTGACTGAATTTAACAAAGTGATTTGTGCCATTGATCTGAACAGCTCGATCAATAAGCGTACCAGAACCAGGAATGAAAACATACTCCAGGGGGTGTCAGCAGTAGCTATGACATCAGTAAAATGATTTTTTTATTTTTTTTTTGCATCTCAAAATGACAGCATGTGGTTTCTGGAGAAAAAGAAATGAAATGTACACAATACACCAATTGCATGCCTTTGAAGGAACGTTATTGATTAATGGTTTGCATGATGCCACTCAGTTCCCCATTGGGAATATAATCAGGAAAACAATACAGGAAAAGGTCACCCTGCAGTTTGTAAGTGATTTTAAATCCTTAGCTCTGAAAAACAAATGGAGATTTTAAAAAACATTGGCCCTCAATGAGGGATGGTAAAGCATCTGATGTACCAGCTCAAAGAAAAGCTGAAAACCATCTGCTATAAGTGAATTGTTTTGTTTATGAATTTATTAAATCTCTTATCAGATTAAAGTTAAATGGGATACTTTTAACTTTGGATTAACAGGAAAATCTTTAACAGGAAAATTTTAACAGGAAAATTTGGATTTACTGTCAATAATGTTATTTCCTCCTGTAAAATCTATCACTGATCAAACACAAAACTTAAAAGTTTACATACAGAAATGTGATATTTCTGTCAAAAAGATACAAAAACCTGAATAAACCATTGAAAATGAAAATAATTGGTCAAGTGAATGCGGAAAGTTAATAGTTGTTGAGACCATCATTTAAAACAATTGTCTTCCATAAGAAAGAACAAGTATAACCCACTCTTCTACTTTGTATATATTTGTTAGAATGTTTAAGTCCATTGTGCTTTTAAGCTGACCAAGAATCCACAATGACTTCAACTACATCAATATTAAGTGTCACTCCCTCTCATTGTGTGGTTCACGTCATTTTTGTTTGTAAAAACAGACTCTTATGTTAATAAAATCCTATCACAAACTCAAAAGTGAAACCTTTGCTTTATGTGCTTTTGCTTTGAGGTCCCAGTAAAACCCTCAGCATGAACTGTGGGTTCAGTTCAGTTCCGATGCAGTCCGTAAGAAAGTCCAGACAAAAACACTTACCATTCTTTTCATGGATCTGAACCAAGGATTTGTAG
Organism: Antennarius maculatus; assembly: GCA_013358685.1. Taxonomy (NCBI): domain Eukaryota; kingdom Metazoa; phylum Chordata; class Actinopteri; order Lophiiformes; family Antennariidae; genus Antennarius; species Antennarius maculatus. The sequence goes on from CM023606.1 coordinate 3,504,770, forward strand.
GACTGCTGTGCTCTGGCAAGATTGTACTGGTTCTGCATTAAAAGATAAAATAAAGTCAAAACCGAGAGAGTTGGTCTGGTTTGTGATGACAAGACAGAATATGAAACAGCAATGACAGCTGTTTCTATGAGGAAAAAAAAAAAAAAATCAGCTTATCTCATCATCTCCAATTTCAAGAATAAAAGCCTGTGTATGGTGCAGGACAATGAACACCACACACCCCCATCCCAACCCTTCATACTACACTGCTTTCATGAACTGGTCAGCTTCATTCACTCTGCGACTTTCATACGCGAGTGGGTTTGATAAACGGAATCGGCATGAATGTCGACTACTAGTTTGATTAAACCTATAGTAACAAATTCACCCACTGATTGTTTAGTACTACTCATCAGTCATGACTTCTGGGTATACTGAAATAATTCTCAACCCCAAAAATATGACTGTTCCAACTTATGTCCAGAAAAAACAAATGGAATAAAATAAAGTCAAGAGTTGCTTCAGGTAAAATAAAACTCTACACCATTTGGGTTGTTCGTGTTTTGAGGCTAGTACTGTACAAACTGTTCAGTCACCTACATTTCCAACATGTTGCAATGGACCAATAATAAAGGTAACCGATTCTGAAGCTTTTTCCAAGCAAAAATATTCAACATGACAACAACAACAACCCTTCAGTCGCCTTCAAAAATCTATTTAAAAAATTGGTAGAAATTTCAAAATATTAAAAAGGAAGTTTGGCGAGTCTAGATTGCATTGTATGAAAAAATATTCCTTGACAAAATGCCCACATTTCAAAATCCTGTTTTCCATGGTCAACACAATAAAATGAAATAAGATTTAAATTATCAAACAGAAATTATATTTATGTTTGCTTTAGCATTTGAACAAGTACTATGTTCTGGAATTGCCATCTCATTCCCGGACCTAGATATTCTCAAAAATGTTTGGTGTGATGTAAAGCGGGCCGACCTTTCTGGCAAGCATTAAAATTAAAACAAACTGGAGGAGTGTTGTGAAGACAGTCAAAAATGACCAACAAAAATCCAGACCCTCATTGGAAGCTGTGGAAAGCATTTAGAGGCTGTTATTTCTGCAAAACAGGCTCTACTAAATACTGATGTAATTTTTGTGTTGGGGTGCCCAAATTTATACACCTGCTTACTTTTGTTAAAATAATTATTGCACTTTTGGTAAATCTTATAAACTTAATTTCACTTCTCAAAAACCACTGTGTTCATCTGCTATATGTTATTTTTTACTGAAATTGTTGCTCTGAACAACCAGTGATTTATAAAAGGAAAATCAGGAGAATTATCAGGGGTGCCCAAACTTTTTCATACCACTGTATATGCTCAGCACCAGACGTGCTATGTCTTGTTTTTTAGTCACCTATTTAAAGTGTGTATTTGAGGTTTCTATACATGTTAAAAACAATACATATATCAAATAATGGCTCCTTTCCCAATGATGCCATCCATCCTATTTTCACTGAACGAGTTATGAAGGCATGATGCAAGACTCCGGCAATTCAACACTGACACTAGCTTTTAAAAGAACCTGTCTGTTCACTTTTTAAAGCACTTAAACTTGTTGAGATAGCCCATAATGTTAAGGCTGTTGAACATGTATTGATCCATTTAAACTGGAATTGCCCACTTCACTGAGCAAACTTGAAGGTCGTTCAAGCACAATTCATAATTATATGCTTAAAATCCCCACAAGAAGTGTATTGTTTTTTTTTCCTCCAACAATTTCTGTGTATTTTCAAGTGAAAAGTGTTAACAGACCAATTAAAAAGACACTATGTTTGACAAACACACCTTTCTCTCCAATAGGAAATTTGATTACTTATTATAATACTTATAATTATGCAGAAAATATTCAATAAGCTATGATACATTTCTCTACAATACCGAGTTAAAAAAAAAAAAGCAGTCAGCTGATGAAAATACTTTCTTAAAAATATAATTTACTGTTTGGTTAAATCTGAAGAGCAAAATAAATCCATGTTTTTGAGTTGCACATCGTGCTTACTGAGTATTTCATAGACCGGCAAAGGAATAAAAGTCAAAGAGAAGCATGAAGCATCAGTGAATGACGACCTGAGCTGTGATCCGAATCTGTGACACACATAGCCAACTTTGGCTGCAGAAAAATGGGGTTCTTATGCAGCAGGACAGCCAATCACTGAAGCCTGACACCAACACAGATACGGATGGTGACTGCCACCTGTACTCTGTATTTTATCCATATACTGAATATTTTCTTGAGGCTTATGGTTATAGATGAAACAAGGCAGTATAACCAGAAATCTTTGGGGCAAAAAAACCATAATTCACGCAAGAATCTCTTTGCTGAACTGTATTCAATAGCCGCACAGAACCACTGAGGTAAATTTCTGTCTCCAAATCTGTTAAGTTACTTTTAACATTCACAATATTTGTTGATATATTTTTATATTCAAACCTTTAGTCTTCACTGTACTCAACCCAAAAGATGATTCAAATTGGGTGGGTGTGGGTGCAAACGGATACATCTTCTGAAATCACTGCCCCTTTTTTTTTTTTTTTTTTGTCATACTTACAGGAAGCATTAATGAGCCTTTAGAGTCAGGCATCCAGGCCTCTGAGCCCCAGCATGGTCGTAGTGCTCTATTTACACAAGCTGTACATGAATACACCTGAAACAGAAGCTCAAGTGCTTTCTTACTCACCTTATTGGCTCCAAACTGAACTCTGGCTTTTCCTTTGACTAAAGTGGCATTGATCTGCATGATGACAGACTCAATTGAATAGGCACTGCTCCAACCCTGCAATGAGGAATCCCAAAATTGACAATGAAACTAGGTTTGAAAGACAATTGGGGGTAATATCTTGTAATGGGGCACAAATTCTCTTTTTTATTCAGGCTTTAAATACATGTGGCATACCTGTTTAGTGAGAAGTTCCATGCACAGTGCACCTCCTCCCAAAACATAACTAGAAAGTGGAAAAAATAATTTAGAGACACGGTTATTACAGCAACACAATAAAAAAATGCACAAATACAAAAATGAGAAGTGAACTAGGTTGAAAAACTCACCCCCCAGATAGCACAGGAGAAACGACCCGAACAAACGGTGGATCAAATGGGAAATTATCCTGCAGTGGACAACAACGCAAAGTGTTCATTTGTAGCCATACAAGACTCCTAATGTTTTATTTCAGTTGGACAGAGATACTTTCACTCACCTTATATGAGAAGTTCAGTAAAATGTAATCCATTCCTTCTTTCTCCTTTAAAACTTGTAAGTCACTGTGTAAGGGGCTATCTGGATCCACCCTGTTGGGTCAAGATCATTTCATTACTGTCAGTGTTTAGGCTGACACAAATAACATAACATGATGCACAACATTCCAAAGTTACTCACGTCCTTAATTTGACATGCCATTCATACAAGCTGTCGTTAACAAGTTCCACTGAGTAGATTCCTGCATATCAAAGTGAATAAATATGTTATTAGATTGTGCCAATTTTCAATGTGGTGATATGCAGGCATTCGCTTTGTTTGCATGTGTATACCTGTCTTGTAACTCTGAGACCTGTAGATCTCTCTGAGCTCCTTCATCAGGCGGTCAGAGGCTTGCACCGAACCAGACACAGCTCCCTGCAAAATTTGAAACAGTTAATAATAAAAACAAACAACAAGGTGTCTTGATATTCAATATAGGAGTTGACCTGTCATCTGTGCTGAACATCCACCAACATCAGAGAGAGCTTTATTCTACTACATATGAATTTTTATCAGTGCACCCCTTAAGAGAATGAGTCACTGATCCTCAAAACATTAAAAGAAAATAGGTCAATAAATGTGCAACATATAGGTCAATAATGTGCGGCTGAGCGGCTGAAGAGGATGATGAGCAAGTAAAGTGCTGTAATTTGTCCCTAAATAAAATTAAATATTTTCGAGTAACCATACAAGTGAGATCTAAGCTTCTATCCACAGCTTCCGTGGCAAAAACCAGTCTCAAGAGACTACACTTAATTGGATTTCTAAAGAGGTGACACAAACAGATGTCTGCTCATCACTGCCACCAGCTTTCACTTTGTCGTTTAAGTTCACAGTAAACAATGGCACAGGAATCCCAAATCATGATATCTTGCGTGAGGAAAAAAAAAAAATCTGTCTGGCTCAAATATATAGCAAAGACACTTGAATCCTTTTCTAATATACCCTATGATTCAGGTCCAGAGTTTCACATTTCACACAACAGCAGAGGTCAGACATGTTCCTGTGTGCTGGAAAACACTCGATGCATTAGGGTGGAGCAGGGCGTGCAAAGAGACAACTTATCTGTAATGAAAAATAATGTTGCTACATGATATACATATACGGACTCTAAAGGTTTGTGGTGCAATACATAAACAACAAACACACCAAATTTCAGAGTTAAATTCTCCACACATGGGGGTCACTTGACTTTCGCAGTGGGGAAACAAAGCAGTCAGCGACTGCAGCATCCCGCGATGCCTCTGGCTTCCTGAAAGTGTTGCTTTTTGTTTTGTGATTATATCTCATCAGATTTCAGAGATGTGTACCTAAAAAGGTATAAAAGTGAAAATTTGATCTTGACCTAGTTTTTCAAGGTCAACTTTGGGATCTAATTTTCATCTCCTTGCCTCCCTGAATATAACGCCTTCTGTTTCGTCTTTCTATCTTATCCGGTTTGTGAGACCAAAAAGTTTAAATTTGACCTTGACCTTGTTTACTCAAGGTCAACATCTCATTTTCATCCCCTTTGCTGCCCGAGTAATGTGCTTTTTCTTTCATCTTTTTATCTGCAACGGTTGTGAAGATATTTGGTGGACAGACGGAGGGACAAACACACAAACACTGACAATAACAATACATCACCGCTTCGCAGGATGCAACTAAAATTCTGAACTTCATCTGTTTCAACTCCTCTTGAGTTGGAAACTGGAGTTTGAAGTCCAGCGGGAAAAGGAATATTATTAAATCAATATCAGTGGGCACATTTTTAACATTATACAGCTTATATTGACAAACAGCCTTTCATTGGAGCAAGTTAAGAATGTAAGAATATACTGTACAAAATATTTCATCACTTTCGTCTTAATTAAATCCTTTAATTGTTTTAATTCCTAAACTGATCACTACGGAAAATGAACAGATAAATACAGAAATCGAATCACTTACATTCAAATGGTCCTGCCTCTGGTTCTTCCTGATCTTCTCCAGGATGGCAAGATTCTCCTTCTCGATGCCGTCATCCTCAGATTTCTTTCCATCTACAGGCTCCTCTTCTTTCATTTCATAGTGGTCCAGATCCTCTATGTCCTGTTGGTTCACATTTAATCATTAGGTTATTGTTTTATCAGTTGGATATGCAACTGACCCAACCGAATCCTGTGGAAAGTCAAAATACAAGAAATAACACTGACAAAAAGAGTATTATCTTCTTGCTTGTTATTATCAAGAACCTTCACAACCCTAAATGACATGTGACTAGGAAAAATACACGGTTCGTGAGGGTTCATGAAAGCACACCTCATTGTGGACACGTCTAACTATGCAAGATTGTTCTGGAATGTGTTACCAAAAAAACATCTGATGGCAAGCATGAGCTGCAGTCTGAGCACTGCAGCCTTCGGGAGTTAAAGTGTGAAACAACAAAACACCAACTCTTTCCTTTTGAGAAATAAACAACCGTGGTGGCCCAGTTGAAGCTGCGCATAACCAACTCAATACGTACTGGCATGCTGGTGAATGTTTACCAGCTCCCCTGACATTGTCCATTTCTTTTGTTGTATAGATGGATACACTTGTATACATTCCTTCACAGATGCAATGTTTTACTGTGGTCATTTTTCAGAGTTTCATAATTGAACATCAAGCAAAACGACAGGTGTTGAGACCAAAAGTGGTTACAAACCTCTCCCATCTCTTCTTCCTCTTCTTCTTCCGATGTGACTTCCTCTGTCCCATGCTATAAAGGCAAAAACCATGAGAAACCTTTAGTGATCATGAAAGCACCGAGTCAACTGATCAGCAACTTCACACAATCGATCATAAGGTCACGTTGGCAGCTGTTTCTACGTTGCTCAGAATTTGTTTGGACGTGACTGATGAAATACCATAATTATGAGAAAGATTGTTCCCTTAAAGTAATAATACATCTGCCACATCCTGGCAGGGCCATTCCATGGCATAGCATTTTGTGACATCAGAGAACATCGAGCTAAACAGCCTTGCCTTTCTGTCTTGTCCAACAGGGCCTGCAGGTAGTGGCTGGTCTAGCATCTCAACATCCGGATGCTGGGGAAGGTTGTACAGCCGACAAAGGTCACATATGAGTTTCTTTAACTGCTGTAAAAGCTAAAAAATAAACAAAAAACAAACAAAATACAAAATACACACAATTAAGATGTGTTACAGAGCTAAACCATTAAATACTGCAAATGTACAGAGTTGTCATGTGAAAGAAACAATACATCATCTACAAATGCCACTATTTTTCTGTTTACCATTTTCCAGATTCCTTAATGCCAAACTACCAGCTCATGATTGTTTGAGATTATGTAAAATGCACTGAAGAGAATTATAGCAGCAATTGTGGAATAATCTGTCGTCGTAGCAATAAAGTTAGGACACATGCTGATACTAAAGGGTCTTGTGAGAAAAAAAAAAAGTGCTGTAAATAAATGCAGTTTGACTGATTCTGTAAGCTAAAAAATTTACATGGGATTCATTAATTCTTTATCGCATCCCACGTTACTCCTTTCAAACACAATAATTTCCTTGTAATAGTATGAAATAATTATATATTCATTTATCTATAGAATTTCAAGGTTTATCACTTATCTAAAACCATCATTAAGAGTCAACAACCAAAATTAAAACAAACAAACTGACAGCATTTCTATTTAAAATAAAATTATTCTACAAACAGGACAGTAGGAAAAAATAGGCGAAACTCAGGCTGTCACACCACATGTATGATGACACAAAAACCCGACAGTCAGGAATTGTGTTCGTGATAGTTGTCGCAACAATCTTATGACACAACCATTCAGTCTGCTGAAAACCTCTGTCTGTACTTGCCAGTTATAAGAGCTGACCTGTTTCCACAAGTATAATCACACATACATTTATGTGAGACAATTACAGACCATTCTAGACTAAAAGGATAAAAAAAAAAAAAAAAAGTCCACATAGTAAAAATGATAAAATCATTCCAGTCATACACTTGACAATGACATAAAATCAACTCCCGAGTCAAGTTTGAAATTCATGCTTCTCCATTATATCAGACAACTTATGTTAAATTTTGTTTCGGACCAATATAATTTGCCTCTTTCTGAAGATTCTTAACACAGCAGGCTTGCATTGTATGACAATAATGCACATTAAAGTATTTGCTGCAAGGAATGCAAGTTGATACGTTTAGCCAAGTAATCAGCCTAAGTCCAATGCTGTAGAGGTTCTTGACTTTGGTCATGTGCAGACATCTCAGGCATCGTATGAAAGCAAATCCAAATCATTTTTAAGGCATATCACGTTTTTTGAGAGGTCAGCTGTCAAATAGAGAAATCTGCTTTTATTTCTACGTTTTCACTGGAATGCTGCACCGCAAGATGACATCTGTCTTGTGGCAGGCATTCACTCGGGTTCCACGAAACATTCCGCACACACTGCAGGTGTTATTTTGAATGGCAATGGGTTTAATGTTGACCTTCGTGATGATGACAAACAGTTGTCAGTTTGGGTTTTGTTTTTTGTTTTTATTCAGGAAAGTTGTCATCGACCAGAACGAGAAATACTACGTTGATTACCAGGGTGCTGCCTTTCCTCACATCTTCCAACCGCTCCAAAACTTGCGTCAAGCTCGGGTCATCAGAGTCCACAAACCATATTGGAGGCGTAGATGGATAGGATTCCTAAGGCCAGTGAAAACAACAGAAACGAGACAGTCAAATAACACATTTGACCAGTGCACGACCGTAGTACAAGCTTGGACAGAACCAGTCTAGTGTCATCTCTGCGATGCCTACATTAGCATACGTAGTGCAGCGTTAGCTTAAAGCTAAGATTGCTTAACAGTACTATTCAAAATTGATTTGGCACAACACAACCCATCGACCTCGACATTCTAGCGCCCACCGACGCTAGCTTATAAAATTACGCAAAACTGATCCCGCGTCGCATCAGAGGACACGAATGTCGAGGTGTTCAACTACCTGGCTAGCAAGTTAACAAGCTAGCATTAGCTCGCTAACGACTATCAAACACAGTCTATAAATTCTGATAGCTACAACGTTGTTCCCCTTACCGTAATGTTGCAATGGATAATTAGTAGCTTATCCCCAGTTACGTTAAACTGGCAGCTCAGCTCGTCAGGCTTCCAGTCAATGATCCTGAAACGTTCGTGGTTTGGATCGAAAATGGATTCCAAAAACTTCAGTTCGGCCTTCAGCCCCGACACCGACATCTTCCACGCATCTCCGGCTGAGCCGTTGGGGAAGGGGAGAAGTCGGGACTTAGCTTTTAGCTAGCTAAAGCCACAACGGAAATTTTTAGTATGATTTTGATTGAGGAAAAAAAAAAGTGCCAACGAAATTATGGACGGCCTGTGTATATAGCTGTATACCTAGATACCAACTATAAACACCGTCCAGTCAAATTTCCAGCGTAGCCGGACTGATTTGCTGATGAAGTAGTTAACGTTAGCATTTGCGCTTGCCCAAAAAAAAAAAAAGCTAGCTAGAGAGGTAGCGTGCTAGTCCGTTGTTGTTGTCTTTCCGTCTATTGTTGTTGTCTGCCTTTGATAACAACACTTTAAGGCTGTCGTGGTGTCGCGTCACCGTCTTCCCACAGTCACATCTGACGGTTCCTTAGTGGCAACTTAACCGGGGAAAGGTCATGCCACCTCCACGATGTGAACTTAAATCCCGCTGAAGGGATAGTGTTTGTCATCCCGGTGTACAACTGTATAGCTGGCCTCTTGTGGGGTTTAAAGATGGCGTTGTGCAATCTCCCCGTTCCCGCAGAATCCCAGCATTCAGCGCGTCCTCAATTTATTTGAGGGTAAAAAAAAATAAAAATAAAAAAATAAAACGAAAGTTTACAGTTGGAAATGATTTATTTTGATATTAATATGAGCGAATAGTATCAATTTGATTATGATTTAATAATGAGAACGAATGACATTCAGACACCACAAGGGGAGATAAACTGGTGTGCAAAACTTCAACAAAACTTGTGAATCATCTTGATTTGGAAAACTGAAATTAATATTTGATGCGATATTTGATACAAAATTGGACTGATATCAAATTGTAATGCATCATAATGTAATAATGACTACAAATAAAAAAAGCACGCTGTTTATGTGACCTGTGACAGGTGTACCTGCGTGCAGAAAATACAGTATTATATAAATTACTTACATAAACTTCTAAGATTAAGCAACGCCAGATAAGAAATTAAATATCTCTTTTTAAAGAATTTTATTTTGTTAATTTCCATAGTTCATCACAATTAGGGATCAGAAAAACAATTAAATATATATCAAAGAATGAAAAATATTTAGATTTCATCAATATCTGGATTCCATCAGATTTTAATCAAATCATAAATTACTCTTGTGTGCTTCTTGCAATTAAATCGGACACTTGCCCTACATCAGAATTTTAAGGTATTATTAATGACAAAATCAGTTGCTTTGATGTTTTCCTTGGAACATCCTTGTTGCTGGATGTTGCAGTCTGTGACTGCGTTGGTTCTAGTTAATTATGTGATTTATATAAAATGACTGGGCTGCCACACGATATAGCTCTAGAATATGGAGATTGAGACCCACATTGCTCTTGGATAACACAAAGTTTTTGCATTACAATAATCTACTTACTTTATTTGACCAACTAAATGAAGAAATTACTGAATTTACCTCTTAAGAGAATGTTTTCGGTGGCTTTATATGAATACTTTCATATTTAAATAATAATCTCGGTAGCCACATTATTTTAAAAAGATTTAGTCTTACTAGTGTATTAAGTTTACTTTTTGGTCTTGCCATTTGTAACATCTTTTTAAATTCTTTACACCTGGAAGAAAGTTACTTTTGTATAACTAGTTCTTGTCATCTCTAATATAGTTAAATAGTAATTATATTGACCATTCAATTGCGTATAATTTTATCTGGAACTTTCCAAAAATAAACGAAAAATGGTCTTTGTCGTACGTCACGTATGTAGTAAAGGCTAATGACCACTAGGGGGTAATGTTGGCTCAGCTTTTGAACAACTAAGGTATACTGTATGTTGAAGAAGCTCAAGTTGTGAAAACAGAAACCTCAGTTGGTATGGTTTTTCCTCTCTACTAAATAAAGAAATTATGTTTCAGTTTGCATTTAAGTCTTCATATATATATCTTGTAAATGATAAAATAATTTTATGGTTTAATAAATGGAACTCATGTCAATTTGCATGTATCTAAAGATAACGTTCCTTCAAAGCTCTATAAAAATAGCATTTTGAGGTATTTATACAGATTTCGAGTAAGGGAAAAAGTACAAGATGACAGAAAAGCTTCAAGAAGTAGCCCCTTTTAAGTCTGTGAATTCAATTAGTCAGATAATACGGGTTTCAAGGAGCAAACATCGACATTTTTGTCAATGTTTGCAAACATTCTTGTGACTCAACCTGCTTTCAGGGGTCATTTGCTAGTAGCTGACTGTCCCTGACTAGTGCTTTGCTGTCATCTGTAATTGTGTTATCATGAGGTCTCCTTTTCATGAGGAACATCACTGTTTTTGCGCATAAACTAAACTGACAGGTGTGGCTGACCCTGTTGTCCAAAGCTGTGCTTGTCACTGGTGATATATGTCAACCTGCAGCTGTAGATAGTGTGAGCATTGATGACCATAAAATTAACACTGTCCCTTTTTTCATACACTATAATACAATACTATTGTATAATACAATACAATACCATACTATATCATAGTACTATACTGTATTCTCTTCATCCCTGAGCAACCTTGCTGTTCAGATTCCTGCATGCCACCAAACAGTGACTAAAACACTTTAAATTCAACGTGCAAATTACTGTAGGTGTGTGTGATAAACTCAAAAAATCCACCTAAGCTCACTTTGGTCATTGGCTTTGTTAATGTAATGGCTCCACAAGAAAAGGTCAAGGTTTCAGTCCAGCAAACACTGGTAGTGGAGTGTGTGTGTAAATTTGACTATAATAGTACAAAACACAATTTGCAGCTAACCTTTCCCTCTATGACCCCAATCTTGTGTTTGTGCCTGGTAAATATATACAGTATGCATCTGTTTTAATGAGCAGAGACTCTGTATGTTTGCTTCTGTCACAGTGTTTTGGTTCATACAGTGAACAGACTACGATTGTAGTTGCTTTTTTTATGTAGGGTACAAAATTTTAAAGAATTGGGGAGGGATACTGCTTAGTTCCAAGACTGTTTGGTTTAGTATATGTCATCCAATGAGCAACAAAATATAGGACACCAGATAAAAATTATATAATAATAATATTACTAAATTTAGACCTTCTGCCTGCCCTCCCTGTCCAATTCATCTAACTGCTGACCTCTGCTCCCCATGCTGTCATTTGAACTAGCAGGTTAAATAAATCAGTATGCATTCTTCTTTAGGTTGCCACACCCTATTGATAGTTTATTGAGGTGAGTGTGTGTAATGACTTGAATTATACGTCTGTAATTGGATGTCATGTTATAGGAGATAGTTGTTGTATAACATCCTGCACAAAAAGCAATTAACCCTACTGGTCTACCCACAGCAGATTCTCACTGAGACACCTTAGAGCTTAGACGTTTTAATTTTACTACAATATATATATATATATATATATATCTCAGAATATATTCTCTTGACAAGCTATTAATGACCACTGACAAACTGTGCACATACAATATACTTGTGTGTGGAAAAACATAGTCATATTTCATGTTTTATTTATTTCATATTCTATGTGTAAATTAAATTGTGCCCCAACGGAAAGGATATAGTATTTGATTGTATCCATATTGATTGTATCCATAGTGCAGCAACCATCTGACACATGAGGAGGCTTTATAAATGAATGAGAGGAGATAGGCCACTGTGAAATGTATTGTAGACTGCAAAGCTTATTTTTTGCAAACGTAATGCCTTTAATACCATAACCTTGTCATAGCGCCACACATCTTCAGTAATATCTTAACAACCAGTTCAAAACATGTCAAAAATCAGAACAAAATGAAAAAAATATCCTACGACTGGATTCTGATTGTCTTCTCAGCCTTGGTTTATGATTGACCAGCTGATGCACAGTTTGTCACAGTCGGCCTTGTGTGCGCAGTGACAAAGGCAGATTACTGTTGTCCTCAGTGATTTATTCTGCTCTTCTGCCCTCCATCTACACTAGGAGAAAAGTTAATTAAAACCCTGCCTTGCCCCAGTCCATCCCAGACAGCGAGAGCAAATCATCTTTGGCTATGTACACCCTATATTATTTTTTTATAGACAACTTCAGGGTTCAAAATGTCAAAATAGGCAGCATGAGTGCTCTATGCACTTCTTTTCATCATATTTATTTTCATGATCTCATTTTGATACCGTGTTACACATTAGTGTGTGTAAATTAAAGCTTTCCCTTTCTTTATTAAACATTTAACTCATCCAATGCTTTACTATGTGCTGTAGTGACATAGCGTTACTATGACAGTATAAGGAAAACTGAACCAACAAATGTTATTTGCTTTGCCTGATTGTCTTTCTCCTTCTTCCACATTTTATCAACAATGTTGGAGAGAAGAGTCAGCAACCAGGTGTAACCCACTGTGGTTATAACCAATGTCATGATCGGATTGTTTTAGCATTTAAATATTTAGCTTTGGATAAGCAAAACCATCCTTCAACCGCCCTTTCTGCTGATTCACCACATACTGTTCAGCAACCGTTTGTCAGATAAAACCAATAAAAAGGGGCACTATTTCATTTTGTTCTGGGAAAAAGTGGATGTTCAAAGTGAATGCAGAAGGCGGATCACATCCAGGATACCGCGTAGTGAGTGCTGCGTATGTCCTGATGTTATTCATAGACCTCAGAGAAAGCGTGATTGACTTACTGGAAGTATTTCTCTCACAAATATAAAATGCCTCATTTAGATTAAAACGGTGTATCAGTGCAGAGTTCTTTAGGAATTGAAATGCTTATGTTGCAAGTAGTTATAATGTATGGAAGTTCACTATACTATAATGTGAACACTGTCACTGAGACCGAAAGATCATGAGAGCTGCATTAGACCCTTTGCAACATATTTAAAATGTCAGTTACAGTACTTATAAACAGAATAAAGAGAATAAACCCCATAAAAGGAATGATGGGCAGTGAGCTCCAACTGTTCACAGACCTATTTAATAAATGATACAGGAATTGGGGATAGACGTTCAAGGTTAATTTATTCTATGGAGATGAGCGGTCCAGAAATCCAATATTAAAAAACAAGACATCGCTGCAATTCAAATATAGAGGCCATTACAACAGTGTAACAAACACATGCACGCACTCACACACACATACACACACACACACACACACACACACACACACACACACACACACACACACACACACACACACACACACACACACACACTATTTCTACGGTATAAAAACCTCACATACTTACATAAAATCACCTTACCAGTATGAAATAAACTGGTCTTAAATGAACCAAGATGAAAACCAGAGCTGCTCCAACATCTGTGAGGAATAAGAATCGATAGATTTAGTTTCATCAATTTGTTCAATTGAATAAGAGAGTATCAGTTTTTCTAAGACAATGCGACAAAAGAAAAAGGGTACCGTTTTTTTTATTTGATATCATGATATCATTAGTAATTATTCTTTTGATTACATGGAAATAGGACAAGTTTCTAAAATAGAAAACTCCAAATACAAACAAACAAACATTGATATGCTTTTCATAAAATGTGACAATTCATAGTCATATATTTATATACTGATTCACACATTCATCACTCTAGTCTCCAACAATCAATTGGTGTCAAGCATGTGCCCTGAAAATCGTGGTCATTTCCATTCTCTGAGATGTAATCACGTCCATAAGTGGACTTATCATCATTTAGCAAACTTACAATAAATGAACCTCCCGCAACGGTTTACCTTTGTTCTGTTCTTGTGCTTAGAGTGAGGATGAGAGAACACAGCCCTAAGATGAGCCGGTACAGCTTAATAAATCACAAGAACCCTCTTCCTCTTTGCCTTGTGATCTGCTTGTTGTGACATCCATTATCCAATCCAACAGGTTGTGACGCAAGTCAAAATGTTCCCTCAGCCTCACGGTGAGAATATTGGGCCAGATCCTATTTAAACCTGAGGAAAAACCCATAAATAAGAATCTAGCATGTTGAAACCAGGGTTGAATAGGGCAGATACATCCTCAACTATGGTGTCCTTGGTTTTCCCTTAAATGCTCTGCTTTCACAACCTTTACAAGGATTCTCATTGAAGTAAAGAGAGAATAACCAGCCTAAAGTCACTAAAATCTCTGGTACTGCTGCCTGTAGGACAGAGGTGACAGCACATGTAAATATTAAAATTATGTTGAGGTGTTTGACTGAGGTTATTTCAAGACCCAGCAAGTTTATCACACCAACCACAATGGCAAGAAAATAAACTGAAATACTGATGACACAGCAACCAATGCGGAATAATGTAAAGAGATGAACCTAAATCTTTTGGGCGAAACACATTATGTCTTTCAAGACATAAAAAGATTCATTAAAAGTTTGGGTATAGCATATCATTTTCATATTCTTTCAACCCCAGTCTCTTTTGAAAAATAATTACATTAAAAATGCATTTGTCATATATATAGGTCTTTGTCGAATTAAGTGTTCCATCAATGAGCCTACAGAGGGCCATTACTCTTGAATAGTACTGAATATAGAGCAAGTGTCACCTTGAACTGCAGCTCCTTCTAGTAGTGTCTCAGCAATGCCTTCACTACATCTATACAAAGGTGAGTAACATATTAAAGGAGTCTTAAAGGAGTAACAGGAAATTTGCACTCAAAAGATGTATTAACAGTAACAGATACATCACATTAATAAGCTAAAAGTGAGCAAAAATACTTTCAACTTTAATAGCATAAAATATCTTAGATTTATATCTTGAGTTGAGAACAGTGTGTACTTTTTATCTCGCCACGTCTATTATTAAAGCTTGAGTTTATATTAAAGCCTTTGATATACAACCAAAAAATGTGAGGTTTGAAGAAGGGATGAATGTAAAAACATGCAAGGCAAAAAAAATAATTTTTCCTGGTTGCAGTCCAAATATATTACACTGGATAACATATTCCATATGTTATTCAGTGTAATAGATAAATTGACCATGTTGTGTCAATCTAATTGGATAAAGGTTATCTGTAGGACATCACTGTTGCATCTGTTGTTCCTCATGTGGCCTAACCAAGTAAACTGATGCTTAATTGCATTCAGGCCAAAGCCCGTCATCTTTCTGGGGCACTGCTGCTCTGGCAAAAAGCAAAATGGGCTGGTGGAAGGGGTCTTGTAAATGATTTATTCTAAAGTTTATGCAGTTTATGGGGATGGTGAGAGACCATGGTATGCCAACAGCAGACGTAGGAGACCCATCTTAAACAAATCATCCAAAAGGAAATATATAAAGGAAATATACGTATAATCTAAAGCATTTCCTGCCCAGACAACCGCCATAAAATGAAAAATACATGCAAGTAGAGAGCAGCTCTTACTCAGACATGGATGGCGATTATTAAGAGCACATTTTGTGCCTTACACTGGGCACATCAAACTTTAAATAAATCAATTTCTGCATCAATCAGGATGCTTTTTATTTCTTGCCTGGGCTTACTTTATGGTATGGACGCATCATCGATGTAGAAAATGGTGAAAGACCATCTCACTCTGTGCATGCCATTTGTTTCATAAAAACAGGGCTGCTTTCACTTTCTATCACATTTAAATTGTCCGAATTTGTAAAGTTTCTCAGATTACATTAAACCTGTCTAACTCCTTGCCTGACTCGTTTTACGTAGGTAGGACCGGAATACAGGGTGGGATCTCATACAATGACAGTAGATGGAAACATATGGTGGCTTTGCTGTGAAGCTGTGTGTGGCAGATAACATTTTCCACCAGTGCATCTAACCACAGAGGACTTTGCAACAGAGAGAGTCTCAAGGGGAGCAACATACCATCTGGACTCCTGCGAGTTGTGACACATCCAATTTACCTCTACCTGTGGACCAGCCAGTGAGCTCTCCATACAACCGCAGTGATTAGATGTAGTCTGGCTTGACAACATTCACTTTTCAGACAGGTTAAATCCGCCTTCACAATAGAGTGGAGGAAATTAAAAAAAAAAAAAAATTGAAATAAACTAGTTTTATCTCAGCAGATATCTACATGGGTTGTCAACTGCAGAAGGAACACCAAAGATTTGAGAAGTAGTGACTTGAGATTTTATTCACTGCAGGTTTTTGCAATGCTAGGATTTTTAAATAAATATAAGCAAGGTAAGGATGTTGCACAAACCTTGCTCTTTAATTCATGCATCACATTATTAGATAAAGTAATTGATTCAGTCATTTTCTTAACTTTTTAAACTTTTTATTTCCATGAGGGAGATGGAGCCTGTTCCCAGTTAATACTAGGCGAAAGGCGGGGGCACACCCTGGACATGTTGCCAGTTTATTACAAAGCCACATGAAAGATGAACAACTATAATCAAAAATCATTTCTATGGCCCTTTTAGAGACACAGGTATCAGCGGTGGGAGGAAGCTGGAGAATGGTAGCAACATTCAACATTAGCAACATTCAAATATACAGTATACAGAAAAATCCTAGGTGGAGTGGAGGTGATACTACCCACTAGATTACAGTGCTGCCTTTGGTTTATTAATCATAGATTAAAATCTAGAAGTCGTTTCAATCACTTTACACCAGGAAGACATGTGATGAATAATTTTTGCCAACACTCCAACACTGCATTTTAAAAACAAAATGTAAAAAGTTGCAAACAATGCAGAATAACATTTGCAGACAAATGGATCACAGGATGCTGTATGGTGCTATATTCAAAGCAGATTCCTGTCCTTGAGAGGACACTTTCAATTCACCACTAACAACCTAAAAGGCTCTCTAGCTTATTGATGAATGGATAAATTTCCATGTGGTAAATGCAGCAGCACATCCAATCTGTTTCACTTATTCCGAAGTAACTAACAGCAACGCTGGCAGGGGTTAGTTGATTACCTGTGTGCTGCATCATTAGCAGACAGTGCAGAAAGGCACACAGCAATCAGTCACTTCACCACCTGAACCAGCTGAACCCCCCCACCCCCCACCCCCATGTTGAGCTCTCCACCATGATGAGGACTTCTGTGGCCTCCTGGGTATCCTGGATGAGAGAGAGGGTTTCTTCTCTCCTCCCTTCTCCCTGGAGATTTGGTTTGATGGTAACACAGACTCCCAATTGAATCACAGAGACATGATCCTAGCCAAATGTACAAACTTGATTACCCCAAGATACTGTATCCACTGAGCAATAGATAAGGGGATTTAGCCATGGACGCTCCAGTCACATACAGGTCAGGAGCCTCCATCACACAACCATTTATTCTATCATGACATTTCCAGTTACTTCTCAACTCTCTGTTTTATCAATTGATGTTTTATGACACAAAAATCCACTCTCTTAAAATCAATGGACATGGAATTTATTAATGAGAACACTATTTGTGACCAGAAATAATAATAAAAAAAACCCCCAACAACTTTACTTTATACGAGTCAAAACAATAGTTAGTCGCATATGCATTAACAAATTGTTAATGAGATCCCTGCATCGATCACCAGACACTTCTATGATCCAGCGTCCAACTGTGATAACAATCATAGTGGTTTATTACTCATCTCACATTCCTGGTCAGGCCCATGTGGGTCATTTTCATGTCCAGTGTTGATAGGCATTGATTGAATCTGCACAGCTCTGACTTCACTATGAGCCCCAGGAGATGGGTTCTGCTTCCAGGGTCCAGTAACGCCAGAGCTGTGCTGCCAGTCCTACTCCATCATAATGATGTCCAGAGAGGACCAGCGTCTCCTGCTCTTCCTGCTGTACATTAATCAGCTCAGAGCATTAAAAGTAGCTTGGGTTCAGTGTCTAATGCTGTAGTTTCAATGGCAGACAGACAAAATTTGGTCCATAAATACATTACAAAAAAACATGATTTCTTGGCAAACTGTCTTGGTATTCTTCTGAGGGAAACATTTTCCTTTGAACCATGTGATCAATTATTTTATGACAAAGCATAATACTAAAAGCTAAATACTGACTTCCAGTTTTTGCAATAATAATAATGTTTAACTCATCTTGTTGGTGGAGTATCAAATATTAACTGTTAACCAATATTGGTAACAGGTTATATTTATGGTTGGTCTTAAGCTACCTCAACATTTTTCTAATAGTTTTGTCAATCTTTTGCATGAACGGTGAAAAGAATAAACTGACCTAGTAATGTTTCTTCACTTTGACTCATGGTTCTTCACTTTGACTCACACATGGAAGAACATATATGTTCTCAATGATTGCTGTTGCGATCTGTGGCCCAGATTTGTTATTTTTCACAAAGAATATTTTCTCTCAAAGAGATGTTGACCTTTTCTCTTGCTCTGAAATTGATTTAAATCATAACATCTGAGAACATTCATGATTAGGATTTTAAATCATTTGAATTCAATGAGGCAGTCACAGCTCCTTAGACAGGTGAGATTATCCATGAATGACCTGAGCTCCTGAACAGCAAAGGCTCTCTCTCTCTCTCTATTCTTTAACTTTGTTATTGACTTGTTGCTTCCTTTGTCTGTCTCTCTTCCAACATTAATTTTGCTGCAGACATGTAACTGTTCCCTTCAGTGACAGCAGAAGCAGAAAGCTAAGATTTGCAGATAGAAACAGTTGGAGTGGCTTTGCTTCAGTGAGCTCTTACAAAGGTTTCTGGGTCTCATCTAGGACCCAATGAAACAATTATGTCCACATAATGCTTTTTTATCTATCTATCTATCTGTCTGTCTGTCTGTCTGTCTGTCTGTCTGTCTGTCTGTCTGTCTGTCTGTCTGTCTGTCTGTCTGTCTGTCTGTCTGTCTGTCTGTCTGTCTGTCTGTCTGTCTGTCTGTCTGTCTGTCTGTCTGTCTGTCTGTCTGTCTGTCTGTCTGTCTGTCTGTCTGTCTGTCTGTCTGTCTGTCTGTCTGTCTGTCTGTCTGTCTGTCTGTCTGTCTGTCTGTCTGTCTGTCTGTCTGTCTGTCTGTCTGTCTGTCTGTCTGTCTGTCTGTCTGTCTGTCTGTCTGTCTGTCTGTCTGTCTGTCTGTCTGTCTGTCTGTCTGTCTGTCTGTCTGTCTGTCTGTCTGTCTGTCTGTCTGTCTGTCTGTCTGTCTTTCTATCTATCTATCTATCCGTCCGTCCATTTATTAATTTCTTTGTCTGTTTGTTATTTCGTTTGTTTGTTTGTTTATTCATAATTAAATGTTCTAGATTTAATGTTAATATTACAATTAATATTACTAAGTATTTATGTGTGTATGTATGTATGTATGCATGCATACATAAGTGTGTGTGTGTGTGCGTGTATGTGTGTGTACATACAGTATGTATGTATGTATGTATGTATGTATGTATGTATGTATGTATGTATGTATGTATGTATGTATGTATGTATGTATGTATGTATGTATGTATGTATGTATGTATGTATGTATGTACAGTAAATGACAAAATGGGCAAACTGGGTTGACTTCGACAAGGTTTGTGTTCAACTAAGAGCTGAACATTACGGAATCACTTTTTTTTAAATCTGTTCAATCTTTAGCTGGGTTGCAACTCACTTCAGTTTTGCAAACAGCAAAGTATGAAAGTATGATGATGGTATAATCCATTTTCTGCTTCGTCAGACTCTTTTTTTTCTAACAGTCATTTATACAGTAATTGTAAACCAGCAGGGGAACAGTCTTGACTTCGTATGTTGAGGAACTGAAGCTATATCTAGCTCTGTTCAGACAATTTATTTATTTTCCTTTTGCAGAATGACATACTAGACACTACATTTGGCAGTAATCTCACATTCCTGTCAGTCACTGAGAAGGTAATACATTAACAAAGAAGTTAATCTGTCTTCTCTGTGACTGATCCCTCAATTTTACGTGGCAGATATTGATTCCACCATTGCATTCTGCATTTTTTGGCTCTCTTTACTGATTTCTGTTGTGCGACTTTTTGTCAAATGCTTCTTATTACCATGATAAATTTCTAAGAAGCATTACAGTTTAAGTTCCCTGACTCATGGACGACAGGGAACATTATGAACTCACCAAGAATTCCTTCCTGATCACCTTTTATACAAAAACGTAAGAATTTTTGTGGTCTCTATTGCATTTTTGCAATGCCTATAGTGAAAGTGCTAAATGAAATGCAAGTATTGACCACTGATGAAAGCTTCTAGTGACAGACCAAACTACAGTATATTACTGTACATTAATTTAAGGTCACCATATTTGCTAAAGCTCTGTGGTATCAACGAACTGATATTTTTTATGACTTGTGAAGAAAGCTCCAGACTGAAAGTTGAACCAATGTCACAATTAAAAAAAAAAACATTTCACGACTGCATACAAACATTTGCAAACATTTGTTCAATGGGTGAAAAGTAAAAATGTCTCATGCAGAATATATATGCTTTAATGTTGTATAATTATTGTATTATGATACTATTGTAGCATTAGTGGCCTTAAGTATGAACATTAACATACTGTATTACATACTGTAAGTTATAGCCATAGGTTATCGTATTAATAGAGTTTAAACCAGTGTGAGGGGTTAATGCCCTGCAGGTAATGTATGGTGGCTGATCAATATGCGCACATGAGGATGCAACTCTTTGGTGCAGGAGCCAAGCACTCCAGGTAATGAACTGCCTACTTGATATATACCCCTCACATGGTGGGACTGCAGCGGCGCAAAATGGTACTGCAACAGCAGCAATTCTTTGATTAGCCATTTCTCTTCCATCACGCTTCACTTGCCAGAAAAGAAATCTTACACACAAATTTACTAACTTTCTGCCAAAGTGTCAAACGGCCATGAAGATCTGGGATACAGTTTTCATTCTACCGTTGATACTGAAAAAAAAAAACAGATATCAAACTGTCTCCTCAAATTAAATTATCATGTCACACCTAACTTATGTCAGCTCCAGCTTTGTGGCAATTTTTCAGCTAATAAAGTAAGATACGTTAATGAATTATTGAAATTACCAAAAGTCAATGAGCAATGCTACTGGTGTGTTTGCAGAAACATTACCATAAATAGCTGGATATTGATGTACACAATATTAAAGGTATCAAACTTCTAATGTGTTCAGTTTTACAGCAGCACTTAAACCACCTTGTTGATGCAAAAGGAAAGCTATGACATACTACTGAATGACCAGAAACTTAAAGTGGTAAAAAGGCTAAATGGGGGCCACCGCCATCTGGGTGATTGATCCCCCAGTTCTCTTCGTTCACAGAAATGATTTGGCATGTTAATCCCCCGTTGTCGGTTCGAAAGGTAGCTAAGCACCTTTTTTCTATGTCTCAAGGTGTCCATTTTGTAGCTGATTTCTCCATAACTTGCCAACTTACAAAATAAAACTTTCAATCGAGGGAATGCAGTGGAAGCCTCCAGGATCCACTGGAAGGGGGAAAATGTAGACGTTAGTCTAGTAAGGGGAGCTGCCTCACAGTTATTCAGGTTCAAGTCTTTTCTGTGGAGAGTTCATATGTTCTCACCTTGTCTGTACCCTGCATATTACCATATTAGTCGTCTGGGAGATGTAGTACCACATTAAATGTTCCTGTTAATTAAAACATCTGTTTTCTATGTTTGAATAATAGAGCCGTTCTTTTGTGTTTTATCACTGCCTGTGGGTCTGCGAGGACTGTAATTTCATCTGTGCTGTATGTCGTGCATATATGGTACATTTGACAATAAAGTTGATTATGACTATGTTTAGTGTGATTTTGTAAAAAAAAAAAAATGATGCATGGCATTATAAAAATCAAGTGATGGTAAAACTTTAATCAGTGTGGATTGACCTCCTCTCAGTGATTTATAATAGAAGCCTTTGGAGTTCCAATTTATGACCCCAGGTGAGTTCTTTGGGCTTCTCCCCATGCCTGACACACTTCATTTACACCTATATAATGAGAGTTTAAACAGAACGGTGACTGTAAATCTACTACAGTAAAATTGCTCTGCTCTTGACTCTGACTGGACCTCACCTTATTAAATCTCACATCATAGACCGGAGAAAAATTTACAGTCTTTGCTGAGATCACTTACCAAAGCAGTGTGAAGTCAGTGAGTTATTGCATGTCACTAGATAGTTAATGGATGATTGTTGGAAGGAGAATTAGGTCCACATATCTATATCAATATCTAATATTGAGTTCTTGCTAAGGATACAGATGACCAAAGCTAAGAAAAAGATTCTTTAATTCTGAGAACAATGTATGTCTTTTTTGTAGGGCAAGATAGCATCATATCATGATAGTTTGTCAAAAAACATGTACTATATAATGTCTGTGGACATGTTTAAACGTATTTGCATCAGCATTTTTTCCTGTCATTATGTCTGTGTTGGGCACACACTTTGTTTCTGAAAAACTGCAGTTATGAACTGTGCTGAAGTTGAAAGTAGATGTTATGGATAGGTGGTGAACTTAAAAAAGTCCAGATGTCTCAAGGATTTGGATCCTGTATTTTCAGGTGGTCAGCAAAACTAACTTGGTTATATTTCATTGAAAAAAGTTAAAAAAAAAAAAAAAAAAAAAGTAGAAGAACCAGAATGATCGTTTTAGGCACAAGTTGCAGTACTATTGACCCTGTAGAACATTTTGCTTTACGCATATTAAGCAGAAAGTACCAGAAAAATTCTTTAAAATGTCTTGTAAGATGTTAAAAATAAAGTTTGCAGTAATGGTGTCTGAGGGAGGCGATGGGTGGATAGCCTGGGTAGCCTTGTGTTCACAGTTCCTCTTGTCTGTTCTGTGGCTGGACAGGGAGGGGTCCGTTGGAGGTTGACCTTCTGAGAAAGAAGTTGCTGTTTAGTGTGTCGTGTGATTAAATTTGGGATAGAGCGTGAGGAAGTGGTTAAAGTGTACGGCATTTTCGATGACACAGGTTGCTTTCTTCCTCAAATGAGAAGCATGGATGGTACGTTGGTCTGTGAACCCCTCACCACAATGTTATGGTCAATATAGTTCTTAGACTTGGTGAGTGCGACACCTGCAAATCACTCTGAATGCTGTCATTTGTGGTCCTATAGAGGTCAAGAAATGGCTTAGTGTGGTAACTGGGCATGTTTCAACTTTGTGAGGAAGAGGAGACTCTGTTGGGCCCCTTTTACCAGATTTAAGACAGTGCAGATCCATCAGGACTTTGATCTATGCACAGGTTCCACTGCTTCTCATGTACATGGGAGGAAGGTGGACTTGTTTCCTTAGTTTTTGATAGATGAAGAACCAGGTGGTTGTGTGTTGTGTGTCACACGCAATTTAATCATTGTTTACGTCATGCATAAATTGACATGCAGACAAAAATACATTTTAAATGGGAATTATTTCTAAGATATATACATGAATGTAAACACACACACACAGAGCGAGAGAGAGAGAGAGAGAAAGAGAGAGAGAGAGTATGCTGGCATTAATTCTATTAATTAGGCGTTATATACCAAAAGTATAGAAATTAATCCCCCTTTCTTTTGAGGTGATTCAAAAAACGGCAAGTACATTTTAAGTACTGCATACAGCATTACTAACCTGCCATTTAAACCAGCTGCTGGACTGGTGTTTACTTGTAGCAGCTGATTTCTGTGGACCGGAGCGCGCACTGCGCGCCTCGACGAGCTGCTGCGCGCTGGCGGAGAGTAAGAACTCGTTTGCACATAATAGAAATGAGATATTTTGTTTGAATGTTTTAAGAATATCTAAGAATATATCTGTGTGCACTAAATAAACACCACTTTGATGCGTAAGTGTCCGAATAACAAGCAGGTATAGAGTTCGGCATGTCCGAGAAGAGGAGCGCAGAACGCCGCAGCTCCAGGGATTCATTACTAACAGCGGAGCAGATGCCGAAAAAATGATTCGCGTTCTTCACATCATCGCTTACGTCTTCTCTTTAATCCGCTGTAAGTGTGTTTTTCCTTTACTTGGATTTGCCTAAACTAGCACACGCGTTGGTCTCAGTTTGAACAGTTTGAAATGAATTTTTTTTTTTTTTTTTTGTTGAAAGTTCCTCTTTTCTCTTTCGTGTTTCGGTCATCTTTAAATGTTAAGTGCAGGTAAGATTTCAGAGCGATTTGGCAAACAAGGAAATCATAGGAATAAAATTGTAAAATGCACAAATTACACTTTTTCGATTGTTGAGCTTAGCCTAGATATGTTATTGCTGTCAAAAGTCTGTAATTAAATACCCAACAGAGAATTATTGGTGCGAAATAGCAGAATCAACTTCCCAAAACCATAATTCCATTGCCAATTAATTTCTGATAATAACATCACTAACACTGACATTTATTTGCTGAGAGAAGAGAAATTCAAAGGTTATGGCAGATTAAATAGAATAATAAAATATCAGATGATTTTATAATATTTAATTAATCATATATATTAGTCATATATGTATATCCAGTATAACTTCTTTTTTTTTTTACTGTCACTGTGCTCCATAATACATGTATTGTGGAACACTTTTTGCACTCTAAACGAGTACTGTAGTGGATGAAACGCAGAATTGATCGTGACCTGATCTTGTTAACAATGATTATCATGCCTTCAAGAAGTTGCATGCATTAAAAATAGACAAACAAGTGCTTCTGTGAAAAACTGTTGTTTTTTTTTCTTTGTACATCACGCTATGCTTTTGATATTTTAATGTAATATATTTTGGGAAGGGGTGATCACAAATGTCCATAACAAAAGTTCAAATCTGACCCGATTGAAGGGCTTGGAAGAACCAAATAGGCACATTGTTCTAGTAAATACTATTATCAACAAAGTACACATTCAGAATTGTTGAAATAAGACGAAAAATATGTCTGAACTGACTGGTTCATAAACTGAAACTAGCAACATATTTACGGGAGTGTCAGTAGCTGAGTCCGCTAGGTCTTGGGCTGGGGAACGGAAGTCGCCAGCTCATAGCTTTGATCTATGGTCTTACTCACACTGGCCTTCTCCATATGCACTAGTCTATACACTAATCAGGTACTACTTTCAGGGTACCCCGACCTACCATAAAAGTAGGTCAGGGTAAGTCGCGGTCTCTGACTGCCTTGTTTATATTTTATTCCAAACATTCTGTGGTGTCCTCTGGTGGCAGGGTTAGAGGTTGGCAGGGTTTGCTGGGGGTTATTGATGGAACAACCAAGAGGTCAACCAAGCAACCAATCAACCACTCCAGGATAAATTCTGTACTCCATAAGATCCAATTAAACCTTTTGGCTTATTCATGCAATTGATTATGGTTTATCTCCACATGTTTATACAATAACGTTTTACAGTTCGCATCATGCACCGTGACCTTATCAACTTCTCAATGGCTGACTAGCATCATATTAACATGCGCAACCTCACTTTCAATCACTATAAATTCAATGCATCGCCTATGAGACAATGTACATTCTACACATTGAACCTATACACACATACACATGTACCAGTGCCAGCATAGCAGGTTATCACAAGTTTGGTCGGTTTCCTATTGGCCTTTACCCCTGGAGAAAGCTTGTTTGACTCTGACCACCAAGGGCTTTGACAACATGCCATCTGTTCAACGAGTGCTTTCCTATTGGATGGAATTAAAGCCCAGTGACAAAGGCACATCGTTTCAGCATGAGACAGCTCAGCAGTCATTCACACCTCACAAAAAATCCATGAGTCTGCGACCTGATAATGACACAGTCTAATACTGAAAAGAGAAGAATTCTCTAAGGTTCTCCTGTCATGAACATTCCTCTGCAGGATATTGACAAAAGGAACTCTTCTTCTTCTTTTCCTTTCGGCTTTTCCCTTCAGGGATCGCCACAGTGAATCAATTGCCTCCATCTAACCCTGTCCTTTGCATCCTCTTCTCTCACACCAACTACCTTCATGTCCTCTTTCACTACATCCATAAACCTCCTCCTTGGTCTTCCTCTAGGCCTCCTGCCTGGCAGTTCAAAACTCAGCATCCTTCTACCAATATATTCACTATCTCTCCCCTGGACATGTCCAAACCATCTCAGTCTGGCCTCTCTGACTTTATCTCCAAAACCTCTAACATGTGCTGTCCCTCTGATGTACTCATTCCTGATCCTATCCTTCCTGGTCACTCCCAGAGAGAACCTCAGCATCTTCATCTCTGCTACCTCCAGCTCTGCCTCCTGTCTTTTCCTCAGTGACACTGTCTCTAGACCAAACAACATCGCTGGTCTCACCACAGTTTCTTGATTTCTTCTCCCTGTAACCTCTCTCTTCCACCTGGTTCCAACATTCAACGTCCCTACTCTCAGTCCTATACTCTTGGCGTTCCTCTTCTCTCTCTTCCTACGAACACACTTTCCTCCTCTTTCTTCAACCAACAGTCCAGTTTCCACCGGCGCCCTGTAGGTCAACAGCACCGATGGCGGTCGTTGTTAACCCAAGCCTCGACCGATCCGGTATGGAAGTCATAGGTTTGATTCATATGTTTGATTTGGCAAAAGTTTTATGCCAGATGCCCTTCCTGACGCAACCCTCTGTACTTATCCGGGCTTGGGACAGGCACAATAAGACACTGGCTTGTGTCCTCTTGTGGCTACATTATTGACAACAGGAACTATTCCTCTTCAAATGACCTTTAACAGAGAGCCTCACCTCTTTTGTGTTATTTTAATGAGAAAGTCAGCTCAGCTGTTTTGGGCAGTGTAAGGGCATTAATAATCCACTGCATTTAAGAAAAAGAAAGCGATGCTTTGTGTATTCATTCAACTCCAGATAAGATGCTGATCATTTTCAATCAGGTTTGTTTACACCCTGCATGGGCATTATGTATCTGGGCTGGAGGGGAGGAGGTTGGGTGTTGGTGTTTAGAGCTTTTTCTCATTTGAAAGATGCACATGCTGGTTTGTCTTTAGGTAAAAGCAGAATTATTATCACTCTGTGAAAATATCTACACTAACCTCAAATGTCATTATTTGAAAACAGCTTTTAGGACTTCATAGTTGCTCAGTGTCATATTTACGGGAAAAAATGTTCAGTTTTATTTAATATTGTTGCTAAGTTGTTGCTGTTGTTAAGTTGGTAAGTCTCAGAGAGAATATATTCAGACACAGGTCGATAAAATACTAATCAACAAAAGATGGTGTTTTCTCTCTAATAATATGCTGTTCTTTTCTGGATGGTTGCATTGAAAATCAGATACCTGATTTGAGAGCTGCTTTTTTGTGACAATGAACCAACAACAAATGTTGTCCTTAAAGCTTAAAGCAGAGTGGTCATGTTTACACAGAGATAGTTCAACACAGTCACAAATTACCCTTTTCTCTCACAGCTATTTACATTTAACAAAGCCACCGCGCTGCAAAACTAATTTCTGATTTTACTCCATGATACCTTGTGAGCATCAAGCAAACATAACTGGTGTATGTTTCATGCAGCACTTCTAATTAGCTGCTAGCAGATAACATGGATTGGGTGACGTGACTTTTAATGTTGCAGGTGATTGGAATGCAGCGTTAGGTAGCAAATGATGCAAATGAAATGGTTTGGGAGAAGGGAATTCCTTTGTACAGTTGCATTACACCTCTCTGAAAGTGTCTCCTGTTTTATGGATGCTGAAACTGTCTCTGCTGCCAACTCAGAGTCAGCAAGATGATGCTTACATAGAATGTGATGAATAGCAAACACATAACAGTTCCAACTTGAAGAGGCTTTGCAAGTTATGAAACAAGGAATACACTAAAATTGTGGATTATTATGACTAATAATAATCCACTAAGTTTACATTTAATATCTGTTCATTGTATGAAAAAACACAACTTGAGGGGCTCACCGAGACATATAATTGGGGATCTGAATATAACTTTTCAAGGCCGTCAGAGACTTCAACATCCCGCGACTTACCCTGACCTACTATCAGGGTAGGTCAGGGTACCCTGAAAGTAGCATCTGACTAGTGCATTGATTTACCCTTTCAGGGTAGGGCAAAGCAATGCACTAGCTCTGACCATAGATCAAAGCTAGTGCATAGGTAGATCAAAGCACTAGCTTTGATCTATGGTCTTACACTGGCCTTCTCCCTCAACTTTCTATCTTATCCGAGTAGAGTAGAGTATAACTTTATTTATCCCTTAAGGAGGTTCCGTCAGGGTGTACAAAAGTTAAAATTTGACCTTGATCTACTTTTCTCAAGGTCAAGGTCATCATCTCACTTTCATCCCCTTTGCCTCACGAGTAATGTTTTATCTTTCTATCTGCAACGGTTACGAAGATATTTGGTGGACATACAAACGGATGGATGAACAAAGGAACGAACAGGTGAACACTGACAATTACGATACATCACCACTTTGAAGTGGGATGTTATCAGCAATCAGAAATAGGTAGAGCCAGTCAGTAAGGAAAATGTCAGCATGTCAAATGAAATCCTCTTGTGTGGAAACATATATCATTTCAGTATATCCATGGTCCAATGCTCATTAGTGTTTGACCAAGCACAGCCTCTCTCCATACAGGACAACGTCTAACATTCTAAAGATTTTGTCATTATGCTGATATTTTGACACCAGGCAGCAATGGAGCAGACTCAGAGGAGCGGCTCATGAATTTGTTGCTGGGAAAGAATCGCTACAACCCACTCATACGGCCAGCAGTCAACCGGACAGAACGAGTCACAGTGAAGCTGCAAGTGTCTCTGGCTCAGCTTATCAGTGTGGTAAGGAGTAAGATACTGCTCACCGTAAATATGGCTGTGTATTTTTACTATTCAGGTATCTGTGTTTATGAAAAACCAACGATGTGCTGTGTAGAAACGTGGGAAAAGTGGTAGAATGTGGATGACAGAAATAATACAGTGACAACCACAAAGTACAATATACTTTAAGAGTTTAATCAGCTATGTGAGTGAGCTTGTAAGTCAAACAACTCCTAAGTAAAACAACACTTTGCCATTTAAAATAATTCAAATCATTTTCATCCATTCCAGCCTTGTAAAAAAGCCACAAACTCCTCTAAATCATTTAAAAATCAACCAATAGACATGCATACTTTCTTTTTTTCCATTCGGCTTTTCCCTTCAGGGGTCATCACAGCGAAACAATTGCCTCCATCTAACCTTGTCTTCTGCATCCTCTTCTCTCACACCAACTACCTTCATGTCCTCTTTGCCTGTGCATAAGTAATTACATGTAAGTTACGTAAACAATGATAAAGTATGAAAAAGAAACACAAAAGTCACAAGCACATGGGCACTACGTCTTTACTCTGTGAAAAGGAATGAGATGCGGTCTCAGCTTATGTATCCATCCACCAACTAGTGATAGTGTCCCAAAGCACGGCTCGGATCCTGCATTTTGCTTGTATGTTCAACAAAAATATGGACAGTGCGACGGCTCATTTCTCTATGTCAAGCAGCAGTATCTCAAGGTACTACTGTAGTTAATTGCAAACCAGCCTCTGCATAGAGAGAAAAAAAAATCGACTGCGGCTTAGGTTGTGAGAGAGTCGTCCACTTATTGGTCGGTTCAAGCCCCATGTCCTCCAGTCTACATTGCAATGTATTCTTGAGCAAGATACTTAATCTCAACTTTCTCCTAGGTGCCATAATTACAGCCCACTACTCATCTGGAGTTGGTCAAATAGAGAACCTGAATTTTCCTGAAGGGGACGGGTTTGATAAAATATGGAAAAAGAAGGAAGAGGTGGTCATAGCTTGAAATAGATGAAGAAGAGGATAGGTCTGGTCAGCTGAGAGCTCTCCCTCTGTTAACTCCGGATTGAAACTTCAGCACATTTGATTAAAAGGAGCCATAAAACTGTTTTAGCACAGTGATTGAGGCTCTTCATTGATTTACAGGCTCTTCACAGCTGCAGACGAAGCCAGCACGGCTAATTCACAGCCCCCCAACCCGGTCTATGAGCTTTCATTGAACACATTGGAGTAATTGGTATTTGGTCTCATTTCATTTTCAGCGTCTGTCATGGTAGTATGATGACAGTATCACTGAGGTATTTTGACCTCAGTTCAAACTAAATTTTACAGTTGGGAATGATAAAGTAATAAAGAAGATTTAGCAGAAATTATTTACTGTCCTCTGACCTCAGATGCCGATGCTGTTACATGGAAGAGGAATGTCAACGTGTGCAAATGTTTATCCGTTCTTTTAAAAAATATCTACTGTCTAACATTAATTATTTCATTATTTTGAAATGATTTATGTATTCTTCATTTTCAAACTATTTTATTTTAATTACTGGTTTTTATATTCATACGAGTCTTCTACCAGTAACCTGTCATCCACAATTTCTGATTGCTTTTGATTTCTGTTTTTAATATGTAGTTTGAATTGCAGCGGTGTTATGATTCGGGTTGATGGCAAGTTACAGTCAGGTTATTGTAAAAACACTGGTCAGGATCATGTTCATTTGTAAATCTATATAGATTTTTACTTTCCAGGATACAAATATGTGGGTAAATATCTTCTTATCCAGTCATTTGGTTTTTTTTCAAATGCGATATTCCTATAATAAAAACTTAACCAATCAGTGTTTAGAGTTGGAGTTATGTCTGTATTTTAAAACATGTTTCTTTCAGAATGAAAGAGAACAGATCATGACTACAAACATGTGGCTCACTCAGGTAAGTGCTGTGATTACTCCTCATCTGTCGTGTTAAATGTCCTTTTCCTCTGAGGTTCAAACCATATAATCGTCTTCACTCAGTATGGAACACACTGTTTCTGTAATTGTGCTCTAAACACATCACACTGAAGTATGTCATCAGAAACAAACAGTGTCTTGAGAAATTGTTTGGAGGTTAGACTTAATGGCCAGCTCTCTCTGCCCCCCCCCCCCCCCAGCACTGGGTGGATTACAGGTTATCATGGGACCCTGCAAAGTATGAAGGCATCGACAAGCTGCGTATTCCCTCCAGACACATCTGGCTTCCAGATATAGTCCTGTACAACAAGTAAGATTCATGGGAATGTCATAGTGTTACTTTGACCAGGAGATTTCATATAAACAGAATGATGTGGGATAGCAGCAATAGTGACAAATTTTTGAAAATCCAGCAGCTACTTAATAGCTTAACTCATCTATTAACCTACTTTAACTGGAATAAGGAACTTTTTTTGGATCACACTGCAGCACTACAGCACCTACTAAATCAGCACACATAAACACACACGAAGCTTTTCTTAAAGAGAAGAGAGCACAACTGATTGTTCAAACAATTAAGCGTTTCCTTTTTTTGCCTGATCATCTGATAGAATCACTGAGATACTCATATAGACAGTCATTTAAATTTGAGTTCTGTTGACCATTCATATCTTTCCCAGCTGCTTCTCTGAATTTACACACAACAAAGGCTTTCATCTATTCTCTTTGGATTTCAGTTTTATATATTGATTCAGCTGTCCTTGACAAACAAGCATGTTTTTAGCAAGAGCAGCTTTCCTCTTTGATTTTTTTTTTTTCAAGGTTTTTTCTTGGTTTCTTTTTCCTAGCGCCGACGGCACCTACGAGGTAACAGTCTTCACCAATGCCATTGTCCTCTCCAATGGCAGCATCGACTGGCTTCCTCCAGCCATCTACAAAAGTGCCTGTAAGATTGAGGTCAAGCATTTTCCCTTCGATCAGCAGAACTGTACTCTCAAGTTCCGTTCTTGGACGTACGACCACACAGAGATCGACCTGATCTTAAAGTCTGAGGCTGCTAGCATGGATGATTTTACTCCCAGCGGTGAATGGGATATCTTAGCCCTGCCTGGCAGGCGGACAGTGAACCCACAGGATCCCACCTATGTTGACCTCACATATGACTTTATTATTAAAAGAAAGCCCCTGTTTTACACCATAAACCTTATCATTCCCTGTGTTATGATCACCTCTCTAGCTATTTTAGTCTTTTACTTACCCTCAGACTGTGGAGAGAAGATGACCCTCTGCATCTCCGTCCTTTTGGCTCTTACTGTGTTTTTACTTTTAATATCAAAGATTGTTCCTCCCACCTCACTGGATGTTCCTCTGATTGGAAAGTACCTGATGTTTACAATGGTACTGGTGACATTCTCTATCATCACCAGCGTGTGTGTGCTCAATGTGCACCATCGTTCTCCCAGCACTCACACCATGCCACCCTGGGTCAAGCTGATATTTCTCATCAAATTGCCTTCCTTGCTTTTCATGAGACACCCTCACAATACCTCTTCATCTCAGAGACTTCGCCAGCAGCGTTGCCTGCATTCCAGGAGAGCTATTTTGGGATTGGGTTACCCAGTTGCATCCAAAACAGGCGTCACTGTGTCATCTTCTGTCCTGCTCTCTTCTGACTCTGCATTCTCCACCCCAGGACACAAAAATATAGCTCCTCCACTCAGCCACAATCGCTCCTGTAGGAAAGGTGACCTGCATTCCAATGACTACCTTCCCTGTGGTTTGGCTACCCAGGAACTTCAGCAGGGAATCTACTCAGATTGGGCTTCTGACGTCAAAGAGGCAGTGAGCGGGGTGCAGTTTGTGGCGGAACGCATGATGGGAGATGATGACGATCAGAGCGTATGTATGACGGCTCATAGAAAGTGCTTTATTGCATCAATACAATGCTACGTGTTTGTTTGTGCTGCTTAAGGATAGGTTTACATTTCAAATTTGATAATGGATGAGGAATATGTTTACATTTTTGAGATTGTAAAGTTAAAACAATTTAAAAGTTTGCTCTATTTTTCTTTAATAATTCATTGATGATCAAGCCTGTTACTCTGCTCAGATCCAATATTTAGAGCACATGTGTCAAAGTCAAGGCCTGGGGGCCAAATGTGGCCTGCCACATCATTTTATGTGGCCCGCCAGAGCATTGAAGGTCAGTGTCTAAAAATAAATAGGTCAAAAGTGTGCATTGAGCAAAACTACATTTCCCACAATGCAGTAACTAAGTCCAGTTTAACTTTTTTTTTTTTAAACTTTTTTTTTAACTTTTAACTTTGAAAGTAAAACCATAACTTACATTTGATGTTCTTTTTCTTTATTTAATCTGATAGTTCGATCCTGGATTGATGGAGTTCTGTCAGTTTTATAACCTGACAAATTAAAAAGATTTATGTTAACAGAGATAACAGAGACACAAACAAATGTTTTTTTTTTCTGTGCAACTGTAATGTTTGTAACTTGAATAAGTACTAAATTAAGAGTAATAACATTAAGGAGTAGTTACATTTATGCTACATTACATTGAGTTACATTTAGTTACATTTATAAGTTACATCTGGCCCTTTGAGGACAGCCATGATGCTGATGTGGCCCTCGGTGAAAATGAGTTTGACACCCCTTATTTATAGTATTTAAATACATACTGGATATTGAGAGCATTTTCTTTACCAGTTAAACCAAACACATTACTCTTGATGGAAACATTACTGTCTTTATGTTCCTGCTTGTGCATAACCATAAATGAAAAGTACTTCATTTGTGGGATTTGGAAGCACTGGGAGATGGAGTTTTAAATTTTTAATTGTAAAACTCCCATTTACAATCTGTTGACTAGAAAAAACAAGGAAAATGCAAAACCTACAGAGGTACATAAGTTCCTTTGAAATTTTAGCCAAGGTTGTGCATTGGTAAGGCTTTATTGTCAATATACTGAAACATACATTCCCAAATGACCCAGGACATTTGCAGGTGATGCACCACCTCAGGCTTCAGGCTGTTTCAATCTGTGTTACCAGCAGTTTTATTTTCTTATTTCCAAATAAAATCAAATAAGAATCAAAAATGTTATTATGCCTTTGTCACATTTGAGAATTTACCTTTTTAACAATACAGTATACGGATTTTTAAAAAAAATGTGAATCTGATAAATGATGTAAGACTAACTTCTGTGATGGGATTCTCATTTCAGTCCCCACTCACTGTAAAGGCGTCTCCCCAATGAGACAATGTAGTTTAATAAGGTTAAAAATTAGGAGTAAACTGTAATTTATAGATTTGATATTTCTTGCTGAAGATATGAATTTATTCATAATTTTTTAATATAACTTCCTCTTCCATCAATCCTGATCTTATTATATTGAATCAAAATTTTCTATATTGACAAGATAATATTTACTGCATATTCTGTGACCTCTGTGGAGCAGGAAAAAAAAATGTTGACTGTGACCCAGAAAATTGAAGGCAGGCTGTCAGTAATCAGTTGCTTTCTCGGATGAATCAATAAACTAAGGAGGGAATCAGGAATGAGGAATGACCTTGTTTCAAAAACTACCAAGTGCAGCATTAAAAATGGGGTGAAAGGGTTAATAACCAATCTGGAGTATGACTAGGGAAATGGTCCCTGTATGGATAAAAAAAATTTTTTGTTCCAATCTGAAGAGTAGTGAATGTTTTAGGAATAAAATTTCCTTTTAGCTAAAATTATTGGTCTTAATGAAAGAGAACACCATCCCAAATCTGTGTGTTCACAGATAAACACAATAGAATAAAAGAGATATTCACAGAATTTATTATAAGTTGTTTTTTTTGTTTGTTTGTTTGTTTGTTTGTTTCACAAAATGAGTTACTCTTATTTACTCATATAATCCCTCAGTTGTACTCTGCCACCAGGTGGTCACATGGAAACATGGGAGCGCCCACAGACAACACACTGAGGCAGAATCATTTGAGCATCCAACCCCTCTGCCATACTGCTGGTTTATTGTGAGAAATGAAAAATAACACATTTAAAGTTGTGACACTGGCTAATTCACATTTTACATCTGTGTATTTCCAGGTAATTGAGGACTGGAAGTATGTGGCTATGGTGGTGGATCGAATGTTCCTCTGGATCTTTGTGATAGTTTGTGTGGTGGGCACCCTTGGCTTATTTCTTCAACCTCTCCTTCAGAATCAGATCACGCCTAACCAAGAACCCAGTTCAGAGACTCCACGCATGTGATGAGCAATGAGGAAGAAGATCTGGTTTTCTCTTTTTTTTAGCAATTACACTCTTAAATTTTATATCTATGTCAGTAGTGTTTGCAAAGACATGTTAGTATAGTACTATGTTGGTAAAAAAAGCACAAATCTCGACATCATTTGTGCCAAATTTCACCAACAGGCCACTAAGGAGGGTTAAACGGGGACTTGCAACCAATTGCTATGCATATTAGTGTTACAAAAAAATTTTTGATTTACAACAAGACAACCATATCCAGCGCTCAAAAATCTGAAATGGAAATTATCTAACAAGGCATTAATGAAGGTATTTTCCCATCATGTTGATAAAGGACAGCTGCAGAAGTGTACTGGACATCTTTCAATGAGCAGACTATATCAAAACCAATATGGCTGACACTTGTCATGTCATCATATACTCTTTGCATATGTATAAATTAGATTAACATGTCATTGAAGTGTGATGTGCGATAAAAGAATGTATAATAAAGATAAATGTGTGTTCTATTTCGATCCGATTAAATGCAAAAAATTCCAACAAAGCCAAAAATTGTCAGGATATTTCCAGTGTGCTGTGTTCAAAGTTAGTTAAAAGTTATGAAGTTGTCCACTGAGCAGATGCATTAGCTGATGATGTGCCAGTTACAAAATGTTATCACTAAAGACAGCTGTTCTCTTGAGTGCGTGAGCAGGCAAAAAATATGTTAGTACAATAAAAACCCGTGGAGTTTCGTACTCTTGCTGTGTTATAGCCATATACTTGGCATTCTGGAATGAGAAAAACACTAATAAAGTTATTTTTCTGTAAATTCTTAATGACAGAAAAAACAAAAAACAATATACATTTGCTTCAGATCCTGTAATCTCACAGCTGCTCTTTTGTGTCTGTAAAAGAGGTGCTTTCTGTTCCTGCTCAATAAACAATGCTGAGTGGGCTCATTAGAGATTCTGCAAACTGTTGTCTTCAATGACATCAAGAGATAGACATCAGCATCTGTCTTAATGGACAACCTCCTCACATCCAGGTTTTCACAATCATTCAAGGCTTTTTCATTCACCTGTTAGTTTCCTATCATTTATTCAGAAAGGAAAAAGCAGCACCAAAGCAGAAAAATCAAAGGTTCATCTGTTTACATACTGACAAAGCAGGAATCCTCAGTCCGGTAAATTACAAACTAAATGTCAGCATTCTTTTGTCATTCATGTCAATTAAGATATACATAGAGTCATTGAGAGTTGTCCTACCACATAATAAAGGATTTATTCATTCATTCATTGTCAATACCTGTTTCTGTCGTGGATAAAGGATTTATATCCATGACTATCTGTAATAATATTAATGAAATATGTGCATTCACCAAAAATACGTGAGCTCTAAAGCTGTCACTAAGTATAATCTTGTTTAAAAAAAAAGTCTTCAATTGGTAGGTGTACAAAAGCCTTAACTTTCTTGTTGAAGGTGAAATTAACATTTCTATTTCTGTGATGTCATGATATCCCCATGGGGGCAATCGTCTTTTCACCTGGCCCACTTAAAGGACTTGAGACTACAAGGACAGACACCAGACAGCTAAAGTGTTGGTGGGAATTTATGTATCTGCTGGGAAAACTTCACCAGGACTAAGAAGCATTAAACATTTGCCCAAAGGGAAGAAAGAAAAACCAAAGTCAAAGACACACTTATATCCCAAATTAAGCGGGTTTAGCTGTACATATTGAATTGAAAAGACTGGATATTATGTAAAACCAATATTCACTAAACACTGAAGAAAAAAAAACACACACACAAAGTCCTACTGATGGATTTGAGTTGATTTAATCTGCAGTGGAAAGAGGTTAATGACCACCACGTGGGTGACCACCAGCTGGGTCCCCCTTCAGTCCACACTGGAGATGTAGTTTCCACAGCACCAACACCAACTGCCCTGATGCAAAAGACTGAAATATTAAATGCTGCTCTTGTTAAATATTTATAATTCAATAAATTATTTTGTAAAAATTGAAAATAATAAATTCAATACAAACCTCATCAGCTTGATAAAGACTGTGTGGTTGTGCTTTGATCAGATTAACATACATTTATAAATAACCTGGATCGGTGCTCCAAAGTGACGCCATGTTTCTCCTTTGGAGTGAAGTAATATAAGGACAGATGGAAAATCTCTCATCAAATCCCCCCCAAAACTCATTTAACTCATTGTCATTGTGTGTGTTGGAACATTCCATCATGTCTACTTCATATCTCTTTGAAAATAAATAAGGTGTTAGAATCTGTAAATGGATTTTTTTTTTTAAATTTTTATATGGTTCCATTCCCGTTTTCCTAGTTAAGACAGAATTAAACAGTTATGGTGATATTTGTAACAGGGACACAAAACTACAGGAGTAAACCAGGCTGTGGACTTCTCCCACTGAAAGATTGCTGTGATCTCTTGTTGAAACATTTGCATTCCTGGATGTGTTTTTATTGTTTGATTCGATTAGTTTGATACAGACTACTATAATCCTATCTATTTATGGATGTATTTATGTACTTATCTTAAAATTATTTCCTTCTGTGACTGGAGCGTGCCTCCCATTCGTGACCATGTGTCTCCGTGTAGCTCTGCCTCTCCCTTTCTGCTCTCTTTCCCTCGCTGCAGACGCGTTTTCTTTCTCTTCACTTTCTCTTGCTGTCTGCTCCACAGAGAGCGGCTGCCTCTGACCCTGGATTCATTTGGAACTCGTCATTTGAAACGGGATGAAAGCCAATTTTGGTCTTGTTTTGCCCATTTGTTCTTTTCTTCTATGTCTTCTGGCAGGTGAGTAGGCTATAAATCCACTACTTTAGTATCGTATAACATCTTGGTCCATTTATTCCTTGTCCTATAAGATTTTGAGATATATTCTCACATCCAATCCTCATAACAAAATTAACAGAAAAATTCTAGGAAATAGATAGATAATGTAAATCAGTGTCAGTATTTTTTTTATTTTATTTATGGTTGAATAAATATAGATGCATATGGCAATTATGTAGCTATGAATAATTCTATATGTATGCCAACATTCTAAATAACACCAAAAGCATCAGTTACATTTAATACTGTAAAAACATCTTGTTGTTAATGGGCATAATCCATTCTCTTAAATAGGAGAGAAATGAAGACATGGACTGAATTTATGAGACCTAACACACACAGTTAACCCTCCTTGAAATGATGTTGTATAACCAGCTAAAACACTGACCTTCTGCACTTCATCAGGAAGCTCCTGTTCTAATGAAGAGCACAAGCTGTTCTCAGTGATATTCTCAAACTATAACCAATATATAAGACCAGTGGAAAATGTGACCGACCCAGTCATTGTGCAGTTTGAGGTGTCCATGTCACAGCTCGTCAAAGTGGTAAGTAGTAGGTTGTTTTTTTTTATTGTTACAGTGGCAATTGCCTTAGTGGCTATGGGCTTCTACTACACCCCAGTTAAACATATAGCTGTGTTCACTGAGCAGTTGTGCCCTGATACAAAAACAATGGCTTCAAATGTGGATGGCTGAGCGTGAGAAGAGGTTGTTGTAAGGCTAGATGGAGAGTGTCACCTGTCTGAGTACCTCCTCATCACTGCCACTTCGAATGACTGTCCTGTCTGAATTTAGTGTTTTGTTGGACTTTCTTGACTGATGCCCGGTGACAAAACAGATGGTTCTTACTTGACTCTAACGGGTCTAAAGCAGATGTCACCAATTAAGCGAAAAGGCTGAATTCACAAAATGAGCAGCTTTAGATTTATTGTCCGTCACTCCCTTCGCTTGTGTTGATTTGACGGGAGGAGATACACAAATGGACATATAAGCAACTATTTTATTTTGGACATTTTTGTTGTCTTTTTATAGTATAGACAGGAAAACTGGCTTTACAGGGGACATGTTACTTTCATTACTATGAATTGTGGCTTCGTTTAAAGCGACGGACATTTTGAGAGGGTCGTTACCACTCTAGAGTCTTTAAATATGACGATATTGCTGGGAGTAGCTTAGCATAGAGCATAGCGCTTAGGGAAAACTGCTTTACGGCTCCCCCACAAATATCCTGCTCCGTTAAACATAGCTCCTTCTTGTGTCTTTATTAGTAATGGATGTTTATGAGAGATAGCATCAATCTCTTGTTGTAACTTTTGGCAAGAAAATAAAAATGGTATTTGTTGAAAATGGTATCAGCCTGTAACAACTGGTAATATAAATTAGATAATTTAACAAAATATGCAAGGCCTGGACAAACTGTTTGGACGATTATCACATTGCAGCAATGTTTTCTTCCATAGAGGAGCTTCTTCTTCTTTTCCTTTCGGCTTTTTCCCTTCAGGGGTCACCACAGCGAATCAGTTGCCTCCATCTAAACCTGTCTTCTGCATCCTCTTCCTTCATGTCCTCCTTCACTACAACATAGAGGAGCTTGATTAGTAAAGAAAACCTTGGATCATGACAGAAGGTCAAACGTTACTCTCCATAAGTAAATAGATGTACCAGAATATTGATGGATGACTATTATTTCCTCCTCACGCCTGGCGCTCCTCACCCAAATCCAACTGGTATTGATCAGTTGACACTTATTACACTTGGGCTTTATGAGCTAATTTAGACCACCAGTACTTTGTTGGCTGAGCTGGTTCAGTGCTTATCTCACAATTTGACATCTTGTAAGGATTCTTCTTTCTAACAATGAATCAATAAGGAAGAGTCCCCATGGAACCATATTGTACAACAATTGTTTTTATCTTTCTGAGAATAACAGAAATGTCCATCAAATATGTGGTTGTCGTTGCAAAGTCATTAGCTTAGCTTTAGCATGTAGCTTCAAGGCTGTATCTTCACACAGTATTCAAGACACTGATCTATCTCATTGATATTCTCAACCGAATTTTGAAGGCATTAAAGTAAATAAGCATATTTCACAGGAATAATGAATAAAAGCTATCTCTTCATTCCATTGAGCAGAAATGTGGTTATCCTGCTGTTGATTTATTCACACCTGTGCTTACCACCCATGTAGAAACTAAACGGCATCATGTACCATTCATTTATGCACTGGGTCATAACGTTTATTCATTCACGGTTCAAGTCTCATTTTAAACTTACACCCATAGTACCCCCTCCCTTCGCCCCTTCTCCCTAGTCCCTCTGCTCCAGCTTTGCTGCTGAGTTGTTATAATAAAAGTTGAGGCTGGGCAGCATGCGGTCTCCAGCTGTCATGTGTGTCACTTAGCGTGGAGGACTCAGGTGTACCGCTCTTGATCCTCTCTTTCGGATAAACAGAGTTGTGATTGTGCAAACAACACATTAACAGTCCTCAGTGGTAAATTCTATGATTACCAGTGACAGCGTGTATTCTCAGTTTTAAATTGAAAATGTTAACAACGAAATATGTTTGTTGAAAATGTCTTGATCATTACTTTTTCCTCTATTCTCAGGATGAAGTCAATCAAATAATGGAGACAAATTTGTGGCTTAGACATGTAAGTTTTTGGTGCATGACTGTATAAATTTACCCCACAGCTGCGGTAGTATGATAACTTGTGAGTTTTTGGATGATGGACTGACCAAAATGACTATGATAAAAATCCTATCAATAAGTCCATTGTTTTATGGTAAATTTTTCAATGATCTAACAGTAATCTGGAATTCAAGAACTTACCAATGCCATCACAACTCAGTGACAGTCTAACAGGAACATCTGCCACATGGGGAACCTTAAAAATCAAATAGTTTCACCTCCATCATTTTTTTTGGTCAAATATAACAAGGCTGCAACAAAGAAACAGTGTCCCAACATGCAGTGTGGGGTGACGGTTTGTCATTTACTTAGTCCCACATGGTGCCTCCGCTTTCATAATGGTGCGTGCAGTGAACCGGTTTGAATCAAATAAGGAAGGGCAGGTCTCCAGGTGCCATGTTTCAAGCACTGAGCAGAAAGTCCTCCGCGCTGGAGCCATGTTCACATTAGAGGGTGGAGATGTAAATGCTTGTTTGTGCTGACATTCGAAGCACTGTTCCACTTATTTCAATGTCAAATATTATTTTGGGACTTTCACAATGGTATAAGATGACAGCCTGTCATTATTTTTATGAGGAGGATGTCAAAAATGAATTTAAAAAAAAGTACATTTTAATAACAAAGGTTTTTTTTTTTTTTTTTTTTTTTTTTACTTTGCTGTATAACACAACAACATATTTGATTCAACAGCTTGGATAAAAAAAAAAAAAAGCTCTGCAAACACCATACCTATTATATCCTCTTACTTGCGATTAGGTTATTTTGGTATTTTGAGAATGTCCCTGTTAGAGAGTCAGATCACATCTTTGGATCGACATGAAATTTATTATGGATATTCATCACCAGAAAAGGCACGGTGACTTTGGTGATCATGTGGTGAATGATGAATGTCTCAACCACTTCTGCATGAATTACCTTTATAATGAAAACTTTACCTTTGGTGATCCCTCAGTTTTTCATGACTATAAAATTCAATCTAAACTGTGTATGTATGTTATTAAGTATAATCTTTAGATTATCATTTAATAAGTACTGAAATCTAAAAATCAAAATCATTGTAGTGTCTTCATTAAGATGTCAAATCATTCAAGGTTACATTTTCTGGTTCAAGTGACCCAATTCCATTTTTCTTCCCATTCGGCACCAGAATGAGTGTGAATGATGGACTTATAAGCAAAGAGCACATGGAATCAGATATTGTCAGATCTGGATCAGGCCTCACTCATATGTTGAAATAAATCTGATTTCATTTGGATGAATGCATTTGCATTCGCAGCTGCATCGTGTCACAGTGGGTAGTGCTGTTGCCACACAGCAAGAACATTCTGGGTTGGAGTCCTTCCTGTGCGGAGTTTGCACGTTCTCGCCGTGTCTGCTTGGGTAGGCTCCAGCACACCTGTGACCTGTAAAATGGAAAAGTGGCTGAAGGCAAAATGCTTACAGTCATCTTGTCTACAAGAAAATGGCTGAATGGATGGATGTGCATTCGCTTTTGTCATGTAAGCAGACAGATCAGATATTCTCTGTCAGAAATCAGATAAACAACAAATCAGAATTGTTCATCAAAACCCATATACTAGACGATTGTGCACTTGCCAATGTACTTTGTGACTTGGATTTATTTCAGAGTCATTTGAATAGAGATTCACAACCAGTTCATTTGTGTTAATTTTCAGGTTGTCATTCATGGTTTAGATTGACTTCAAAATTGTTAGCTATATTTTTGGAAATTATTATCTGACATTGTTTATTCTCTGCCTTGATTTTGATGTACCTCAACACTTATTTTTGGTTATCAGATCTGGAATGACTACAAACTCAGATGGAATCCAAAAGATTTTGGAGGTGTTGAATTTATCCGAGTACCATCCAACAGGATATGGAAGCCAGACATTGTGCTGTACAACAAGTGAGTGTACCAAGAAGTTAAAACCTGTCTTAGTGTGCATTGATTGTTGGGTGTATTTCCATTAAATTGTCGTCTCATTGTTTCTCTTAACTATAGTGCAGTCGGAGATTTCCAGGTTGATGATAAAACAAAAGCCCTGCTTCGTTACAATGGTGATGTTACGTGGATTCCTCCAGCCATATTTAAGAGCTCCTGCAAGATTGATGTCACTTACTTCCCTTTTGACTACCAAAACTGCACTATGAAGTTTGGTTCCTGGACATACGACAAGGCCAAGATAGACTTAGTGCTCATTGGTTCAACCATTAACTTTAAGGACTTCTGGGAGACTGGAGAGTGGATGATCATTGATGCTCCAGGTTACAAACATGACATTAAGTATAACTGCTGCGAGGAAATTTACACGGACATCACGTACTCTCTGTACATTCGCCGGCTGCCACTTTTTTACACCATCAACATGATCATCCCTTGCCTTCTCATCTCCTTTCTCACGGTGCTCGTCTTCTACCTGCCATCTGATTGTGGCGAGAAAGTCACTCTGTGCATCTCAGTCTTGCTGTCGTTAACTGTCTTTCTCCTTGTTATAACAGAGACCATCCCCTCCACTTCACTTGTAATCCCCTTGATAGGCGAGTACCTCCTCTTCACCATGGTCTTTGTCACCCTCTCTATTGTCATCACTGTTTTTGTGTTAAACGTACACTACCGTACACCAAAGACCCACAACATGCCCTGCTGGGTGCGAACTGTGTTCCTGGGGCTGTTACCCAAGGTAATGTTCATGACTAGGCCAGAGAGGGACCCTGAACAGGTGAAGGTTACCAGTAATGTTCAAACTATGAATTCCAGAACCTGTGCAATCCATTCATCAGCTTCTTTACAGAAACAGCACAAACCTCAGGCCCTGGCCTCCAGTGTGGTGTCCAGCCTGACAAACCGTCAGCGGCTTTTAAACAATACAGAACTCTCCAACCTCAATAACGTAAGTGAAGATCCAGTGAAAGGTACAGGCTCTTCCTTCTTGTGCTGCGAGGGACGTCACAATGGCTGCTGTCACCAGAGATCCAGCAAACTCCCTGCTGGAGTGGGAGGAGGTGGAGGACTGGGCAGCCTGGGGGCACTGACTGGAGGCACTACTTCAGGGGTCGGGGGGGGGGGCAGTCAGTGTTCCAGCTCAGAGTCTCTCGATGGTGGT
Source organism: Antennarius maculatus (assembly GCA_013358685.1). Lineage (NCBI taxonomy): Eukaryota > Metazoa > Chordata > Actinopteri > Lophiiformes > Antennariidae > Antennarius > Antennarius maculatus. The sequence goes on from CM023606.1 coordinate 3,548,716, forward strand.
GTAATTCCCCTGTTTCCTCTGTCCCCTGAGGTCAGGGAGGCCATTGAAAGTGTCAAATACATCGCAGAGAACATGAGACTACAGAATGAAGCAAAGGAGGTGAGTGTTAAGCAGCTTCTAAACCTTCATCGATAATTTGCTTACATGAAACGTATGATTATCACTGTATTTAAATTGTTGGCTTTGTGATCCTGTCACAGGTACAAGATGATTGGAAGTACGTTGCCATGGTTATTGATAGGATCTTCCTGTGGGTTTTTGTCCTTGTGTGCATCCTGGGGACAGCTGGCCTCTTCCTCCAGCCCCTATTGCTGGGGGAGGACATTTGAATCAATAGTACAGAATGTTGAATTGTACAGCTTCCATTACAATTAAGAGTCTTGTCATGGACCAGCAAGGAAAAATACATAGGGAACACAAAAACAAGAAGAAAACATGACTCTGTCTGGCAATGTGAACTCAACTGATTTATTGACTGTTTTCTCAGAGAGTAGACGATTTTTATTCAGCAAATGCTTGGGTTGATTATTTATGTTGTTCAGATGTTCATCAGGATTCCTACATTCATTCAGTTTATGTAGATTCTTATTCTGTATAGGGTTATGGGGCCTGGCGTATATGACTTTGGGTGAGAGACAGTGCACCTTGGACTTGTGGCCAGGTCATCACATGGATCACTCGGTGACACAGCAAGTCAAACGACTATTTTCAGTCATGCCTGCAATCAATTTAAAGTTTTAGCTCACCTAGTTTTGGTGGAGGGAGGGAACCCATGGGGAGAACCTTTAAACACCACACAGAAAAATCTCAGGTCCACCTTGTTGGTGTAAGGCAGCATCAGCACCCTCTGCTGACGCTATGAGCTGTAGACATAAAACTGACTGAAGAACCTTGTTGTGTACTTACCTACATTCACATCCCAGTCAAGTGTCAATATTTTTCCTTTTGTGCCATTCAAAGAAAATTTTGTTTAGAATATTAAGTCGTTTTTGAGTACTGTACCAAATTTTGTGTTTAATAAAATAGCATAACAAACAATTATTATCTTTCACTGTGGATTTCAGTTTTTCTGAGAATGTTGTCAGGATGTTGACTGTAACAGTCTAACAGTATCATCATGTGATGCGTCTTTCCTCCTACTAAAGATAACTTGGATGTTTGACGGTTAAAGATGTACTGTATATAAAGCATTCTGTGATGATCTGCAGTCATACTATGTTATGAAAAGTTACACTGACACCTTTTGCCATGAGTACATATAGAAAATGATTTTATTACTATAACATGGCCTTCATCATTAGGTCACTTGTATTTTTCATCATGCGAACTGAATATTTACAGTCCACAAAGTGTGTAGTGTGCAAAGACACAATGTAAATAAATAAAAATTTTGTTTCTGTTTGACACATTTCTTAATTACTTTGTTCAACCTCCACTGTGCCCCATTGGAGCTCAATCAGCTTATTGGGTCACAATCAATACAGAGGTCAAGTGATAAAGGATCTGAGTGGATTTTTCTCTCTTCTTCATCTAACCATTTTTTCCAAAAAAACAATAAACTGTTCTTTACCACACTGATTCTTAATAACTCAGTGTTGACACCCCTGATCTGATGCTCACGTGTACTAAAAAAAACACATGTTTAACATTCATTTTGTGCCACTTAAATGTAATGATTGATTGAAATACATGTGACACTATGTCAGATTAAAAATCTCCACACTTAAAGACCTTGTTACATGTCAGAAACATGCATGAATTGAAGGATAAACTGGAGATGATATTGCGCTTTTTTATCACATCAACTGATACACTGAAAGAGTAAAACCCATGTGATTCACTCTGTGAATACGTGAACGAATCAGTATCTCCTGCATGAAGTCTATCAGTGTGTCACTGTCTTCTTAATTTACGATGAACAGCCAGAGCAGATGGTGAACTAAGTGAGGAAAATCTAGCCCATATTAATTGAATGCAGGCAGGAAAGCAGAAGATAGACAGACACTACATTAGCTCTCTGTCACATCTGATAGGAAGCCCCAGGATGATGAATTAAATTAAATCCCACTCCGAACGTCATATCATGTGTTATTGATTTGCAGGAGAGCAAATCTCTCATACATACAGTGTGTGGGATACCAAATGACAGAGATGTCCTGTAAACATCATTTAAATGTTATGTACACATTTGCTTGCAATCAATAAATATATACAAGAACGGTGTAGCCCTGGTCTAAGTGAACAACAGACTTTTGGTTGACAGCATGGTGGGTGGGTAATGACAGCTAAGACTTTTGTGTTTTGTTTTGTTTTTTGTGGGTGAAACAAAAATAATTTTCGGATGTATTCCCTGTGCACATCGAATACCCATTACTTAACCTGTAGTACATTCTGACTCAGGAAATACAATGCAGTTTATGTTTATGTATGTAAAAATGACATGGCAATCAATAACGAAACACAGACAAAATACAAGGCAACAAATATAAGATTTAACATCACATGAACAACACTGCCTTTCATCATTGAATGTGCTGTCATGAAGAATGTGGGTCATTATGGTCGTACAGAGCCTAAGAAAATAAGCTGCAGAGATAATACATCATTATTTAAGGTCAAAGGTGAAGTTTAACGGCTTAAATTTAAAATGTGTTATGGAAACGTCCGGAAAAAAATGGTGTCAATGTTTTTTAAATAAATTTTTTTCTTGGGCTGCGTACCAGAGGGTGGGTGGTTCGATACCCATGTGAACCAAAAAGTTGGAGTGTGAACTGGCAGTGGAGAGTTGCCAGTTCATCACCTGAGCACTGCCAATGTGCCCATGAGCAAAGCACTATCCCCAAATGTCTCATTTGGTGTGCCCCATGTGAGAGCTGCCCATTATCTGCATGTTTACAGGCCCCTTGTGTGTGTGTGTGTGTGTGTGTGTGTGTGTGTGTGTGTGTGTGTGTGTGTGTGTGTGTGTGTGTGTGTGTGTGTGTGTGTGTGTGCGTGTGTGTATGTATGTGTGTGTGTTTATGGGTCTGCACTGTAATTTCCCTATGGGGGTGATTAAAACATTGATTATTAGTATTTTCTCTGAAACAGTTGTACAGACATCTCAATCAGATATGCAATACAGATGTGAGCGTTACAGAATGATAATAATTCAATATATAAGACAGAATCTATAAACATTGAAGGACCTTCATATTGTATTCTTTTGTATTGCTCAAATTTTATTATTTTAACAATAACATTCAACAGACAAAAGAAACAACATGACTAAATCTAGTTTTACACATCAAGTAAAAAGTGTATTTGTGTCCATTTCTTCAGTGAAGCTGGAGGTGGGCACAAGCCAGTGTCTTTAAAAATAAAAAATAACACAAAAATAAAAAATAAATAAACATTTTTTTGCCGGTCCCAAGCCCAGATAAATACAGAGGTTGATGTCAGGAAGGGCATCCGACATAAAACTTTTGCCGAATCACACATGCGAATCAAATCTATTACTTTCATACCGGATCGGTCGAGGCCTGGGTTAACAACGACCGCCATCGGTGCTGTTCACCCACAGGGTACCGGTGGAAATTGGGCTACTGTTGATCGAAGAAGGAAAGGAGGAAAGTGTGTTTGTAGGAAGAGAGAGAATAGGAACGCCATGAGTATAGGACTGAGAGTAGGGACGTTGAATTTTGGAACTATGACAGGAAAAGGTAGAGAGTTGGTTGACATGATGCAGAGAAGGAAGGTAGACATACTGTGTGTCCAGGAGACCAGGTGGAAAGGCAGCAAGGCTAGAAGTTTAGGAGCAGGGTTCAAGTTGTTCTATCATGGTGTAGATGGGAAGAGAAATGGAGTAGGAGGTATCTTGAAGGAGGAGTTTGTTAGGAATGTCCTGGAGGTAAAAAGAGTGTCAGATAGGGTGATGAGTCTGAAGCTAGAAATCGAAGGTGTGATGTTCAATGTTGTTAGGGGGTATGCTCCACAGGTAGGATGTGAGCTGGAGGAGAAGGAGAAATTCTGGTTGGACTTTGATGAAGTGATGCAGAGCATACCTAGAAGTGAGAGAGTTGTAATTTGTTCAGACTTCAATGGACATGTTGGTGCAGGAAACAGAGGTGATGAGGAGGTGATGGGCAGGTTTGGTATCCAGGAGAGGAATGCAGAAGGATAGATGGTAGTTGACTTTGCAAAAAGGATGGAAACGTCTGTAGTGAATACTTTCTTTCAGAAGAGGCAGAAACATAGGGTGACCTATAAGAGTGGAGGTAGGAGCACACAGGTAGACTACATCTTGTGTATAATCTGAAGGAGATCATTGATTGCAAAGTAGTGGTAGGTGAGAGTGTAGCCAAACAGCATAGGATGTTGGTGTGCAGGATGACTCTGGTGGTGAGGAAGATGAAGAGGACAAAGACAGAGCAGAAGATGAAATGGTGGAAGCTGAAAAAGGAAGAGTGTTGCATGACTTTCAGGAAGGAGTTAAGACAGGCTATGGGGGGTCAGGAGGTGCTACCAGATGACATGAACAACTACAGCTAATGTGATCAGGGAGACAGGTAGGAGAGTACTTGCTGTGTTATCTGGAGGGAAAGTAGATAAGAAGACTTGGTGGTGGAATGAGGAGGTACAGGAGTGTATACAGAGAAAGAGGTTAGCTAAGAAGAAGTGGGACACTGAGAGGACTGAGGACAGTAGACAGGAGTACAGAGAGATGCAGCGTAAGGTGAAGGTAGAGGTAGCAAAGGCCAAACAAGGAGCTTATGATGACTTGTATGCTAGGTTGGACAGTAAGGAGGTAGAGACTGATCTACACAGGCTGGCAAGACAGAGACAGAGATGGGAAAGACGTGCAGCAGGTTAGGGTGATTAAGGATAGGGATGGAAGGGTATTAATAGGTGCCAGTTGATCTGCAATGAGAGTAGGGAAGAGGTGGAGGAGAAGCTAGAGAGGTGGAGGTTTGTCCTGGAAAGGAGAGGGATGAAGGTTAGCCGCAGTAAGACAGAGTACATGTGTGTGAATGAGAGGGACCCAAGTGGAAGAGTGAGGTTACAGGGAGAAGAGATCAAGAAGGTGGAGGATTTTAAGTACTTAGGATCAACAGTCCAGAGCAATGGAGAGTGGGGAAAAGAGGTGAAGAAACGTGTACAGGCAGGATGGAATGGGTGGAGAAAAGTGTCAGGTGTGATGTGTGATAGAAGAGTTTCAGCTAAAATGAAAGGAAAGGTGTACAAAACTGTGGTGAGACCAGCGATGTTGTTTGGTCTAGAGACAGTGTCACTGAGGAAAAGACAGGAGGCAGAGCTGGAGGTAGCAGAGATGAAGATGCTGAGGTTCTCTCTGGGAGTGACCAGGAAGGATAGGATCAGGAATGAGTACATCAGAGGGACAGCACATGTTAGAGGTTTTGGAGATAAAGTCAGAGAGGCCAGACTGAGATGGTTTGGACATGTCCAGAGGAGAGATAGTGAATATATTGGCAGAAGGATGCTGAGTTTTGAACTGCCAGGCAGGAGGTCTAGAGGAAGACCAAAGAGGAGGTTTATGGATGTAGTGAAAGAGGACATGAAGGTAGTTGGTGTGAGAGAAGAGGATGCAAAGGACAGGGTTAGATGGAGGCAATTGATTCGCTGTGGCGACCCCTGAAGGGAAAAGCCGAAAGGAAAAGAAGAAGTGTGATGGGAAGATGGAAAGAGTGCTTTGAAGAGTTGATGAACGTGGAAAATGAGAGAGAACAAAGACTAGAAGAGGTGGCTGTTGTGGACCAGGAAGTAGCAAAGATTAGTCAGGATGAAGTGAGGAGGGCACTGAAGAGGATGAAGAGTGGAAAGGCAGTCGGTCCTGATGATATACCTGTAGAGGTTTGGAAGTGTCTAGGAAAGGGGGCAGTAGAGTTTCTGACTGGGTTGTTCAACAGGATCTTAGATAGTGAGAAGATGCCTGAGGTGTGGAGGAGAAGTGTGCTGATGATGGATAGGATCAGGAATGAGTACATCAGAGGGACAGCACATGTTAGAGGTTTTGGAGATAAAGTCAGAGAGGCCAGACTGAGATGTTTTGGACATGTCCAGAGGAGAGATAGTGAATATATTGGCAGAAGGATGCTGAGTTTTGAACTGCCAGGCAGGAGGCCTAGAGGAAGACCAAAGAGGAGGTTTATGGATGTAGTGAAAGAGGACATGAAGGTAGTTGGTATGAGAGAAGAGGATGCAGAAGACAGGGTTAGATAAAGGCAACTGATTCGCTGTGGCGACCCCTGAAGGGAAAAGCCGTAGGACAAGAAGAAGTTTCCAATTCTTCCCATTTCTTAATAACCATGTTAGGTTTCAGGAACTTTCTTCCTGTCGTTACCCTTTCAACAAGTGAACACAGACCAAAACTATCCCAGAGACAACTGGAAAATAAGAAATTTTTATTATTCTAGTCTTTTATTGATAGTTTTCATTCTAACATCCATTTACCTCATTTGAAAATTTACTATACTAAAATACAATGATCAAAAAAAAAGAACGTAACATACAGAGACATCAAAGCATTGTGTCAATACAAGGTGTGGCAATATTGTTTAAATACAGACAGGTTTCATATAAATCATTTTTAAAATGATTAAAACCATCTGATTATTGATCATATATTCATTTTGTTGATTTAAGACAGAAAATACACATCCCCGAATAGTTTAGTCACGCTTGACTTTATGTTTACACATTATGGTGCAGCAGCAGCGCAGCAAAATGAAAATGGTTAAAAGTGTGAGCAGCAAAGCTCCTGTCAACACCAGAAATACATCCACAGAGTAGTAGGAGTACCAGGACATTTTGTAGGAGTCTGTTCTCAGGTGAGCTGCACCTTTGTGTCTCATTACATACTCAATCCAGAAGAGGGCAGTATCCAAGGGCTTCATTGGCTGATCTCTGTGCAGCCTGGAGAGTCTCTGCATGTTCATCTTGTAGGATGGCTCCGTCAGAACTTCATGTATGGCCTTCAGAAAGTTGTCATCCTTGTCCACCGTATTCATAGCCAGCATCTTAGCTGCTCCTCTCTCCTTCAGACGCAGCAGGTTGTCATATTGGTCAAAAAACACAGGTAGTCCCACAACCGGGACTCCATGATAAATAGCTTCTTGAACACCATTTGTTCCTCCATGAGCCACAAACAATCTCATCTTGGGATGTCCTAAGAGATCGTTCTGTGGCATCCAGTCCACTAGTAAGGTGTTGTTGCCCAGAGTGGCTGGTCTTTCACCTTTGTGCCTCCAAATGACTTTCTGAGGTAGTTTGGCAAAAGCTGCGGCGATCTCATTTGTAATGTCCATCGAAAGATTAGCCACAAAAGTCCCCATTGACATGATGATGATGCCATGCTCTCCAGAACTCTGCACAAACTTCTCCAGGTCTTCAGGTAAAGGTTTGGCAGGTTTACACTGGAAACCTCCAATATAGACAGCATTTGGCATAGTTGGACGAGGGAACTCAAATACAAAGTCCACTCTCATGAGCCACAGATCTGCTCCACGTAATAAGTCCCTATATTTGACTTCTGGACCAAAGAAGTACTCACAAACAGCTTGATACTGAGGTCTGATTATGAATTCATCCTGAGCTTGCCAAATGATGTAGAAAAGGATATTTTTAATTCTTTGTAATAAAGTCATTTTGTCTGACAATCCTGAGCCAGTCATGGGGATATAAGATAAAGGAGAGGGTGCAATGTCCAAGTGTCCTTCTCCACTAGATGTCCATCGCACATTGTAGACCAGTGGTAGTTTAAGAGCATGGGCTAACATTATTCCTGCGCCCCATGACGGATCAGTAAGCAACAGATCATACTCTGCCTCCTTCAAACTAGACATTAAAACTCTATCTCTCAACATGTTAGTTGCCATTTTGCAGATTATTCGGTGCATCTTAAACAAAGCTGTAAACATCTCAACCTGTAAACTTGCAAATCTCAAAAGTGAGCTCTCTCCCCTTTCTATGTCAATAAGTTTTTCCAGGATAGGGTTAATGAAGTCATTATTAAAGGCCTCACTGACAGGAACTGTGATCGTCTGGAAATGCTGTGAGTCGTCTTGAATATACCAGCTTCCGTTGGTCCGAACCACGTGAACAGTGTGCCCTCGAGAGTGGAGAGTTTTAATTATGATATCCATGTTCACCCAGTGGCTTCCCTCCAAAGGAACAATCAAAATCTTCCCTCCATGGCAGGTTTCCCATGACAGCCATACGATGGATAATAAAAGAATATAACCTATCATTCCTTGAGGACCCATCTTTAACCTGAAAAGACAGTATTGATTTACAAAAAATCATTATTGATCACTCTTGAGAAGAAATATGGATTTACATAACTTTCATTTTAATCTGTTTTAAACTCCCTTTTTACATTTACAGACAAACTGACCGATTTTGGATTTTTGCTCTTTAAACATACCTGTTTCAAACGGAGCAGACTTAGTTATGTTAGGATGTTGATGAGAAACACTGAAGGTCGTAAGCACATAACAATGAATTCCAGGAAAGCTTACATAAGTGGATTAAAGGTAAGCCTCTCTTTGGGCTTTTTTTTTTTTTCCAAGATTTGACAATGAGGCAGTTAACAAGCATGTATTGTTGATGATTATTTAATCTTCTTATTATGAATTCTGTGAATATCTTTATTCTATAAAGCACATGGCTTCATTTTACACTCATAAATTAAAAATTAGTTCTTCTGAGAAAAAGAATTTCAAAGGTATGCCCATACATAACTCTTTATTATACATTCAAGAATAATCTTAACACGTACGCAGATTTTCTGAACATCAAAAAGAAATACAACCAACCAACTTTTTACTATGAGAATTAAAATAAAATAATTTATTTTTTCCCTCAATTTCTACAGATCATGAGAGATACAGACATGCAGTTATACATTTTGGTATCAGTCAGTTCCACCATAAGGGTCCTCAAAGAAGTTGGCATCAGAAGGCAGGCTCAACGGAAGACCATCAAGGAGCTTACCAATGTCACCAAAAGAATCAGTCAGTGGCTGTAGCTGAGGCGAAAAGAGTCTGTTTGAGCTGCCAGATGACCGCAATGTGCCTCCAGTCCAAAACACGCCCAGGTCTGATCAACCTGTGATGGGCCAACCCCGGATGAGGGTGTGTTTGGGGCAGCAGTGAATCAGTTCACTCAGTCTCGGCTAGGGACCGGAGGGTGGCCAACTCACTGCCCATGTGGGCCAAAAAATGTGAATGGTGTGAAGACACGGCAGTGGAGACATGCCAGTTCAACTCCCAAGCACAACTGGTGCCCTTGAGCAAGTCACCGTCCCCTTTATAAGTTTCTCATTGGGGGCACACCATGACGGAGCCGCTCTACTTCTCATCTGCATGCTTACAGGCCACCTGTGTGTGTGTGTGTGTGTGTGTGTCACGGGCCTGTACGCATACGCATGTAATTAACGACCTAAAAAAAAAAATTATTTCAATACTGTAAATCAATAAAATTGATTTCTTCTTCTTGTGATAAAAGACATTTAATGAGTTTTGGATACAAAACCGATGACGTGTCGAATTGGCAGCACCAGTTAGTCATACCATGACTAACTGCATGCATGACGCCGCTCATCATCATGAGATAGTAACAGCAATTCCTATGAAGAATTCTAATTTTGGTATTATCTTAGCCGGTGGTTTCCTATGACTTGCTTCCAATGTAATTATTTATCTTTCCTGCAAAATTAGACAAGTGAAGTCAAACAAGAAAAAACTGAAGGACATGAAAAACTGCTGAAATAATACAGTAGCGTCTTTAGAAATGGATCTCTTCTCCCTGTTGTTTGGCATTTGTTTTGCTATCAGTAAAATGTTGCTTTTCACTTTCTGGTCCAGCTAGAACTATAAGTGGAATGTCGACACCCAGCATTATATAACAACAGTCACCAACATGTCTGTGCTCGTGGTGCCTTTCTTCCTGAGTATTAGGGACAGTTGTGTTGTTAACCTCTGGGCTTTTTGTCTTCGTGACATTGTTTGACGCATCGCATTTCTATAAGACAAATTTGAGTTGTAATATGGCCTCTTTTCTAAAGCTGTCAGGTCTTGGCGCTAAGCTAAAACAGGCTACTGCAGTATGCCTATCCTAATCCATGACCACGGATCGTCTTACAGGCCTCATAAAGAATGCAGGATTTGTCCTCAGGCACCTTGGAGCTTTGCCCTGACAAAAAAATAATAATAATTTGTGTCTTGTAAACAGGTGTGCCTGTACAGTGTACACTTTAATCACAGATGGAATACCTGTAGAAATGTGGATTTGATTTAAAGAAAATGAGATTTGCATCACATTACAGAGTTAAGAATAATATCATCAAGCACTGATAGGACTAATGCAAATGCCATTATACGTAAGGGTGATATTAGAATACCAGTTACAGAAAAATTAAGCTAAATCCTTCATTTGAGATATAAAGATTGGAAGAGACTAGAGTTAAGGAAATGAGTCTGAAGGTCTTGTCCTGCTTGAGTAATATCTGCTATACAACCGTCCATAAATGTGCATTTAAATAAATTGAATGACTTTGTATTCATCACCGTGCTCCATGACACTTATGTACTGTACTGTATAAGGGCTATTAAATCTCTACCAGACCAATAATAAATCTCTACTCTTCGTTGCCAACGAGTTTTACTTTCCTTGGGATACATATATTTAATTTTATTTACCCTCAGTAATACAGAACACAAAATCTCTTTCAAAACAAAAGAACATGTCTCTGTGATACATACACGCACGCACGCGCACACACACACACACACACACACACACACACAAACACACACACACACACACACACACACACACACACACACACACACACACACACACACACACACACACACACACACACACACACCAGAAATCCAGAGCTTGATCTCAGTCACAATTTAGAGTGAAAGAGGATAATCAGAAAACGACTGGTATCAGTATGTCAGTCAGTTGAATTTAAAAGAACCATAATGATGGTTAATGTGCTTTGTCTTTGTTTGTGTTTAGATGAGGCCCTGTTGTTAGAGAGTGCTTTCATGGACAGGGACGACAATGCTGGCCCACTTGTAAATGACAGGAATGAAGAGCAGAGCAGAGCCCAGGACTGAAACCAGGAGAAATGCCCAAAGAAACATTCGATCCAGAACCTGGGCCACAAACTTCCAGTCTTGTACCACCTGAAACAAAAAGACACAGGTGTAGCAACATGTGAACACTCGAATCATTCATATCCATCCAGATATGCTGAATACGGACATGCAATATTTCCTCTTCTACGACTTATTTGCAGCTTTTGTTATATTTCAAGAAAAGGATGTGGGAAAAGTGATTCTTCTTCAGTTCTTCTAGGAGTTTGCAATGGCAGCAATTAAGTCAAATTCAACTAAACTACACAATTTCTACAAAACCTTTCAACTGTCATCATAATGCATTTTCTGTTTCAAGCCAATGACCACATATTGCAATGGATCATCACAGCACAGATACACATGAAGCCATAATTGTACATCACCAAATCACTTTCTCATATCTGGTACTGTATATTTAGACATCAGTAGCTCATATTTACCGACAAAAGTTCCATCTAAAAACCACGAGAAGAAATTCCCTATTATGCATGTGAAGATTACTATTTCATACTGCATGTAGAGTTGTAATTGTTCACAAACGAAACCTTTTGTATCACAAAACATATCTGCAGAATGTGGGCAACATGAACCTAAAATTATTTTATTTTGAATTACTACTTTACTTACATTATAATTAGAAACACATTGTCATAGTTACCTCTCTGACCTCATTTTCTTTAACCACATGCATGGTTATGTAGCGAATAGCATCCAAAGCTGCTTGTAGGCTTCGTTTGGTGTAGAGGAGAGGTGTCTGTTCAGGACCTGAGTCCTTCATCATACCCAATCCTCCAACTCTGGCTGCTCCGGGTGTAGCATAGCGGTCCACATGGCTGCGCATGCACAGAAGCTTTGGTAGCCAATGCAAGAAAATCCTTCTCACCCAGGGTGCCATGTCATGATGTGTAGAAGAGGACCTGTGATGAATATTAATGGCAAAGACGGTGATGATGATGGAAAGAGTCACAAACATCATGGTGAAGACGAGATACTCCCCAATGAGTGGGATTGTCTTCGAAGAGGAAGGGATGATCTCCTCAATGACCAGGAGGAAAACTGTGAGTGACACCAGGACTGAGGTGCATAGAGAGATCTTCTCTCCACAGTTGGAGGGCAGATAGAAAACAAGGATTGTGAGAAAGGACAGGCCAATGCAGGGGATGATGAGGAAGAGGGTGTAGAAAAGAGGCAATCTGCGAATGATGAAGAAATAACTGATGGTAGGATAGGAAGAGCTTTCGTCTGTCCTCAAACCACGGCTGCCTGTGGCCTTCACTATCTCCCATTCGCCGTTGTCAAAATAGTCCTGTTTGTCCACATGGAAGTCCTCCAGTATTATGTCCACCTGATGAATACAGAGCACAATCTCACATTTGTGGTCAGGACTGACAGAAGTGTATTGTGCACATGCTGTGGAGTACAGACTCACTTGGGACCCATCATATGTCCAAGAGCCAAACTTCATTGAACAGTTCTGGAGGTCAAAGGGGAAGAAGGTGACATCTATGGTGCAGGCTGACTTATAATTGGCTGGTGGCGTCCATAATATTGTTCCATCATACTTGACAACAGCCTTAGTGACAGTACCCTCGAAACGTCCATCGGAACTGTTGAAGAACAACCATTTATTAGTTTAAAAATTACATGATTGCTCTTAACACTTCTTAAGATACAGTGCTATCAGTAGCATGGCCATGATGATCCCATTATTTCCAAAAAATGACACATACTTATCATACAGTACGATGTCAGGGAGCCAGATCCTGTCAGATGGGACTCTAATAATTGTGATGCCCAGAAAGTCATCAGGGTTCCATCTGAGTTTCATGTCGATCCACTCCTTCGTACAGGAAATAAATACAAAGAGCAAAGCTCATCAAAAACTTCTACAGTTACAGGAAAATGATTTGCAAATTGATTTCAAACATGTCTGTACGGAAGCTGTAACACGCCGCCAATTTAACTTACCGTGGATAACAGCTAGCCAGGTCATTTGGTGAACTAATCTGCTTCCAGCTCCTCTACAGTCCACTAATTGATATGTACTATCTAACCGGCTTTTTTCTTAGAAAAAAACGCAAGGTAAAAACCACAAATTGCAGTTTTATGAAGGATTATTATAACCCTAACCCAAATTCAAGAACATAGTGTCTATTTTAAGGGCCTAAAGGCTGATCTGGTTAAGTCTGGCCAACTTGACGACCCCCCTGATTATTTCTGTCCTAAGCTCCACAATTTCTTCACAAGAATAAAAGTTTAAACCAGAATACTCTCTAGAGTGGAAATCATTTAATTTTAGTAGGTCTGCTATGTACGATATATAATGTTTGACAAACATAAAAATGCACAAATATGACAAAATTCACTCTTATATTGTTACAAATGGCCTGAACATGTTATACATGCTAAATAATTCATGACAAAATAATCAGCGCTCAGCATTATAATGATGAAAAGGTTGACCGCCAAATGAAATGAGAAAGGATGCATTTGTCCTCTGGCGTTCTATCCACTTTGCATGGGACTTTCATGACAGAGAGGTACTTCTGCTGACAACAATACCCTTCTAGCACTTGTTTTGCATGATACAATCCATCATTGTGAAAGGGAGCAGCTGACCCGAGTGGAAAAAAATGGTATGTGATAATATTTCATGAGATTCATGACGGGCACTATGAAGAAGGCAAACCGCAACAGGGATGAAGGGGAGGCAGCTTGTTGAGAAAGGTGAATGTGGTGCAGGGCCAAATGAGCTCCAATAGATGCCGCCAATAGATCAGACTGAAGAAATGTTAAGAGGCTGACAGGATCTCTCTAAATGCCAGGTACAGTAAATCCATAATCCATGAGGTAAATTTCAGAGCATTTTCTCGTGATAATTAGTGAATATATTGGTAGAAGAGAGAGGCCAGACTGAGATGGTTTGGACATGTCCAGAGGAGAGATAGTGAATATATTGGCAGAAGGATGCTGAGTTTTGAACTGCCAGGCAGGAGGCCTAGAGGAAGACCAAAGAGGAGGTTTATGGATGTAGTGAAAGAGGACATGAATGTAGATGGATTTGGGTGAGGAGCACCAGGCGTGAGGAGGAAATAATAGTCACCCATCAATATTCTGGTACATCTGTTTACTTATGGAGAGTAACGTTTAACCTTCGGTCATCCCATGATCCAAAGTTTTTATTACTAATCAAGCTCCTCTATGGTGTTGACTCCTGAAGGGAAAAGCCGAAAAGGAAAAGAAGTTTCTTGGTGATAATGAGACGGTAATAGGCGTATCATAACATAATTGTGATGAGACAAGTGTTTAATTTGAAATCTGGGGACGGGGACTACACAAGCCAAGACGACTTTCACCCGTCAGCCCTTTTTGTCGGATGTTGTTGATGTTGCAAATGAGATGAAGTGTTGTAATAACATGTCTGAACAACGAAACAAATAAATTGCGTCATGTAACAAAGTGTGATGTTGCATAGCTCTACTTGCCTGTTTCATCCACACATTGGTTGTCATCAGTTGGTTTTTCTCATCCTAGAATGGTAAAATAACATAAATGCTGAGATTGATCATTCTTTATAGAAGTTTCTTTCAACCCTGCTTCATAGACACACTTTCATAAAATTATATCAGTGACCAGTGGTTTTATATACATTACTCACCACATCAACTAGCTGGGAAATGGCCAATCCAAATTTCACAAGGATCGTATGGTTTAGATGTTCCACTGGCCGAACCCATTTCTGGTAGTTTCCAAAGAGGTGTTTGAAAAGTTGGTCCTCTGCTTTTGCATAGGAGGAGAGTTTTGGAACACCTGAAAATGATAAGAATACAAGAAAAGTAAACTGGAAAAACTAGACAGCACCCAAAGAGCACAAATCCCTGCCAGGGCAACTGAGTTTCATCATCAAATCACCTGATCTGAATCAGCAGGTTCAATTATTAATTACATTTTTTTTTCTTGTAATAATCATTAGTAAAATACTGTTTAACAACAGAAATATTATTTATGAATTTAATGGTATGTAAATGATAACACACATGAAAAGACTGCCTGGATGAAATTGTGGGACTATTTCTTCACAGTGTACAAATGTCCATGGAGTATTGGCCATTCAAGATAACTTGATAAATTTGTATTAACTGGCTCAGACAGACTCAACTGCATAAAAAAATACAAATCCTACAATGTACAATGCTGTCAACTCCCATCCCAGTCCTGTGCTGCTTTTTCTGCCCCGTCCAAATTGAGCCTCCATTTCCTTCAGAAAAGCTTTTAAAAAAAATGAACGGACACAGCATTTCTTTCTAACTGTAGATTAATGAAAGACTGTATTGAATGGATTTGATGTAGTGTGTAATTGTATTATACGCTTATACAAGTTCTATGTCAGTAAAACTATTTCCATCACATTCGAACTGGTGCAGGGCTCCATTATTGTCTCTTAATATTGATTACATTTTGAATTACATACAGTTTCATAAATCTTGTCCACTGAATCATGCACCAGCAAGGTTGTTAACTTCGTTTATGGCTGTAGAATCGAGAATAGAAATCTTCCATCAAATGTATGGTGTCACCTTCTCAGTGTGGGTGAATCAATAAAGACAATGGTGCAACACAAAAAATCAATGACTTCGTGATAAGCAATGTTACCTCTAATTTTTCATGTGTCTGGGCATACAAGCTCACTGAGCAGACTGAGGACCAATGTGAGCAACATCAGATGTGTGTGCTGTGACTACACACCAGCATCACACCTATTCAAAACCTGGCATCATAGTTACATGGCTTATTAAAAAAACCAACAAGTAATTTTATTTGTCACATGCATGAAATGTACAAGTCCATCAGCAGTGAAATGCAGCGGTGTCACACTTGTCACTCAAAGAGTTTCGCTGCAAAACGATTCAAATTCAAATTCACAAATTCATTACCTTAGCCCCTCACCCATCATGTTTATGATATGCATTAGAGGATAATTAATTCAAAATGTCAAGCCAGGTTTATGCTAATAATCTGAAATAATGTGTGCTCAGTGGAGGGGCAGCAGCAGCTCAGTCCAGCAAATTCTCGGGCTGGGTGTCGGAGGATAGCCAGTTCAAGACCCATGTGGGCCAAAAAATTTGGAGTGTGACACGGTCCCCAACAACCTGCTGCTTGGAGCTGCCCACCGCTCTACCATCATCCTCTCTCTATTTGCTTACCTACAGGCCCCCTTGTGTGTGTGTGTGTGTGTGTGTGTGTGTGTGTGTGTGCGCGTGCAGGGCCAGAGTGGAAAAATAATTTGCCTGCCGGGATGAATTGACTATGTTTTTTCTTCTTCAATTATGCCTCATCATAAAATTGATATTTAATGTTAATTCATTCTTGCAATTTAAAGGAGATATATGTCACTGTCTCCTGCTGTCTATAGCAAGGAACATGACAAAAATCAATGTAAATGAAACATGGGATACATATATAATGTGCAAAATATCAGTGACTGAAAGATAAAAAGAGAACGTTAAAATGTACAGCAAAAGCCAAAAAGAAATATACCACATAGTCGATACATGAACGTAGATCACGAAATACAGTCAGTAACTGTGCTTTCTTATTCGTTCCTATTTCCTTTCCTGCTATGGTGCCTATTAATAATACACACAGTTTGTCATCATTCCTCGCCTGCTATTCTGATGACCATTTGTTTGCTATTTGAAAACTACCGACATGCTTTATGCTGCTTGTCATAATAATTAAACATTTGATAATCTATGCCCCAGAGAAATCATTTCTTCTTACATGGCCAGCAGTGAATAGTTTTGCTGGTGACAGCAGCGTAAAGAGGTCTGACAGGGATTCTGTAAAATGTCCTTACATTAATATCAAATTCATGAATGCAACCAGGAAAACTTTTGAGTTTCTTGAGTTTTTTGTTTTAAACATTTAATAATAGGAAAAAGCCTGAAAAGCAAAACAACCATGTGAATTTCAATCAGCTAAAAATGCTTATTTCAATGGAATCAGGCCCGCATTAGTGAATATGGTTCATGTGTCAATTTACACTATTTTTATCTCTAACTCATGAAATGTCACAAAACTGTGCAGGGACATAAAAGCTCACCATCGGAATCTATCTTGCATTTCTCACCCATCTGACAGGACTTGAACACCACAGAATCAGCTATTTTTGTGGACTTCTGCATTATGGATACCACATTATCTAGTCATGTAAACACATATTACTGCAATGGCAAATAACAAATCAGATGATGGGGTCCAGCTTTTCTGTTCTTTTAACTCTTCTTTAATTGATTTTCTTTATACTCTCAATTACTGGTAATAGAATTGTACAAATCCTCAAATAGAAACACTCTCACTGGTTTTTCTGTGTCTAAATTCCAGTATACACTACAGTCCAGTTTGTCTTGAACATTACCATCATTGGGCTATTACATACATTCCACCTTGGTGATTTGATGAGGTTTTCCCAGCCTTTAGGATACTTACGCAGCGAGCAACACAGGTGACAGCAGCACAGCAATGGCAGCAGCAGTGCTGTTGAGGTGACTGCCGCTCCTGCTCCCAGCATCTTATCAGAGAAAGCAGTGGATCAACAAAGCTGGTCCCTCTGGCATCATGGAGCTGTGAAACAAATATCAAGAGCTACAAGCCTTTATGTATGCTGGATAAACATCTGAGCCATGGAGCATGGATTTAATCATGACTTGATTTAATGGTTCCATTCCCAATTCAAAATAGTTCATTTGTTGAAATTATATGCAATCAGTAAATTCATTTAATAGGCTGTAATATATATCTATATATACAGTATATATATATATATATATATATATATATATATATATATATATATATATATATATACAGTATATATATACATATATACACAATATATATATATATGTATTTATATACATATGTGTGTGTCTGTATAAGTATATATATGCACTGAAAATATATACGTATATGTACATATTTATGCTGTATATATATATATATACATATATATCACACAGCCTATTATATATATGTATATATATATATATACTGTATATATACACTGTGTATATACAGTATATGTGTACATGAACATATATATTCAGTACATGTATATATATGTGTGTGTCTGTATATAAGTACAGTATGCATAGATAGATAGATAGATAGATAGATAGATAGATAGATAGATAGATAGATAGATAGATAGATAGATAGATAGATAGATAGATAGATAGATAGATAGATAGATAGATAGATAGATAGATAGATAGATAGATAGATAGATAGATAGATAGATAGATAATAGATAGATAGATAGATAGATAGATAGATAATAGATAGATAGATAGATAGATAGATAGATAGATAGATAGATAGATAGATAGATAGATAGATAGATAGATAGATAGATAGATAGATAGATAGATAGATAGATAGATAGATAAATAGATAGATAATAGATAGATAGATAGATAGATAGATAGATAGATAGATAGATAGATAGATAGATAGATAGATAGATAGATAGATAGATAGATAGATAGATAGATACATAGATAGATAGATAGATAGATACATAGATAGATACATAGATAGATAGATAATACTATTTGTGCCAAAAAAAACTAACTGCATTAACTAACTACAATTCAAGAACGCGCTCTCCTCCTCTCACTGTGCTAACCCCCCCCCTCCTCCCCCTCCCAAGGCATTCATCACATTCTTCACAGTAAGCATGCACATCTTGTATGCATACCTCCTCGGCATGTGTCCCATTTACACACAGCCCAGACAGGCGTTGGTGGTGGAGGCGGTGGGGGTCCTGATCAGCCCTCCATTCCACGACGGTCCGTTTTGTCGCCTCACGCAGACGCTGCTTCACTGCCTACCGCCTCCAATTGAGCACAGGAGACGCACTCATCCCCTCCTCCTCCGTGGCTCCACCCCTCATCATCTTCACGGTATTTCCATGGTCACTAATCACGGAAACAAGTAGTCGCTCCCGCCCCAGCAGTGTCAGGGGACTGCGTCGAGATTCTGCTGCATTTTTCCCCATGAAAGTTTCAAGGTCGCTCCATGTCCACAGCTACGTGATGCTTTAGTTTGTATCACCAGATCTTTCCTGTTTTCTCTCTACACGCGATGGTGTGCTTCTATGGTGACAGGACACTGGGGGGTCTAGGGATGTTGCATAGAATGGGATAAAAAGTCAACCTTAGCTTTCTGGCATGATTACTTATACATATTTATAATATTGTGCAATTTCATTCGGGATTATTAAAGCATCTATCTATCTATCTATCTTTTGAAAATGTTAATAAATATGAAATTTTTCCTTCCACTCCTTTATTGGTCTTTTACAAATCTAACCTTTTCACTTGCACGGCCTTCCATTTATAACTTACTTTATTTATTTTTATCTTCTTGAGAAAAAACGGATTTTTTTCTTAACTTAATATTAACCGACCAACAAAATCAAACAAAACCACTTTCAGTTTTTGAAATGTCAGCATCTTTCATCTTATTTTTTATTCATCTCACATTTTGGCTGAACTAATGAGGTTAAAGTTAATGATTGGAAAACAAACTGAAATTATGATGACAACGT